>CM075772.1:82618090-83218090 GCA_037974665.1 Ehretia macrophylla | reverse complement strand
CATGACTACATTGTAACCAACATTATAAAGCATTTATAAGCAAAAAAAATACAAAGAAGCATGAATTACTCACCAAGAAAGGCTAGATAGGCTAGAATTTGCAAGAGAACTCTTTCAGTGCACTTGAATTTACTCAACTTAGCTCCAAAATGCAAAGCCCTAAATAGTTTCTTTCTTTTCTTCTTTTTCTTTTCCTCCCTTACCCATGGCCCCTTTTTCCCTTTCTTTTGCTAAGTTTGGTTAATGTTTTATTTTGTTAGCATATAATAGAATATATGTATCTACTTGGCAAAAGTCTAACTTGGTTCACTTTTCTTTCTATTTTGCTATGCTGCTCCTGATTCTATTCTTTTTCTTTTCCTAATTTTTTTTTTTTTTTGCTTTTGCCTACTAACTATTATAGTTACAATTATATTTAAGTTAAGTAAATAACTGGTGTAGCTGATGGATTGGGCTTATAAAAAAATACTAATAACTAGTTTAACTTAGTAGAAATTATTTAGAAAGCTAAATGGCCAAAATAATGAACTTTTACTACTCACTCGGGGACACTAAAAATATTTATTTTCCTCACGCTCGGGACATGAAATGCACATTTCAATAATAAATGAATATATTAAATACAGTAATGCTCAGGGAAAAAAATATCAAATTCCGAAAATAAGGCAGTTTAAAATTTTACCTGGGCTCAAGTTAAACTTAATAAGTAAAACATATAAAAGCAAATAAAATCAAACAAAAGGGCAAATAAGTCAAATATGCACACAGAATAATTAAAAATAATTAATTAAAAGTCTCTCTGGGCTCAAGCAGTTTATATCAATTAAATGTAAATAAATAATAAAAATAAGATAATCATTTTTAATAACTCTTTTAAATTTAATTTAAATAATTATAATTAATATTGAAAATAATCCAGCTCATTCGGGTCCAGGCCCGGTTTCCTGTTTGAATAGAAAAATGAATTAATTAAAAAGGCATGTAAGATAATTTTAATAAATTAAATAATAAAGTAATTGTCCTGGGAAAGTCATTTAAATATAACTAAATAAATACAAATAATAAAAATAAATAATTAATTACTTTATGTAAATCAATTATATATAATTTAAATAAATACAAATGGCGATAACAATAAAAATAATTATACTCGGGTTCGGGCTTCACATTCAAATAGTGAAATTAAATCATTTTAAATTATTAGTAAAGAAAATTCTAATAAATAAAATAATAAAATAATTATTTTGGGGAAGTCAACTGAATATAATTTAAATGAATGCAAACAGTTATCGTGGCACGTTTTTCAAGAATAGTACAATTTGATGAAATGAATATATGCAAATCAATAAAATGTTTATAAGCTAGATCTAAGTGTTACACTCTCCTTTCCTTCAAACAATTGAGTCCGCGCAATTACTTCTTTCAAGGGAACTCCACACAAGCACTCTAAACTCCCTCGATAAGAACCTTGAATGCGAATATTACAAAAAATACCAAGGAGAAGTACCAAGGAAACTAAGATGAACTTTCAGATAGAAATCCCAACAAGTTGCCAAAGAGAATTCCAAATGATAAATCCCGAACAAGAACACCAAAAATAAGGCTCCGTTTATGAGCACCAACTCTAAAGTCTGAATAGAATTATTCGGAATAGAAGCTCCTCTATATTCAAATACCAATATAAGAATTCCATATAGAAATGCCGTATGGAAAAGTCTATAATAAGATTCTGAGTAACAATGCCACGAAGAATACCGAGGAAATACTCCATATAAGAAGCTTGAATATAAATCCAAAAAGAACATCAAGTATGAAGGCTGATAAGAGTTTCAATAAGAATACCAAGGAGGATACCATAATAGAAGTCCATAAAAGATCCCCGAGCAAAATACTAAGAAAATATCGGACAAGAGGGTCGTATGAGAGCCCAAAGAAGATGCACTGCATACAAAACTGAACAATGCCTGTAAACCCAAATCAGAATTCTGTAGAAGAATGTTGAAGAAGTGTACCAAAGGCCAATTACTGAACATAACCCCTTGAGCACTAAGTTCTCTTCAATGACCATCGATAGTCAATTGATCAACCATTCCCCCTTTCTATTGGTCCACATCTTGAAGTAAGCCGCTAGTGGTCATCTATTTATAGGGAAGAATGTTCACTTGCCATATTAACTGGTAATGCATGTATGCGGTGGATTTTACAAAAGATAAACACTTTATACACTTTATTACAAATGACCAAGGTAGGTAAACACTCAAGAAATCACTTACATACATTATTAATCACATAAATAAACATATCATATAAGTTTTACTTATTGCACAAAGAAGTAAGATAGGTGCACACACATAATCACATAACACAATACACATATCAATTGATAACCCGAACACGGCATGCATTTAAAGGCATTTAATTGCATTTAATTAAGTGACATCTTAAATGTTAGCATTGGATTTGTGTTTATTTTTAGTTAAACATTTATTTGTAGCTTTATTTTCATATTTCTTTTAGAAGTAATTAGAATAATAGTTGAGCTAATTATTTTAACGGAATATCAACTACTTTTCATATTTATGTTAATCGATTTTATTTTTCTTGTACCTTAAAGCTCGGTTTTCAATTAAATGAAAAGTAGCTTCGAGCTGGAGTAAATTTTGAACTATGTTACTTTTCAAAAACTATATTTTCTTAAATTCTTTGAGATTTAATTGTTATTTTTTTATTGTCGCAAAGTGCATAGCAAATCGAGAGCGATAGTTAGGATATGATTTCTAGTCCTCAACAAATAGTGAAAACTAGTGTTTAGTGTTTAAATTTTAGTAGTTTAGTTGTTATTAACTGGAATTTGATTTGAGATAGTTGTTTTAGTTTCAAAATGCATGGAACAAGCCTATTTGACCAAGTTTAAGTTAGTTTGACCAAAGCTTGACAACTTATTTAAGCTTATAAAACATTGCAAAATAAACAACAAAGCTGAAAATATAGCAGCCATGGCCGAAACCATGAAGAAAAGAAAAAAAAAAACATTTCAACTTCAAACTTCAATTTCTTCGCGGGAGCTTGAGCGGGGTGGTTTCCGAGGCATCCAGCGTGGTTTTCCTAGCGTCTAGGAGCGTCTAAGGTGAGGGTTTCATGTTTATTTGCGCATTTGAATGTTTTATGTATTAACTTTAATTTTTGGGTTTTATCCGTAGAATGTTATTTTGATCATTTTGAGGCTTAAAGAATGTTCCCTAGCAATTGTAGAACATGTATTTATAGCTTTTTAACATTTTCTGCGGTTGAATATCGAAATTGAAATAAAAATTATTAATTGAATAGTAAATTATGAATAGTAAACCCCCGTTTCGATGAAGTTGCTCCGTTATGTGTTCTGTTGATGTAGGAAGGTGCTAGATATGCTAGAATGCCTAAATGTGTGGTTTAATTGGATTGTGTAATGGAAAAATGGAGAAATATGTCATGGTGAAAGTTGGGGTCGTTTAGGTCAAGTTTGGCATTTTATTGTTTTGCGTGATGGCATTGTCTCGGGAGGCCATGGAAGCACTATTGGTGTGGCTATGGCGTTGGTTGGGTGTTTGGTTAAGGTAGCGGTAGTTCAAACGAGCAAAGGGGAAAATCAGGACTTTGCGTGAATTCTAGGGTTAAGTAGGGTTTCGGGGTCTTTAGACGTGCCTTATAGTGACCTAGGAAGATTGGTGCAGTCGGTTTCCAAAACTCGTGGCTCGTTTGAAAGTAGTAGCGTTTTGAAAGTTGGAGACATTTTGTGATTTTGTGTGTTTTCATAGTATATTGCCTATAGAATGCTTAATATTGCTTGTTATGCGTGTTAAAGTTGATAATGATTGAATTTGTATATCAATTGTTGATAATGCTTGATATCTCGTTTATCGCCTTTAATCTGTATTGTTGTGCTATCGCTCGTTTATCGCCTTGTATCGAGTCTTTCATTGCATAGTGTCAGGCGCATGAGTGATGGGCCTCTCTGGGTAGCCTCGGGTTGCCAGTGTTGGTTGCTCTAGCTCCGTGTCCTATTCCCTTTTCTCACTTGGGTTGCCTCCTAGGGAGATTTGGGTCGTAGAATTGATAGATACTTCCGGGGTATTCTAAACTGAAGTTATAAGGTGGTTGCGCGCTTATTGTCATCGTTGTCAACATCAAGCTCGAGATTGATGTATCGCTCGTGATATGGTACATTGCTCGTATGAGTGAACCATAGCCTTTAGAGTGTGGTATAGATTTGAATGGTTGTGTTAATGCTTTCATTAATTGCTTATTGTATTGATTGTTTGTCTTGATTGCTTAATTATCAGTTATATTGCTTAACTGCCTTATTTGCGTTGCACGACTTTCTTTCTCTCCACCTCGATATCTGTCTCGCCCTCACTGAGTATACGTGTTGTGTATACTCACTCCTCACCACCACATTTCAGGAAATGTCATGTTAGCTGGAAAGTTCGTGATTTCGTGAAAGTTCGTGCTTGATGAGTTGTCTTGCGTGCCTATGTGGCTTGAGTTGTCGAAGTTGTAAAGATGTATGCTTTCATGTATTGTATGTATTTAATGTCAAAAGGAATGTAATTTAAGTTTCATTAGATTATTGAAGTGGTTTGATAAGTTAGATTATGTATCTAGTGGGTATAGCTTAACTTTAATACATGTTTGTATTGTCCAAAGGAAAGGAGTTAGAATGGTATGATAGTCTACTTTATGCAATAAGTTAGAATGGTTTAATTGTCAAGCATGAATGTACTTGTAAAAGATGTGAAGAGGTAGGTTAGCTTTTAAACTGGAAATGTATATTTGCTTGTGATTGCTTGTTGAGAACATGGCTCGGATGGCCTTGAGGTGGTTGAATGTTTGGACATGGTATTGGTCCACTTATATGCTGTCGCAGGTTTGCTTTTTGCCTAGAAACAGGGGAGACTCCGTCCGTTTCCCTGAAAATTATGCTCGGGTTTGGAATTGGGTTGCGATTAGATTGTTTGATAGAACTCCCGGTCTCGAGAGGGATCGGGGTGTTATAGGTGGTATCAGAGCTTGTTTAGCTCATAAGCCGGGACAGGGTCCTCGGTCTGGTTGGTAGTGACCCTTGAATGTGTGCTTGTTAAGTGTGTCTTGAAAGTGTATGCTTGTATGTGAGATTGTGTGTCTTGACTTGAATGTATGCACCTATGTGATATAGTTATGTGTTATGTGTTAAATGTTTCTCAAGTGAAGTGAAGTGTCTAGTTGTATATTGAATTGACCTATTGAATTGGCATCGTGAATCGAATCGACTTCGTGAATTGTTATTTGCTTGAAGTATTGCTTGTAATGTGTGTATTGAAATGTCTTGAGTTGGTTATGCCGTGATTTGAATTGATTATGTTGTGCTTGACTTGATTGTCGTGCTTGAGTGACTTTGTCGAATAAACTCTTTTGTAAATTTGCTTGCATAATAGTATAAGGCATGTGTATAACTGTGATATATTGGCATTCATACATGTCCTATGGAAATGGTAAGTAAGTCCTTTTCCTCCCCTGAAGAAAGTGGTTCACCGCTGGTCTTTCAAGATGTATGGATTGGCAGGAAATGAATGGCATTTGACTAGCCTTTATTTGGGAATTGGTGTTTGCTTATGGAGCTCGGTTATTGGGGAATCTGCATGGTCCTCCTCTGTGCTTAACAATTGTGAAAGAGTAGCTTTCTCTAGGGGTTTTATTTGGTTATTCTTTGGACCATTCTTTGGTTTTCTTAATGGGTATTCTTTGGAGACTTCTGTTGGCATTTCTTGGTGGATTTGGCTATTGGGATTTCAATCGGCCTTACTGCACAGTATTATCTATGGTATATGTGTCTCGGTCTTTATTGGTGTGACACTGGCATCCCTGATTGGAAATTCTTCAATGGCATTCTCTAGGATCCTTAGTGGCCATTTATTTAGTATTTACTTATTGGGCAAACTTGGCTACTTTCTTACTGGAGTATTGTTTCGGGTATTTTTCTTCAATGACCCTCAGTAGGTTTGGTATTTGGAATTCCTATCAGACTTATTATCTCATAATGGTTATGGTATGCCGTGGAATACTTTGGGCTTTCTTGGTGGTAAGTTGTATAAAGTTCTCATTTGGCAAACAATGAAGAGGCCTCGGAGTTTGGTTTTGTATATTGTGCACCAGCTCGGTATTTTTCTTTAGGTTTTCGTCTAGCTGGGAAGCTATATTTGTTATCCAACTTGGTTGTCTTATTGGGCACATTATATTTTCTTTGCTATTTTCTTTGACATTCTTCTCAGCATTTGATAGCTATACTCGGAATCTAATTGGTTGTCCTAAGGGGTTATTATTTGGAAGGCTTCTTTGGAACTTTAGAGGTATATTTGATTGGGTTTCTTAGTATTTTCTTCAGCACTCTTAACAGGGAATTCTTCTATGAAATTCATGACCAGCGGGGTATTTCTTGGACCTCTGGATGGAACCTTTGTTTGAACCTCTATTTGGCTTCTTGCTTGGGAGTTCTCGGGCGATAATAGTTGAGCTTCTACTAGAGATTCGTGCATGGGGTATTCGTTTGGTATTCTTCTTATCATTAATATGTGATGTGATTTTATCTACAGTATCTTTGTTTCAGTCTTTAGTTGGATTTTCTCGGCATTCTTAGTTGGGATTTCTATTCGGGATTTCCTATGAGCATTCTTATTTACTATCTTGCTCAGCAACCGATGAAGATTAGTCAGAGTTGGATTTCAGTGGATGCAGACTTCTATTGGAAGAAGAATTGCGAGGACGCAATTGTTTTAAGGGATGGAGGATGTGATAACCCGAACCCGGCATGCATTTAAAGGCATTTAATTGCATTTAATTAAGTGACATCTTAAATGTTAGCATTGGATTTGTGTTTATTTTTAGTTAAACATTTATTTGTAGCTTTATTTTTCTATTTCTTTTAGAAGTAATTAAAATAATACTTGAGCTAACTATTTTAACGGAATATCAACTACTTTTCATATTTATGTTAATCGGTTTTATTTTTCTTGCACCTTAAAGCTCGGTTTTCAATTAAATGAAAAGTAGCTATGAGCCGGAGTAAATTTTGAACTATGTTACTTTTTAAAAACTATATTTTCTTAAATTCTTTGAGATTTAATTGTTATTCTTTTATTGTCGCAAAGTGCATAGCAAATCGAGAGCGATAGTTAGGAAATGTTTTCTAGTCCTCAACAAATAGTGAAAACTAGTGTTTAGTGTTTAAATTTTAGTAGTTTAGTTGTTATTAACTGGAATTTGATTTGAGATAGTTGTTTTAGTTTCAAAATGCATGGAATAAGGCTATTTGACCAAGTTTAAGTTAGTTTGACCAAAGCTTGACCAATTGACAAAGGCTTGACAACTTGTGAAACCCTACTTTCCTGCTTATCTCGTTTTACATGCTATACCTCGTATTGCGTGCATATGATCTGTTTATGTGCTATAGGACCTAGAAAGTTATAATTTTGATGTCAATACTCCTAATACGTGCTAAATGTGCATTCATGAAATTTTCATAAAAAACGGAGTCAGAAATTTTATCGTCGATTTTTAGTGAATAGTGTTTTCGAAACACGTCCGCTAAAATTTTGAAACTGGTCTTTTTAACCCTTCTAGACCTAGTCAACGGACTTTAATAGACCTGTGTTTGATGAAAACGGTTTTAAAATCGGCTTAAGAATTTATTAGGGTTTTTACACCGACTTTTGCAAAAATCGAGTTTTAAGCCGATTCGGGTGAAATTGTTGGATTGTAAAACTTCTTGTCACCTAAAAATAATCCACTTGAGATATCTTGGGGGTTGCATAATTATTTTGAGCCTTGGTGAGCAATAAAATGAGTTTAAAGTCATTAAAACACAAAAATACTAACTTAAACTACTTTGACTTTGCATTTTTTTTAATTGACTAAGCTTTTAATTATATATTGTCATCAACACACACTCAACACAACACAAAACACCATCACAAACACACACAAGGCCGAGAGAAAGAAGAGAGAAAAAGAAAGAGAAAAACTCAAGCTTTTCAATCAAATTTTCAAAGAAAAACCTAGTTTTAACTTCGCACCGACTTGGATTCTGCTTGTTGGGCACGCATAGCATGCATTCCTAGGCTTATATCGCATCAAAGGTGAGAGAAAAATTCTAGATCTCAAAATGTCATTTTTATACTTTTGCTCATAAATGAAAATTTAACCGTTAGAATTGAAATCTGATGATAGATTATTGCTCCTTGCATGCTAGGGATCATTTTGATGCAATACTACGAATTTCTGTCAGATGTAGCATAATTTTTATTTTTCGGGTATTTAATTTTGATTAAAATGTTCAAAGTTGAATTAAATGAGTTGTGTTGATCGAAATCGATTGCCGTCGATTTCTAAATACTTGATAATTACGTGTTAGCGCTGTTGTAATGCCGAATTTTCGATTACATTGTTCGTGTGAAAATCCGGAAAATCCAGCCAAGACATCCTAGGGTTTTAGGGTTATCGGGCATGATTTGGAGGTGTTATGGTGGATTTCCGAGAGGGCTAATGTAGTAGGTTGAATGGGTGAGTGATAGAAACTGATTTGGCAATGTTTGGATTTGTAGATTGTAAGTTATGAGTTTTAGAAGTTTAGGTTGTCATTCTTTAATTTCTTGAACGATGCCTTTAGATGGTTGGGTAGTGTTTGAGTGTTGAATGGTGAGTTGTTGATGAGTAATTTAGGGTTTAATTGTGTATATAATGCATGTCCGGTTAGATGGCCTACTTTGTCATCTAACTTCGTTGTTTGTTGTTTAGTTAAATATTGATGTTATATTGATGTTATTGATTGATTATTATTGAGTTCAGGAATCGGGCACTTTCGTTGCTGATCTCCCAATTGATTGATTGATGATTGATGATGATTATGGAGTCTTGGTATGTGTGTGCCACCTCTCGGGCAGCGTTGGGCTGTCGGGTTGATAACGGCATGACTGCCATAGGCTACCCCCAGCTCGCATGACGGAGGTGTCCTGGAGGGAGGGGCTAGTGAGGTACCTCGGGTGCGTGAGTAATGGGGAGTTATAAGAAGAACGGTTGAGATCGTGATGGCGTTTGGAGCTACACCAAATAGAGTATCATTTATTGATTGGTTATATAGCTATGTGATGATAGTATTATTTGTGTTATTGTGTGTTTACTGACTCAAAGGATTATTCCAAGGAGTTTAGTAGACCTTGCTCGAGATCTATTGGATTCTCACTGGGCTTATGTATATAAGCTCACTCTCTATTATTGCATGCTTACAGGTGTTGCAGAGCCGGATTACGGGTACGTGCCTCCTGAGGAGGAAAATGTGCCTTACGTGGACGAGTCATATGTTCCTGAGTCTTATCCATGATTCTATGTTGTTTAATGTCATGTATATTAGCTTAATAGACTTTTATATGCTTTATGGTTCTTATTGTAATAGATGTTGAAAGATGATGATCCAAATGATGTTAACTTAGTGGCTTTCTTTTGTCTATGGTTAAGTTGTTAGATGGGTCTCAACTTATTTTTGAAATGTATGATAAAGTTGAGGTATTGTATGTTATGTTGGAACAGAGGCAGATAACGAAGACTGATTATTGTATATTACGGTTATGTTGTGTTTTGTTATGCTGTTGAGGAGTTGTTGTTTGTGTGGTTATAGAATTGGATGTTTAATGTTATTAATGAGGTTGGTTTAGAACCTCGGAAATCTATTTACTATCATTACGCTGCCGAAATTCCGTTGCGTCCTGACTGATTGTAGGTGGGGTCGAGTTGGGGCGTGACATTTAAGTGGTATCTGAGCGCATGTTAGTTGTCAGCCGGGGTATTCTCGGAATGTGGGTAAAGGTCTTAGCATGAAATATGTATGAAAAGAAAGAAAAGTGAATTATGTATTGATATGACTAAATGATTAAGTGATTATGTGATTTAAGTGCTTATGTGATTATGTGATCAATTTGCTTATGTGATTGAAACTTATGTGATCTATGTGCTTTATATGAGTTTGTTGTTTATGTGTTAAAAGTTGTATATAATCTGTTTATGTGCTATAACCTGTGCTAACTCTTTGATTAGTACGATGGCCGGTAGACCGAGGACTCGTGGTAGGCCCGAGATTGTAGATGAGGTCCCTGGTAATATGGCACAGGGCAGTGATAGGGGTGATGTCAAGTTAGGGGCAGCAATGGATCGGATTGCAGATTTGATGGCTGGGCAGGCCCAGTTGTTAGTAGGTCAGGCTGTTCAGACTCAGGCGTTACAGGCTCAGATACAGAGTGTACAGGGAGGTAATCACGGTCGAGGTACTATGAAGGAGTTTCTGGGGTACTATCATCCTAGATTTCAGGGAGAGCCTGATGATAGGAAGGCCGAGTCGTGGATTAGTAAGTTAGAGAAAATTTTTGATTCTCTCAGGTACACTGATGAGAGGAAGGTGACTTGTGCTGTCTATTTGCTTGATGATGAGGTAGAGGAATGGTAGCGCATTGTGAGAGCCAGTTGGGAGACCCGAGGTGTTCCGTATGTTTGGGATACCTTTCTGACTGCTTTTAGGGATAAGTATGTCCCGAGGGTTGCACGGGAGAGGAGAGATGCTGAGTTCCTGTCTTTGGTACAGGGGGATTCTACTGTGGCTCAGTATGAGGCTACATTCACTAGGTTGTCCCGGTATGCACCGGAGTTTGTAGCTGTGGAGGAGAGGAAGACCCGTAGATTTATGTTGGGATTGAGGCCCGAGATTCAGGATGCAATGGCTCTGAATCGCTATGATATCTTTACTGAGGCTTTTGATGCAGCTTCTAGGTTAGAGAAGAGGAAATGGATCAGATTGTCTCCAGTCAGCCTAGTAAGAGACCGTATCAGCCACAGGGCCAGCAGGTTATATATAGGCCTCCAGTACAGCAGGTTGTCTACAGGCTACTAGCCCAGCAGGGTTCTTATAGGCCACAGGGTCAGCAGAGTTACTATCGGCCTCAGTTTCAGCAGAGGCCACATCAGGTTCAGACTCAGTATAGGCCAACCTAGTCTCAAGGTCAGTACAAGCCTAGTGTTGTGAGACCTCAGCAGCAGGCTATATCAGCTGCTTCATCAGCTTCTGGTTCTTCTAGAGGCAGTGTTAGTGCCATATCATCGCAGTGTAATTACTGCAAGCGCCCAGGGCATGTGGAGTCCGACTGCAGGGTAAAGGCAGGGACATGGTTGGTTTGTGGTAGCATCGAGCATATGGCGAAGGATTGCCCTCGATATGCGAGGACTGAGGGTCGGGCAGCGACTCAGGGTTACCAGGGTAGGCCTACAGGCAGTGTACCACAGCAGTAGCGGGTTCAGGCTCGGGCTTATGCAGTTGATATGGAGGAGATGCCTGAGGAGACTGCAGTGGTGGAAGGTAACTTCCTTATACTTGATCAACTTGTTAAAGTGTTGATTGATTCTGGTGCTACGCATTCTTTCATTACTCCTGCTTGTGTGCAACGTGTTAAATTGCAACCTGAAAGATTGCCTTATGTGGTTGAGATTAGTACCTCTTTGACTGATAAGTATGTTACTGGCTTAGTATGTAAGGATTGTATAATACATGTTAAGGAGCATAATTTTCCTTCAGACCTTATTTTATTTCCTATTTGGGGGTATGATGTTATTCTGGGTATGGATTGGCTTTCTAAGTATGATGCCCAGTTGAACTGTAGAACCAAGGTAGTACAGTTTCACTTGCCAGATCAGCCAGTAGTAGAGGTAGCGGGTAACCGGGGTGCTAAGACGAGTTTTGTTATCTCAGCAACTAAAGCCGTTAAGTTGGTGAGTAAGGGGTGTTCGAGTTATCTAGCTTATTTGATCAACAAGCCATCTGATAAGCTACAGCTAGAGGAAGTCCCTATTATCCGGGAATATCCTAATGTATTTCCCGAGGAGTTGCCAGGATTGCCGCCAGAGAGGGATATAGAGTTTGTGATTAATCTTGTTCCCGGTACTCAACCTATTTCTAAATCGGTGTACCGGATGGTACCAGCTGAGTTGAAGACTCAGTTACAGGAGTTATTGAGGAAAGGATTCATTCAGCAGAGTTCTTTACCTTGGGGAGCTCCTGTTTTATTTGTGAAGAAGAAGGATGGTACTTTGAGATTGTGTATTGATTACCGTGGTTTGAATCAGGTGACCATCAAGAATAAATATCCTTTGCCACTGATTGATGAGTTGTTTGATCAACTTCAGGGGGCTAAAGTCTATTCTAAATTTGATTTGAGGCAGGGGTATTATCAGCTTCGGATTCGCACGGAGGATGTTCCGAAGTCTGCCTTCAGGACTCGGTACGGGCATTATGAGTTTGTTGTTATGCCCTTTGGTTTGACTAATGCACCGGCAGCATTCATGGATTTGATGCATCGAGTCTTTCAGCCGTACTTGGACCAGTTCGTGGTGATTTTTATTGATGATATCTTGGTCTATTCTAAATCTGAATCGGAGCACGAGCAACATCTACGGCTTGTATTAGAGAAGTTGCAGGAGCATCAGTTGTTTGCCAAGTTCAGCAAATGTGAATTTTGGCTGCAACAGATTTCTTTTCTTGGCCATGTTATTACACAGAGCTGTATTTCTGTAGATCCCACTAAGATTGAATCGGTGATGTCTTGGAAGCGGCCAGAGAGTGTTACTGATGTCCGTAGCTTTCTTGGCTTGGCGGGTTATTACCGTAGGTTTGTCAAGGACTTCTCGAAGATTGCGGGGCCACTATCTAAGTTGACTCAGAAACGGACTATCTTTAATTGGGACGAGAAGTGTGAGAGTGGGTTTCAGGAGTTGAAAAAGAGGTTAACTACCGCTCCAGTACTTGCTCTACCAGAGGGGACCGATAATATGGTCATTTACAGCGATGCATCCAAGGAGGGCTTGGGATGTGTTCTTATGCAGGATGGCCGAGTTATTGCCTATGCTTCTCGAAAGTTGAAACCTTATGACGAAAATTATCCGACTTATGATCTTGAGTTGGCAGCAGTTGTCTTTGCACTCAAGAAGTGGCGTCATTATCTGTGGGGAAGTAAGTTTGAAATTTTCACTGATCATAAGAGTCTGAAGTACTTGTTCTCACAGAAGGAGTTGAATATGCGCCAGCGGAGGTGGATGGAGCTTCTTGGAGATTATAATTGTTCTATCAATTATCTGCCTGGAAAGGCAAATGTTGTAGCAGATGCTCTCAGCCGGAAGGCTAGTATTTCTTGTTTGGCTGTCAGGAAGTGGGAGGTTCTTGAGGAGTTTAGTTATTGGAGACCAGAGTTGACTCAGGTTGGAGTGATATGTTCACATCTCCGTATTCAGTCTTTATTATTGTCTCAGATCAGGGAAGCTCAGCAACTTGATGTTAAACTTCAGAAGATCAAGGATCAGATCACTGATTATCAGTCTGACTTCAAACTGCATGAGGACGGTATTCTTCGGTTTCGGAACAGGGTTTGTGTTCCCGATGAGCCAAGTTTGAGGCGAGGTATTCTGGAGGAAGCTCATAATTCTAAATATACTATTCATCCCGGTGGAACCAAGATGTATCGGGGTTTGAAGCAACATTACTGGTGGAACAACATGAAGAGAGAGGTTGCTCAGTTTGTGTCTAGATGTTTGACTTGTCAGAGAGTGAAAGCCGAGCATCAACGACCTGCAGGTTTGCTTCAGCCATTGGCTATACCCGAGTGGAAATGGGAGCATATTACGATGGACTTCGTCACTGGTTTGCCTAGATCACCGAGGGGTAATGATGCAGTTTGGGTTGTCGTGGATCGTTTGACGAAGACAGCTCATTTTATTGCCATGAGGATGGGAGATGAGGTTACAAAGTTGACGGATCTTTATTTGGATCAGATTGTTAGACTTCACGGTATTCCATCTAGTATTGTCTCTGATCGAGATCCTCGATTTACTTCTCGCTTGTGGGAGAAACTTCAGGAGACCTTAGGTACTCAGTTGAACTTCAGTACTGCGTATCATCCACAGACCGACGGACAGTCTGAGCGGACTATTCAGATTCTGGAAGATATGCTTAGGGCTTGTGTTCTGGACTTCGGGAAGAACTGGGAGAAACATCTACCACTTGCCGAGTTTGCCTATAACAATAGTTATCAAGCTACTATTGGGATGGCGCCTTTCGCAGCTCTTTACGGTCGTAAGTGCCGTTCACCTTTATATTGGGACGAGGTAGGAGAGATGAAGACTGTTGATCCGACTATCATGCCAGAGCTTCTAGAAAAGATTGAGAATGTTCAGTTGATCAGGCAGAGAATGCTTACGGCGCAGAGTAGATTCAAGAGTTATACTGATAAGCGTCGTCAAGACTTAGAGTTTGCAGTCAGAGATCGGGTTTTCTTGAGATTGTCTCCTCGAAAGGGGTTTGCTCGTTACGGTAAAGGTGGAAAGCTGAGTCCGAGATTTGTTGGGCCGTTTGAGATTACTGGCAGGGTTGGTAAGTTGGCATATCGGTTGGCTTTACCGGAGAAGTTCTCTAATGTCCACGATGTATTTCACGTGTCTAATTTGCGGAAATATAATCCGATCCTTCTCATATTCTTGATCCAGAGCCGTTACAGCTTCGAGAGAATTTGACTTATGACGAGCGTCCGATTCGTATTCTAGATCAAATGGACCGAGAGTTGAGGTCGAAGAGGATTCCGATAGTTAAGGTGTTGTGGAAGCATCACGGCATTGAGGAAGCTACGTGGGTGAGACGAGATCAGATGCAGCAGCAATACCCAGATCTATTCCGTACATCAAGTAAGAATTTCGAGGACGAAATTTCTATAAGGGGGGGAGAATGTGAAACCCCACTTTCCTGCTTATCTCGTTTTACGTGCTATACCTCGTATTGCGTGCATATGATCTGTTTATGTGCTATAGGACCTAGAAAGTTATAATTTTGATGTCAATACTCCTAATACGTGCTAAATGTGCATTCATGAAATTTTCATAAAAAACGGAGTCAGAAATTTTATCGTCGATTTTCAGTGAATAGTGTTTTCGAAACACGTCCGCTAAAATTTTGAAACTGGTCTTTTTAACCCTTCTAGACCTAGTCAACGGACTTTAATAGACCTGTGTTTGATGAAAACGGTTTTAAAATCGGCTTAAGAATTTATTAGGGTTTTTACACCGACTTTTGCGAAAATCGAGTTTTAAGCTGTTTCGGGTGAAATTGTTTGATTGTAAAACTTCTTGTCACCTAAAAATAATCCACTTGAGATATCTTGGGGGTTGCATAATTATTTTGAGCCTTGGTGAGCAATAAAATGAGTTTAAAGTCATTAAAACACAAAAATACTAACTTAAACTACTTTGACTTTGCATTTTTTTTAATTGACTAAGCTTTTAATTATATATTGTCATCAACACACACTCAACACAACACAAAACACCATCACAAACACACACAAGGCCGAGAGAAAGAAGAGAGAAAAAGAAAGAGAAAAACTCAAGCTTTTCAATCAATTTTTGAAAGAAAAACCTAGATTTTAACTTCGCACCGACTTGGATTCTGCTTGTTGGGCACGCATAGCACGCATTCCTAGGCTTATATCGCATCAAAAGTGAGAGAAAAATTCTAGATATCAAAATGTCATTTTTATACTTTTGCTCATAAATGAAAATTTAACCGTTAGAATTGAAATCTGATGATAGATTATTGCTCCTTGCATGCTAGGGATCATTTTGATGCAATACTACGAATTTCTGTCGGATGTAGCATAATTTTTATTTTTCGGGTATTTAATTTTGATTAAAATGTTCAAAGTTGAATTAAATGAGTTGTGTTGATCGAAATCGATTGCCGTCGATTTCTAAATACTTGATAATTACGTATTAGCGCTGTTGTAATGCCGAATTTTCGATTACATTGTTCGTGTAAAAATCCAGAAAATCCAGCCAAGACATCCTAGGGTTTTAGGGTTATCGGGCATGATTTGGAGGTGTTATGGTGGAGTTCCAAGAGGGCTAATGTAGTAGGTTGAATGGGTGAGTGATAGAAACTGATTTGGCAATGTTTGGATTTGTAGATTGTAAGTTATGAATTTTAGAAGTTTAGGTTGTCATTCTTTAATTTCTTGAACGATGCCTTTAGATGGTTGGGTAGTGTTTGAGTGTTGAATGGTGAGTTGGTGATGAGTAATTTAGGGTTTAATTGTGTATATAATGCATGTCCGGTTAGATGGCCTACTTTGTCATCTAACTTCGTTGTTTGTTGTTTAGTTAAATATTGATGTTATATTGATGTTATTGATTGATTATTATTCAGTTCGGGAATCGGGCACTTTCGTTGCTAATCTCCCAATTGATTGATTGATGATTGATTGATGATTGATGATGATTATGGAGTCTTGGTATGTATGTGCCACCTCTCGGGCAGCGTTGGGCTGTCGGGTTGATAACGGCATGATTGCCATAGGCTACCCCCAGCTCGCATGACGGAGGTGTCATAGAGGGAGAGGCTAGTAAGGTACCTCGGGTGCGTGAGTAATGGGGAGTTATAAGAAGAACGGTTGAGATCGTGATGGCGTTTGGAGCTACACCAAATAGAGTATCCTTTATTGATTGGTTATATAGCTATGTGATGATAGTATTATTTGTGTTATTGTGTGTTTACTGACTCAAATGATTATTCCAAGGAGTTTAGTAGACCTTGCTCGAGATCTATCGGATCCTTACTGGGCTTATGTATATAAGCTCACTCTCTATTATTGCATGCTTACAGGTGTTGCAGAGCCGGATTACGGGTACGTGCCTCCTAAGGAGGAAAATGTGCCTTACGTGGACGAGTCATATGTTCCTGAGTCTTATCCATGATTCTATGTTGTTTAATGTCATGTATATTAACTTAATAGACTTTTATATGCTTTATGGTTCTTATTGTAATAGATGTTGAAAGATGATGATCCAAATGATGTTAACTTAGTGGCTTTCTTTTGTCTATGGTTAAGTTGTTAGATGGATCTCAACTTATTTTTGAAATGTATGATAAGGTTGAGGTATTGTATGTTATGTTGGAACGGAGGTAGATAACGAAGACTGATTATTGTATATTACGGTTATGTTGTGTTTTGTTATGCTGTTGAGGAGTTGTTGTTTGTGTGGTTATAGAATTGGATGTTTAATGTTATTAATGAGGTTGGTTTAGAACCTCGGAAATCTATTTACTGTCGTTACGCTGCCGAAATTCCGTTGCGTCCTGACTGATTGTAGGTGGGGTTGAGTTGGGGCGTGACACAACTTATTTAAGCTTATAAAACATTGCAAAAATAAACAACAAAGCTGAAAATAGAGCAGCCATGGCCGAAACCATGAAGAAAAGAAAAAAAAAACATTTCAACTTCAAACTTCAATTTCTTCGCGGGAGCTTGTGCGGGGTGGGTTCCGAGGCATCCAGCGTGGTTTTCCTAGCGTCTAGGAGCGTCTAAGGTGAGGGTTTCATGTTTATTTGCGCATTTGAATGTTTTATGTATTAATTTTAATTTTTGGGTTTTATCCGTAGAATGTTATTTTGATCGTTTTGAGGCTTAAAGAATGTTCCCTAGCAATTGTAGAACATGTATTTATAGCTTTTTAATATTTTATGCGGTTGAATATCGAAATTGAAATATAAATTGTTAATTGAATAGTAAATTATGAATAGTAAACCCCCGTTTCGATGAAGTTGCTCCGTTATGCGTTCTGTTGATGTAGGAAGGTGCTAGATATGCTAGAATGCTTAAATGTATGGTTTAATTGGATTGTGTAATGGAAAAATGGTGAAATATGTCATGGTAAAAGTTGGGGTCATTTAGGCCAAGTTTGGCATTTTATCGTTTTGCGTGATGGCATTGTCTCGGGAGGCCATGGAAGCACTTTTGGTGTGGCTATGGCATTGGTTGGGTGTTTGGTTAAGGTAGCGGTAGTTCAAACTAGCAAAGGGGGAAATCGGGGCTTTGTGTGAATTCTAGGGTTAAGTAGGGTTTCGGGGTCTTTAGACGTGCCTTATAGTGACCTAGGAGGATTGGTGCAGTCGGTTTCCAAAACTCGTGGCTCGTTTGAAAGTAGTAGCGTTTTGAAAGTTGGGGACATTTTGTGATTTTGTGTGTTTTCATATTGTATTGCTTATAGAATGCTTATTATTGCTTGTTATCCGTGTTAAAGTTGATAATGATTGAATTTGTATATCAATTGTTGATAATGCTTGATATCTCGTTTATCGCCTTTAATCTGTATTGTTGTGCTATCGCTCGTTTATCGCCTTGTATCAAGTCTTGTATTGCATAGTGTCAGGCGCGTGAGTGATGGGCCTCTCTGGGTAGCCTCGGGTTGCCAGTGTTGGTTGCTCTAGCTCCGTGTCCTATTCCCTTTTCTCGCTTAGGTTGCCTCCCAGGGAGATTTGGGTCATAGAATTGATGAATACTTCCGGGGTATTCCAAACTGAAGTTATAAGGTGGTTGTGCGCTTATTGTTATCGTTGTCAACATCAAGCTCGAGATTGATGTATCGCTCATGATATGGTACATTGCTCGTATAAGTGAACCATAGCCTTCAGAGTGTGGTATAACTTTGAATGGTTGTGTTAATGCTTTCATTAATTGCTTATTGTATTGATTGTTTGTCTTGATTGCTTACTTATCAGTTATATTGCTTAACTGCCTTATTTGCATTGCACGACTTTCTTTCTCTCCACCTCGATATCTGTCTCGCCCTCACTGAGTATACGTGTTGTGTATACTCACTCCTCACCATCACATTTCAGGAAATGTCATGTTAGCTGGAAAGTTCGTGATTTCGTGAAAGTTCGTGCTTGATGAGTTGTCTTGCGTGCCTATGTGGCTTGAGTTGTCGAAGTTGTAAAGATGCATGCTTTCATGTATTGTATGTATTTAATGTCAAAAAGAATGTAATTTAAGTTTAATTAGATTATTGAAGTGGTTTGATAAGTTAGATTATGTATCTAGTGGGTATAGCTTAACTTTAATACATGTTTGTATTGTTCAAAGGAAATGAGTTAGAATGGTATGATAGTCTACTTTATGCAATAAGTTAGAATGATTTAATTGTCAAGCATGAATGTACTTGTAAAAGATGTGAATAGGTAGGTTAGCTTTTAAACTGGAAATGTATATTTGCTTGTGATTGTTTGTTGAGAACATGGCTCGGATGGCCTTGAGGTGGTTGAATGTTTGGACATGGTATTGGTCCACTTATATGCTGTCGCAGGTTTGCTTTTTGCCTAGAAACAGGAGAGACTCTGTCCGTTTTCCCTGAAAATTATGCCCGGGTTTGGAATTGGGTTGCGATTAGATTGTTTGTTAGAACTCCCGGTCTCGAGAGGGATCGGGGTGTTACATATCACCCAATCTTCACTTATTACACAAATAAGTCATATAGGGAACATATACAGTCAAGACACACAAGTCTTCCAAACAAGCACATGCACCAATTCAAGACACATTTCACATGCACACACTCGGGATTACTACCCAACAGACCGAGAACCCTGTCCCAACTGAGAGCTAACTAAGCTCTGATACCACCAGTAACACCCCGATCCCTCACGAGACCAGAGACTTAATTAACCATGCTATTCTCAACCCAATTCCAACCCGATCACAAAATTTAGGGAAAATGGATGAAGTTTCCCCTATTTATTGGACAAACAGTTTACCTGCACACAACATATAAATTGACCAGTACCGTGTCCAAACATACAACAACTCTCAAGACCATCCGAGCCTTGGTTCACAACAAAAGTTCACCATCAAAAGTACAATTCGGAATACAAAGACTAACTTACTATTTCTTAAAATAACTTCATACATGCATTGAATATAAACTACGCTATCCTATTACATAAGCTATGAAATCAAACTACTCTAATGATCTAATTAACTTGAAATACATTACTTATATTTGAACACATACAGCTCATAAAAAGAACATCTTTCTAGTATTTTACAATCCACGCTACATAAGACGTTATGCATTGTTTAAAGCACGAACTATAATGCAACACGAACTTCACTTCCTTTGGCTATAACCTGAAAGATTCATGATAAGGAATGAGTATACAAATAATGTATATATTTGTATACTCAGTGAGAGAGGGAAACAGTTATGGGAAACATTTATAAGGGGATTCGTACAATGCAACATTAAAACATCAAACATTAATAACAATAAGCAATAAGCAATGGAAAGCAATTAAATACCACATTTAAAAGGATACAATCGGTAACCCTTTTCACTCTAATTCTTCGATTCTCGAACCATGATCTCAATCTTGATAAGTCGGCATAAACCCCAAACACTCTAGTGGGTATACTCCGGATGTACCCTAAGAATTCTACGACCCAACACCCCCTAGCAATCTCCGGACTAGGCGAGTGAGGGACTCAAGCACGGAGATCAAATATCCACTAGCAAGCCTGCTTCCGCCCAGCCGATATTCAATACATCTGCCCCTGACACTATGGGTGCGCAACCACTATGCAATGCACTTAAAGACAACGACAATATGACAATAACATGAAGCGATATGAAGCAAAATAATAAATGAGGGTCCACAAAATAGGTTGCCCTTACAATATATGCATTAACATGAAAATAACTATATGATACAAGCATTAACATAAACATAGAAAATGCAAATTAATGTTATCTCCCTCACCTTTAAAAAACTAAACCTGTAAAAATTTAGCCAAGAACTTCTACAAGTATTCTCTGAATGCACCATTTCCTTCAATTACCACTACCTTATACAACTAACTACTTGCTAGAGAAGTTATACATTCATTCTACAATTGGTTTCCACATTCACCTTCAACTAAAGCTAGCTCAACCCATTACACGTATAAATAAGCATGACACTTAGTAAGTTCATATAAGTATGACACTTAGCGTATACCAATTTAACACATAGCTTCAATAAACAAGTGACTTACTATTCTTAGCTACTTCTCTTCAATTAAGTCCTTACCGAGTATACAACTTTTTTGGCATGCAATAACTATTCTTGTTCACAAGGTATGTTACTCATTCTACACTTCGTTCAAACAATTATACAAACACTTATTATTCAATTCATGCATTTAACTAACTAGGCTTTATATTCATTTTCAACTACTTGATTAGCTAGCAATACCCCAAAAGAATGTTATACTAATATTATGAACACCAATAGTTAAGTTAGACATACATAAGAACACTTTATAATAACTAACAATAAAACATACACACATTTCAATTATAGCTATGAACTTAACCCTACTTGTGACGCCCAAGTTTTAGCCATGCATTTTAATTACTGTTGCATCCCTTGTTTGCGCATTTACTTCTATGCCTTATTAACTAACTTTGTGACTACTATTCACTCCGTTTTTAAACTACTTTCTATTAGTTAATTAGCATTTTTATTAAATCATATTAATTGTAAAAGTAGTGGAAAAAATGTGCATTTGAGCTTAAGGCGTTAGGAAGGCTCGTTTAGAAAATGACTTTAGTAGTTGAATGAATAGTGTTACGTAACTAACTTAGGTAATTAATTAGCTAGCATATATTTTACCACCTTAGGCTCGTTTCTAAGCTTTCAACGCACATTTTAGAAGCCATTTAATTACCCAACATGACCCCACCCCAAGTCCTACCTTATATAACATAACACAAGCACATTATAACACAAAAACAAAAAAATTCAGCTTGTGAACAGTAGCCAAACCCGACAGCCTTCCTTGTGCATTTGGGAGAGATTTTGCTCATCAAATCATCAATTCAAGCCAAGCCAAGCCTTGAGCAACTAGTGTAGGGTGTTTGCAAGGTTCCTAGGTGCTCCTACGCGTAGTGGTGAGGGATTTCACGACTTGTTTTTGCATTTTTAAATAGTTGCTCATTTATTGGTTTGTTGAAAATATGATTATATGCCATTGTAATTGTTATCTATGCTAATATACTATCTATATGAATGCTAGAGAACACTTTTGAACCGTTGTTTCGCAATTTAAACGGTTAGAATCGTTAGTTTAATTCTTAGGGTGAATAGTGACATTTTTTTCTAGGGTTTTGTGTAATTGCTCGAATTAGCTTGATTTAATGCTTCTAATAGATGCCTTAGGTACTAGTGAAGATAACCTAATAGCCCCGTGCACTTGCATTGCCCTTAAATCGCCTAAAAATGGAAAATAGCCGACTTTAAGTTGGGGCTTTCGGGGTTAATGCGAATCCGGGTGGATTCGGGCTTCAATTCTAGTATCCTTAGGCTACCTAGGTGCTATAGATGCCTTGATATCCCTTGTTTGAAGCCCGGACAATGTAGGTGTAGTTTAAAGCCAAAAGAGGGAAATTGGGGCTTTCGGGGTAAACGCGTGCATTTGAATGAGTTAGAGGGTTGAGAGGGTACCTTGGGGGTTAGTTAGAAGGTTGGGAGAGTTTCCTTTGAAAATGAAATCATTAACTTTGGTTTAGAAGAGAAATAGTTCGAAAAACAAAGGGGTTTAGGTGCAATTTAAGTTGTCTCACACTTCTAAACCCATGTCAGGACTTCTTGAGTGTTTATATGTGATTTTAAATTGATTTGGAGCTTTTGGTATGATTCTATGCTTATTTGGTATATGTTCATTTGTAAACTGCTTATTAACTTCTATATTTGCTTCCATCCTAATTGCAACGAGGTCAACCTACTTTGTTGATCCTCATATGTGTTAATGCTTATATTATTGCTATTAACTTGCCATCGTTGAGTGCATTGCATAGTGGTTGCGCAACCATAGTGTCGGGGCGGATGTGTTGAATATCGGCTGGGCGGCAGAGGGCTTGCCGGTGGATATTCAAACTCCGTGCCCTATTCCTTCATTCGCCTGGTCCGGAGATTGCCAGGGGATGTTGGGTCGTAGGATTCGGGGTACATCCGGAGTACACCCACTGGAGTGATTGGGGTTATGCCGGCTTATCGTGATCGTGCTCGTGGTTCGTGGATCGTGATTGAAGACCAGTGAAGATTGGTGTATAGGGGATTGTTGAAATGTATCCTTTTAATTGTGTGGTTATTTAAGTTATCATTGTTTCTTAAATTGTTAAAGTGTTATTGTTGTGTAATTGTATTATCTGTTGCATTGCACGCCCCGGGACTATATCCCTCACTGGGCAACAGTGGTTGCTCATACCTTGATATCTGTTTCAGGAGACGCTGAGGGTGATCCCCAGCTTGTTGATTTAGTTGAGGAAGAAGAAGTTCAGATCGAGCCATTACCTTAGTTGCTGTGTCTGATAACTTGAGGTGGTTAATGATTTTGTTGCTATGTGGAAGACTCCTCTGATTACTTTATGTACTATTTTGTAGCCCAAGGGCTTGTATATGCTTGTTGTATAAGTCGAAGATTAGATGGTTGGGTTGTGACTTTGAAAGTCTACGAACTGTAATAACTTTTATTCTTGCCTTATTTCCTTGCATGCTTGGGAGTGGATAGTTGATGTAGAATGCTTTATCCCTTAAGTTGTTTTATTGATTTCCTAGAATGTTATGATTATAAGGCTATGCTGTCAACTAGTTCTCGCATGCTTGTGTGTTTTGGAGATATTGTGTACTATAAGGCTCGGATGGCCTTATAGCTTTATTGTTTAATTAAGAAAAGCTTGTATGTGTTATTGGGACCTTGTTTAAGCGTTTGCAGGTTTTTAGAATGTCCACGGTACAGGGGAAACTCTGTCCGTGTGTCGGGTCCAGACTTAACCTTTAGCTTGGGGGTTGGGTCGGGGCGTGACACTACTATCATTTCTAACTCTCCGATTACCTTCATTTAACAACATTCAACTAAGTTCACAATTTGACCAAAGTTGCTTAACAATAGCACTCTAAATACACAAGCCAACCTAGCATTCATTGAATTAACCCTTTATACTTCCTAACAACCAACCAAACCATCGAGCATTGAGGTTATTTTACAAGTACGCTAGATGTTTCATGAGCATTAACCAACAACAATTAAGCTCTAAAACACATAGACACACACAATAAACTCACGCACACTTTTCGGTCTCTTTGGTGTTCACACACACACATCAAGTTAAAGTCTTAACCTAGTCATTTTACACACACTCCCAGTCCCTACCACAATTATGGGACACAATTTAAGCATTAAACTAGCCATTTAACCCAAAATCTACAATCACACTTTTTTATGTTCAATTAATACTAACTAAATTTCAATCATGTTCTAACAAGTTATAGCATAAATCTAAGCTCTAGAACACTTATAGCACCAATTACAAGCATTAGACTAAGCAATCAAGTCTTAATTATATGAATTCTTTCATACACACACAAGGGGACGTAAAATCCAACATTAACGAAACTTAATAAATTTTATCGAATAACACTTTTAACACCCATAGAGCATTTATCAATCATTAGATTAAGAATTGGAACAATAATTCAAATGTCTGCAAGAATTGTGCCAATCAACAACTTTGTTAAATTTAACTTATTTTCAAGTTCAGGACCATCCAAGCTAGACTATGGTTAACTTATAGCATGAATTAAACTACCATCAAGCTCTATGGAATGACAAGAGTTCACAATTCTATCATTAGCAAAACCAAATAGAAATATCAATTCTCAATTTAACTAAGACACTTCCTAGCAGAAGCCTAACTTTGTCAAATCTGTTTACTATGACATTGTCCTCCAAATACTCTGTTCTTTACATATAAACGAAGCTCTTCGAATGTAGATAAATTTAGCCTCAAATAGATCCTAACTCAGAGCTATATACCTTGAGTTATAACCATTTTCGTGCAATTGCGCATTATTGACCTGCTTCAGTGATTTTGTGTTGCACTTCGAAAATAACTAAATCGGATGATTAAAACGTTCGAATCAGCCTTAGTACGAGAAATCAACAATTTCTCTAAACTGCCTAATCTAGCTACTGCATACATTGCGATCAATTATAAGCTCGTTTGCTATGTCAAAAAGGCTTTAAAAGTAGGAGCAGAAGATTGACCCGGCATAGCTTTAGCCTATTTTCTAAGTTTTCTTGCATTTCTAACTTGTTTTGCTCTTGGTTTAGCATATACAACATTTATATACGTCATTGAAGCCAAATATCAAACATATAATCTTCACATGTAGGCTTTAGCTAACAAAACAACAACTTAACTAAAGTTACTATCATTATTTAGCAAACATACAAAAGAGAACTCCTACAACATATTGCAAGCTAGAAATCACACTTTCATGAATTAAGAAGATCATGTATCACATGACCACATTGTAACCAACACTATAAAACATTTATAAGCAAAAGAAATACAAACAAGCATGAATTACTCACCAAGCAAGGCTAGATAGGCTAGAATTTGCAAGAGAACTCTTTCAGTGCACTTGAATTTACTCAACTTAGCTCCAAAATGCAAAGCCCTAAATAGTTTCTTTTTTTTCTTCTTTTTTTCCTCCCTTACCCGTGGCCCCTTTTTCCCTTTCTTTTTCTAAGTTTGGTTAATGTTTTACTTTGTTAAGATATAATATAATATATGTATCTACTTGGCAAAAGTCTAACTTGGTTCACTTTTCTTTCTATTTTGCTATGCTGCTCCCGATTCTATTCTTTTTCTTTTGCCTATTTTTTTTTTTTTTTGCTTTTGCCTACTAACTATTATAGGTACAATTATATATAAGTTAAGTAAATAAATGGCCTAGCTGATGGATTGGGCTTATAAAAAAATACTAATAACTAGTTTAACTTAGTAGAAATTATTTAGAAAGCTAAATGGCCAAAATAACTAAATTTTACCACTCACTCCGGGACACTAAAAATATTTATTTTCCTCACACTCGAGACATGAAATGCACATTTCAATAATGAACGAATATATTAAATATCGTAATGTTCAGGGAAAAATATCAAATTCCAAAAATAAGGCAGTTTAAAATTTTACCCGGGCTCAAGTTAAACTTAATAAATACAACATATAAAAGCAAATAAAATCAAAAAAGGGAAAATAAATCAAATATGGACATAGAATAATTAAATATAATGAATTAAAAGTCTCTCTCGGCTCAGGCAGTTTAAATCAATTAAATGTAAATAAATAATAAACATAAAATAATCATTTTTAATAACTCTTTTAAATTCAATTTAAATAATTATAATTAATATTGAAAATAATCCAGTTCGCTCGGGTCCAGGCCTGATTTCCTGTTTGAATAGTAAAATGAATAATTAAAAAAGCATGTGAGATAATTTTAATAAATAAAATAATAAAGTAATTGTCCTGGGAAAGTCATTTAAATATAACAAAAAATATACAAATAATGAAAATAAATAATTAATTACTTTATGTAAATCAATTAAATATAATTTAAATAAATACAAATGGCGATAACAATAAAAATAATTATTCTCGGGTTCAGGCTTCACATTCAAATAGTGAAATTAAATCATTTTAAATTATTAGTAAAGTAAATTCTAATAAATAAAATAATAAAATAATTATTTTGTGGCACATTTTTCAAGAATGGTACAATTTGATGAAATGAATATATGCAAATGAATAAAATGTCTATAAGCTAGGTCCGAGTGTTACGGTGATAGTATTGTTTAATTAGTGTTAGTTTAGTATTTCTAACTTTATAAAAGGGTTTAATGATTCTAAATGCGTTAGAAGCCATGTGTGTGACACCCGAGCTTTTTGCCTTGCATTAACATACTAATTGCACCCATTATTTGTGCATTTTCTTATGTACTTTATTAACTATCTTCTTTAGCCACTATTCACTCCATTTTCAAACTGCACTATATTAGTGAATTAGCAATTTTATTAAATCATATTAATTGTTAAAAGAATGGAAAAAATGTGCCTTAGTGCGATTAGCGTTCAGAACCTTCATCTAGAAAATGTTTTTAACAAACTAGGAATAGTGTTACATAACATAACATAGTAATTTAATTTGTTAACCTACACTTTTCACCTTAGGCTCGTTTTAAAGTTAACAATGCTCATTTTAGAAGTTCTTTTAAGCACCCAACTTAGCCCCATTTATTATATACTTAAAACACAACACATACTAGCTCATAAAACACAAAACAAAAAAAAACTTGTGCTGAAAACACTGTGTAGAAGCCGAGAGCAGCAAGGAAGGAGAAAAAAAATAACTTTTGCTCTTCAACTCTTCAGTTCAAGCCTTCCCAAGCCTAGAGCAAGTGGATTAGGGTGTGTACAAGCCTCCTAGGTGTTCCTACGCGCATTGGTGAGGGATTTCATGGCTCTTTTTGCATTTCTAAAAATGTTACACATTTCTTGATTTGTTCAAAATGCTATTAAATGTTAATGTAAAGCTTATCTATGCTATTATACCTTGTATATAAGTGCTAGAGAACACCTTTAAGCCTTTAGTTCGCATTTTAAACGGTTAGAATCGTTATTTTGATTTATGAGGTGAATAGTGATGAAATTCTAGGGTTTTGTGTAATTGCACGAATTAGCTTGATTTAATGCTTCTAATAGATGCCTTAGGCATTAATGAAGGTAGTCTAATAGCCCCGTGCAATTGAATTGCTCTAAATTTGCATAGAACGTGAATTAGCCCACTTTAACAAAGAGATTTCGGGGTTAATGTGAATCCGGGTGAATTCGAGCTTCACTTTTAGAATTCTTAGGCTACCTAGGTGCTTTAGAAGCTTTGCCAACCCATATTTGAAGCCCGGTTGAAGTATGTGTAGTTCAAAGCCATAAGAGAGAAATTGGGGCTTTTGGGGTAATAGCGGGTAATTGCACGTGTTTGAGTGTTGTAGGGGTGCCTTAGGGGTTACTTAGAAGATTAGTATAGCTTCCCCTCAAATTTGAAACCTTAACTTTGACTCGGAAGAAAAATAGCTTGAATAACAAAGGGGTTTAAGTGCAAATTCAATTGTTTCTCGCTTCTAAGTCCATGGCATGGCTCCTTAGGTGTTTAAACGTGGTTTCAAGTTGATTTGGAACTTTTGGTATAATTCTAAATGTATCTTATATATGCCCCTTTGTAAAGTTGCTTATTTGCTTGTATAAACTACTTCTAATCTATCTATTATGAGGTCAACCTACATTGTTGATCCTTTTATGTGTTATTGCTTATATTGTTGATATTGACTTTTCATCATTAAGTGCATTTCATAGTGGTTGCGCAACCATAGTGGTAAAGGGCTTGTCGATGGATATTCAAACTCCGTGCCCTAGTCCCTCATTCGCCTGGTTTGTAGATTGCTAGGGGATGTTGGGTCGTAGGATTATCGGGGTACATCCGAAGTACGCCCACTAGAGTATTTGGGGTTATGCCGGCTTATCGTGATCGTGATCGTGGTTCGTGAATGAAGACCAAGTGAAGATTGGAGTATAGGGGTTATGTGAATGTATCCTTTTTAATGTGTGGTAATTTAAGCTATTGTTATTTCTTGAATTGTTTAATTGCTATTATTGTTTAACTGTATTACTTGTTGCATTGCACGCCCCGGGACCTTATCCCTCACTGGGCAACAGTGTTGCTCATACCTCGATATCATGTTTCAGGAAGTGCTGAGGGTGATCCCCAGCTAGTTGAGGTGGTAGTGGAAGAAGAGGAAGTTCAGGCTGAGCCTTTGCCCTAGTTGCTGTGTGTTTATTGTCTAAGGTATATGTGCCTTCTTGTTGTTACATGGCGTACTTGTATTGCTATAGCATGATCTATTTTGTGGCCTTAAGACTATGTATATTCTTGTAGTTGCAAGTTGAAAGTTAGTTGGTTACAATGTTAGCTTTGTGATATTATGGCTTGTAATAACTTTTAATTCTCTTTTTCGTTCTTGCATGCTTGGGGGTGTATGTTTAGAGGTATGTTTGATTTCAACTTCTAAGATTTCTTTAATGTTATCATAGAATGGCATGTTAAAATGGTTTAATGAAAAGTTAAGTTGGGCGCATGCTTGTGTGATTCGGAGCAGTTGTATGTTTCAAGGCTTGGATGGCCTTGAACCTTGGAATTTAAATGATAAAATCTTGTTTTAGTATATTGTGGCTATTTTGAGCATTTACAGGTTTTCAAAATGACCGCGGTACAGAGGAAACTCTGTCCGTTTATCGGGTCCGGACTTAACCTTTAGCTTGGGGTTGGGTCGGGGCATTACATTTTAGGTGGTATCAGAGCTATAGGTTGCATGAAGCCGAGTTAAATTTCTCGGTCGTGGGTAGGGGTCTGCTATGTGATTTTGTGATTGTATGAAACTGTAGTTCTTTAATTTGCCTAAGTGAAATTTGAATTGGGAATGAACATACTAGTATGACAATGGAATGCGAAAGGCCTTTAAGATTTAATGTTTGAAAGTGAAAAGTCTAGAATATCAAGCATGATTAAGTGACTATGAATCTCTTGAATGTGAACATTCTTCTAATGTAATATGTGACTTATGTGGACTTATTTGAACTTCTTCCTATGTGCTTTATCTGTAATTTATGTAAATGCCTATCATAATACTTTGCATTCTAGCTATTGAGATGAAGAAAAGGGGCAGACTGGGGAGAGATCCGGAAGAAGATCCTAGGCAGGGTGTACCGGGAGAAGGTGAAGGTATAGCAAAGAATGCACCACCACAGGGACCAGAGCCCAGCACTGCGTAGATTCTGGCTACTATGGGTACTGCTATGGATACTATTGCCCAATTCGTAACTCAACAGGGTCAGACAGGGGCTGCTAGAGGTAATCAGGCCGCTAGAGTCGAGGGTAGTGGTACTACTGGAGTTAATTTGTATGACAAATTTTTACATCACAGGGCCTATAGCTTCTTTGGAGAACCTAATGATATGAAGGCCGAATTGTGGTTGAGGAAATTTGAAAGGATGGCTGCAATTCTTGAGTACAGTGATGAGAGAAAAATTACTTATGCTACATTTCTTCTGGAGGGTGACGCCGAGGAGTGGTGGCGTACTATTAATGAGAAATGGGAAGCTGAGACGGTTCAACATTCGTGGGATAACTTCGTTCGAGAGTTCCGAGATAAATATATATCAGTGGTTGCCCGTGAGAGACGTCAGGCAGAGTTCATAGCTTTGAAACAAGGGAATATGACAGTAGATCAATATGAGGCTGCTTTTACTAGGCTTTCCCGTTATGTGTCGGCTTTGGTACAACCTGAGGATATGAAAATGCAGAGATTCATTATGGGATTGAGGAATGATATTATGCTTAATCTGTCTGTGAATGATTACGCTAACTATGCTGCAGTGGTTAGAGCCGCCTTGAGGTATGAAAAACGCAAGGCAGATGTGTTGGCAAAGACTAGTCAATCGAGTAAGCGGCAGTTTCAGTCTCAGAGTCAGGGGTACCAGAGGTAGACTATTCCAGTTGGGCAGAGTCCACAGCCGAGGCAGATACAGAGTTATACAGGGCCTGTTCAGATTCAATCGCGACCAGCCCAAAGTCAGAGTCAAAGTTAGGGGCAGACCCGACCAGCAGGATAGTTCAGCTACCTCTACTTACAAAGCTCTTTCGGGAGGCACTGTTGCAAGACGTCACCAACAGTGCAACTTCTGTCAATGCCAGGGTCATACTGAGGAGAATTGTTGGAAGAGATTGGGCCGATGTACCAGATGCAACAGTGATAACTCTTTGATTAGTACGATGGCCGGTAGACCGAGGACTCGTGGTAGACCCGAGATTGTAGATGAGGTCCCTGGTAATGTGGCACCGGGCAGTGATAGGGGTGATGTCTGGTTAGGGTCAGCAATGGATCGGATTGCAGATTTGATGGCTGGGCAGGCCCAGTTGTTAGCAGGTCAGGTTGTTCAGACTCAGGTGTTGTAGGCTCAGATACAGAATGTACAGGGAGGTAATCACGGTCGAGGTACTATGAAGGAGTTTCTGGGGTACTATCCTCCTAGATTTCAGGGAGAGCCTGATGATAGGAAGGCCGAGTCGTGGATTAGTAAGTTAGAGAAAATTTTTGATTCTCTCGGGTACACTGATGGGAGGAAGGTGACTTGTGCTGTCTATTTGCTTGATGATGAGGCAGAGGAATGGTGGCGCACTGTGAGAGCTAGTTGGGAGACCCGGGGTGTTCCGTATGTTTGGGATACCTTTCTGACTGCTTTTAGGGATAAGTATGTCCTGAGGGTTGCACGGGAGAGGAGAGAGGCTGAGTTCTTGTCTTTGGTACAGGGGGATTCTATTGTGGCTCAGTATGAGGCTACATTCACTAGGTTGTCCCGGTATGCACGGAGTTTGTAGCTGTGGAGGAGAGGAAGACCCGTAGATTTATGTTCGGATTGAGGCCTGAGATTCAGGATGCAATGGCTCTTAATCGCTATGATATCTTTACTGAGGCTTTTGATGCAGCTTCTAGGTTAGAAAAGAGGAAAGGGGATCAGATTGTCTCCAGTCAGCCTAGTAAGAGGCCGTATCAGCCACAGGGCCAGCAGGTTATATATAGGCCTCCAGTACAGCAGGTTGGATACAGGCCACCAGCCCAACAGGGTTCTTATAAGCCAAAGGGTCAGCAGAGTTACTATCGGCCTCAGTTTCAGCAGAGGCCATATCAGGTTCAGACTCAGTATAGGCCAGCCTAGTCTCAGGGTCAATACAGGCCTAGTGTGGTGAGACCTCAGCAGCAGGCTGTATTAGCTACTTCATCAGCTTCTGGTTCTTCTAGGGGCAGTGTTAGTGCCACATCATCGCAGTGTAATTACTGCAAGTGCCCAGGGCATGTAGAGTCCGACTGTAGGGTAAAGGCAGGGACATGTTTGGGTTGTGGTAGCATCGAGCATAGGGCGAAGGATTGCCCTAGATATGCGAGGACTGAGGGTCGGGCAGCGACTCAGGGTTACCAGGGTAGGCCTACAGGCAGTGTACCACAGCAGCAGCGGGTTCAGGCTCGGGCTTACGCAGTTGATATGGAGGAGATGCCTGAGGAGACTGCAGTTGTGGAAGGTAACTTCCTTATACTTGATCAACTTGTTAAAGTGTTGATTGATTCTGGTGCTACGCATTCTTTCATTACTCCTGCTTGTGTGCAACGTGTTAAATTGCAACCTGAAAGATTGCCTTATGTGGTTGAGAAGAGAACCTCATTGACTAATAAGTATGTTACTAGCTTAGTATGTAAGGATTGTATAATACATGTTAAGGGGCATAATTTTCCTTCGGACCTTATTTTATTTCCTATCCGGGGGTATGATGTTATTCTGGGTATGGATTGGCTTTCTAAGTATGATGCCCAGTTGAACTGTGGAACCAAGGTAGTACAGTTTCGTTTGCCAGATCAGCCAGTAGTAGAGGTAGCGGGTAACCGGGGTGCTAAGACGAGTTTTGTTATCTCAGCAACTAAAGCCGTTAAGTTGGTGAGTAAGGGGTGTTCGGGTTATCTAGCTTATTTGATCAACAAGCCATCTGATAAGCTACAGCTAGAGGAAGTCCCTATTATCCGGGAATATCCTAATGTATTTCTCGAGGGTTGCCAGGATTCCCGCCAGAGAGGGATATAGAGTTTGTGATTAATCTTGTTCCCGGTACTCACCCTATTTCTAAATTGGCGTACCGGATGGCACCAGCTGAATTGAAGGAGTTGAAGACTCAATTACAGGAGTTATTGAAGAAAGGATTCATTCAGCAGAGTTCTTCACCTTGGGGAGCTCCAGTCTTATTTGTGAAGAAGAAGGATGGTACTTTGAGATTGTGTGTGGTTTGAATCAGGTGACCATCAAGAATAAATATCCTTTGCCACTGATTGATGAGTTGTTTGATCAACTTCAGGGAGCCAAAGTCTATTCTAAATTTGATTTGAGGCAGGGGTATTATCAGCTTCGGATTCGTACGGAGGATGTTCCGAAGTCTGCCTTCAGGACTCGGTACGGGCATTATGAGTTTGTTGTTATGCCCTTTGGTTTGACTAATGCACCGGCAGCATTCATGGATCTTATGCATCGAGTCTTTCAGCCGTACTTGGACCAGTTCGTGGTGATTTTTATTGATGATATCTTGGTCTATTCTAAATCTGAATCGGAGCACGAGCAACATCTACGGCTTGTATTAGAGAAGTTGCAGGAGCATCAGTTGTTTGCCAAGTTCAGCAAATGTGAATTTTGGCTGCAACAGATTTCTTTTCTTGGCCATGTTATTACACAGAGCGGTATTTCCGTAGATCCCACTAAGATTGAATCGGTGATGTCTTGGAAGCGGCCGGAGAGTGTTACTGATGTCCGTAGCTTTCTTGGCTTGGCGGGTTATTACCGTAGGTTTGTCAAGGACTTCTCGAAGATTGCGGGGCCACTATCTAAGTTGACTCAGAAACGGACTATCTTTAATTGGGATGAGAAGTGTGAGAGTGGGTTTCAAGAGTTGAAAAAGTGGTTAACTACCGCTCCAGTACTTGCTCTACCAGAGGGGACCGATAATATGGTCATTTACAGCGATGCATCCAAGGAGGGCTTGGGATGTGTTCTTATGTAGGATGGCCGAGTTATTGCCTATGCTTCTCGAAAGTTGAAGCCTTATGAAGAAAATTATCCGACTCATGATCTTGAGTTGGCAGCAGTTGTCTTTGCACTCAAGAAGTGGCGTCATTATCTGTGGGGAAGTAAGTTTGAAATTTTCACTGATCATAAGAGTCTAAAGTACTTGTTCTCACAGAAGGAGTTAAATATGCGCCAGCGGAGGTGGATGGAGCTTCTTGGAGATTATAATTGTTCTATCAATTATCTGCCTGGAAAAGCAAATGTTGTGGCAGATGCTCTCAGCCGGAAGGCTAGTATTTCTTGTTTGGCTGTCAAGAAGTGGGAGGTTCTTGAGGAGTTTAGTTATTGGAGACCAGAGTTGACTCAGGTTGGGGTGATGTGTTCACATCTCCGTATTCAGCCTTTATTATTGTCTCAGATCAGGGAAGCTCAGCAGCTTGATGTTAAACTTCAGAAGATCAAGGATCAGATCACGGGTGATCAGTCTGACTTCAAACTGCATGAGGACGGTATTCTTCGGTTTCGGAACAGGGTTTGTGTTCCCGATGAACCGGGCTTGAGGCGAGGTATTCTGGAGGAAGCTCATAATTCTAAATATACTATTCATCCCGGTGGAACCAAGATGTATCGGGATTTGAAGCAACATTACTGGTGGAACAACATGAAAAAAGAGGTTGCTCAATTTGTGTCTAGATGTTTGACTTGTCAGAGAGTGAAAGCCGAGCATCAACGACCTGCAGGTTTGCTTCAACCGTTGGCTATACCACAGTGGAAATGGGAGCATATTACGATGGACTTCGCTGGGTTGCCTAGATCACCGAGGGGTAATGATGCAGTTTGGGTTATCGTGGATCGTTTGACGAAGACAGCTCATTTTATCTCGATGAAGATGGGAGATGAGGTCACAAAGTTGACGGACCTCTATCTGGATCAGATTGTTAGACTTCATGGTATTCCATCTAGTATTGTCTCTGATCGAGATCCTCGATTTACTTCTCGTTTGTGGAAGAAACTTCAAGAGACCTTAGGTACTCAGTTGAACTTCAGTACTACGTATCATCCACAGACCGACGGTCAGTCTGAGCGGACTATTCAGATTCTGGAAGATATGCTTAGGGCTTGTGTTCTGGACTTCGGGAAGAACTGGGAGAAACATCTACCACTTGCCGAGTTTGCCTATAACAATAGTTATCAAGCTACTATTGGAATGGCACCTTTCGCAGCTCTTTACGGTCGTAAGTGCCGTTCACCTTTATATTGGGATGAGGTAGGAGAAATGAAGACTGTTGATCCGACTATTATGCCAGAACTTCTTGAGAAGATTGAGAATGTTCAGTTGATCAGGCAGAGAATGCTTACGGCGCAGAGTAGATTCAAGAGTTATGCTGATAAGCGTCGTCGAGACTTAGAGTTTGCAGTCGGAGATCGGGTTTTCTTGAGATTGTCTCCTCGAAAGGGGTTTGCTCGTTATGGTAAAGGTGGAAAGCTGAGTCCGAGATTTGTTGGGCCGTTTGAGATTACTGGCAGGGTTGGTAAGTTGGCGTATCGGTTGGCTTTACCGGAGAACTTCTCTAATGTCCACGATGTATTTCACGTGTCTAATTTGCGGAAATATAATCCGGATCCTTCTCATATTCTTGAGCCAGAGCTGTTACAACTTCGAGAGAATTTGACTTATGACGAGCGTCCGATTCGTATTCTAGATCAGATGGACCGAAAGTTGAGGTCGAAGAGGATTCCGATGGTTAAGGTGTTGTGGAAGCATCACGGCATTGAGGAAGCTACGTGGGAGAGACGAGATCAGATGCAGCAGCAATACCCAGATCTATTCCGTACATCAAGTAAGAATTTCGAGGATGAAATTTCTATAAGGAGGGGAGAATGTGAAATCCCACTTTTCCTGCTTATCTCGTTTTACGTGTTATACCTCATTTTTTGTGCATATGATTTGTTTATGTGCTATAGGACCTAGAAAGTTATAATTTTGATGTCAATACTCCTAATACGTGCTAAATGTGCATTCATGAAATTTTCATCAAAAACGGAGTCAGAAATTTTATCGTCGATTTTCAGTGAATAGTGTTTTCGAAACACGTCCGCTAAAATTTTGAAACTGGTCTTTTTAACCCTTCTAGACCTAGTCAACGGACTTTAATAGACTTGTGTTTGATGAAAACGGTTTTAAAATCGGCTTAAGAATTTATTAGGGTTTTTACACCGACTTTTGCGAAAATCGAGTTTTAAGCTGACTCGGGTGAAATTGTTTGATTGTAAAACTTCTTGTCACCTAAAAATAATCCACTTGAGCTATCTTAGGAGTTGCATTTTTGTTTTGAGCAAGAAGATAGTTAAAATGCATTTAAAAGACAAGAAAATGATTTAAAGGACTAAATATTACTTTGACTTTGCATTTTATTTATTTGACCAAACTTTAAATTACATATAGTCATCAACACACACTCAACACAACACAAAACACCACCACAAACACACACAAGGCCGAGAGAAAGAAGAGAGAAAAAGAAAAGAGATTTCAAAGCTTTTCAATCCAATTTTTCAAAGAAAAACCTAGTTTTTGTCCGTAGAACTTCGCACCGACTTGGATTCTGCTTGTTGGGCACGCATAGCACGCATTCCTAGGCTTATATCGCATCAAAGGTGAGAGAAAAATTCTAGATCTCAAAATGTCATTTTTATGTTTTTGCTCATAAATGAAAATTTAACCGTTAGAATTGAAATCTGATGATAGATTATTGCTCCTTGCATGCTAGGGATCGTTATATACTAATACTACAAATTTCTGTTGGATGTAGCATAATTTTTATTTTCCGGGTATTTAATTTTGATTAAAATGCTCAAAGTTGAATTAAATGAGTTGTGTTGATCGAAATCGATTGCCGTCGATTTCTAAATTCTTGATAATTACGTGTTAGCGCTGTTGTAATGCCGAATTTTCGATTACATTGTTCGTGTGAAATCCGGAAAATCCAGCCATGACATCCTAGGGTTTTAGGGTTATCGGGCATGATTTGGAGGTGTTATGGTGGATTTCCGAGAGGGCTAATGTAGTGGGTTGAATGGATGAGTGATAGAAACTGATTTGGCAATGTTTGGATTTGTAGATTGTAAGTTATGAATTTTAGAAGTTTAGGTTGTCATTCTTTAATTTCTTGAACGATGCCTTTAGATGGTTGGGTAGTGTTCGAGTGTTGAATGGTGAGTTGTTGATGAGTAATTTAGGGTTTAATTGTGTATATTATGCATGTCCGGTTAGATGGCCTACTTTGTCATCTAACTAAGTTATTGATTGATTATTATTGAGTTCGGGAATCGGGCACTTTCGTTGCTGATCTCGCAATTGATTGATTGATTGATGATTGATTGATGATTGATGATTATGGAGTCTTGGTATGTGTGTGCCACCTCTCGGGCAGCGTTTGGCTGTCGGGTTGATAACGGCATGACTACCATAGGCTACCCCCAGCTCGCATGACGGAGGTGTCATGGAGGGAGGGGCTAGTGAGGTACCTCGGGTGCGTGAGTAATGGGGAGTTATAAGAAGAACGGTTGAGATCGTGATGGCGTTTGGAGCTACACCAAATAGAGTATCCTTTATTGATTGGTTATATAGTTATGTGATGATAGCATTATTTATGTTGTTGTGTGTTTACTTGCTCAAAGGACTAAATCCAAGGAGCGTAGTGAATACTGTCGAGATCTATCGGATCCTCACTGGGCTTATGTATATAAGCTCACTCTCTATTATTGCATGCTTACAGGTGTTGCAGAGCCGGATTACGGGTACGTGCCTCCTGAGGAGGAAAATGTGCCTTACGTGGACGAGTCATATGTTCCTGAGTCTTATCCATGATTATATGTTGTTTAGTGTCATGTATATTAGCTTAATAGACTTTTATATGCTTTATGGTTCTTATTGTAATAGATGTTGAAAGATGATGATCCAAACGATGTTAACTTAGTGGCCTTCTTTTGTCTATGGTTAAGTTGTAGTTGTGTCTCAACTTATTTTTGAAATGTATGATAAGGTTGAGATATTGTATGTTATGTTGGAACGGAGGCGTATAACGTGGATGGTTTATTGTATAATATGGTTGTGTTGTATGTTGTTGTTTGAATTGAGGAGTTGCTGGATGTATGATGTTTAATGAGGTTGGTTTAGAACCTCGGTATCCTATTTACTGTCGTTATACTACCGAAATTCCGTTGCGTCCTGACTGATCGTAGGAGGGGTCGAGTTGGGGCGTGACAGTTTGGGTTGTGTATTGATGCAGAATGGGATAGTTATTGCTTATGCTTCCAGAAAATTGAAACCTTATGAGCTTAATTACCCGATGCATGATCTGGAGATTGCAACTATCATCTTTGCATTAAAGCAATGGCGTCACTATCTTTGGGGTAATAAATTTTTTAATCTTTACTGATCACAAGAGCCTGAAATATCTCTTTTCTTAGAAAGAGTTGAATATGAGGCAGATGCGTTGGTTGGAGTTACTTGAGGCTTATAATTGTACTATCAATTATTTGCCAAGTAAGGCTAATATTGTTGCTGATGCCTTAAGCCGAAAGGCTACAATTGCTAGTCTAATCATCAAAAACTGGGAGTTCATGGAGGAATTATGTTTATGGAGGCCCAACTGTGGTAACACAATCCCACATCGGAAGATTTGAAAGTGAGAGAGCTGGATATAAGGGCTTGGTTCCTTGTATCAGCCGAGGCGCCTTTTGAGGAGAGATCCTCAAAGGGACAAACCCATGAGAGGCCTGTGCTTGCAGGCCAGGTTTCCAATAGCGGATAATACCTCGGTAGTGATGGCCCTGTGAGACTCTGCGTGGGCTCCACGTGGGGAGTGGGGTTGTTACAAATGGTATCAGAGCCATCTTCCCTTGTGCTCATACCCGCGAGGGCGCAGGGCCTCTTAAGGGGGGTGGAATGTGGTAATACAATCCCACATCGGAAGATTTAGAAGTGAGAGAGCTGGATATAAGGGCTTGGTTCCTTGTATCAGCCGAGGTGCCTTTTGAGGAGAGATCCTCGAAGGGACAAACCCATGAGGGGCATGTGCCTGCAGGCCAGGTTTCCAATAGCGGACAATACCTCGGTAGTGATGGCCCTATGAGACTCTGCGTGGACTCCATGTGGGGAGTAGGGTCGTTACACCAACACTTCATGTTCTGGTATTCAATTTGCAAGTTTGCATATTCAGTCTCTTTTATTATCCAGGATTAGAGAGGCTCAGCAAGTTGATCTGCAATTGATGGAAATCTCAGAAAAGTCGAAAGGGGAAGAGTCGGATTTCAAATTGCATGATGATAGTCTTCTTAAGTTCAAAGGAAGAATTTGTATTCCTTCTGCGCCAGCTTTAAAGAAAGAAATTCTTGCAGAGGCTCATAATTCTAAGTATACTATCCATCCAGGCAGTACCAAGATGTACAGAGATCTGAAACAGAATTACTGGTGGAACAACATGAAGAGAGAGATTGCTGACTATGTTGCTAAATGTCTTACATGTCAGAAAGTTAAAGCTGAACATCAGAGACTAGCAGGGTTGTTGCAGCCTTTGGCTATTCCTGTTTGGAAATGGGATCACATTACCATGGATTTCGTGTCAGATTTACCGCGGTCTTTGAGAAGACATGATTCAGTCTGGGTTGTTGTGGATAGATTGACCAAAACCTCTCATTTTATTGCTACAAAGAAAACTGAATCTCTTGATAGGTTGGCTGAAATTTATGTTGAGAATATTGTTAGACTTCATGGGATTCCTAAGAGTATTGTGTCAGATAGAGATCCTAGATTCACATCTCAGTTCTGGCAGAAGATTCAGAAAGCTTTGGGCATGACATTGAGCTTCAGTACCTCTCATCATCCTCAAACTGAAGGACAATCTGAAAGGACTATCTTAATATTAGAGGATATGCTTCGAGCATGCATTCTGGACTTCGATAAGAATTGGGAGAAATACTTACCTCTTGCAGAATTTGCTTATAACAACAGTTATCAAGCTACTATCGGTATGGCACCGTATGAGGCTTTGTATGGGCGTAAATGCAGATCCCCTTTATATTGGGATAAGGTTGGCGAGTTGAAATCTATTGATCCTACTCTATTGCCAGAAATGAATATAATGATTGATAATGTTCAGCTTATCAGAAAGCGAATGCTTACAGCACAGAGTCGCCAAAAGTGTAACGACCCGACTCTCCACATGGGGAGTGGGGTCGTTCCCGACTCCCCACGTGGAGCCCACGTAGAGTCTTACCGAGCCGCCACTACCCAGGAATTTTCTGCTATTGGCAGTCCCTGGCCCGCAGGCACAGGTCCCTCACGGTTTTGTCCTCTCGAGAATATCTTCTCAAAAGGGCCCTGGGCTGATATAAGAGACTAGCCCTTATATCCACCTCTCTCACTTCCAAATCTTCCGATGTGGGATTGTGTTACCACATTCCACCCCCCTTAAGAGGCCCCGCGCTCTCGCAGGCACGAACACAAGGGAAGACTGGCTCTGATACCATTTGTAATGACCCGACTCCCCACTTGGAGCCCACGCAGAGTCTCACCGAGCCGCTACTACCCATGAATTGTTCGCTATTGGCAGTCCCTGGCCCGCAGGCACAGGTCCCTCACGGTTTTGTCATCTCGAGAATCTCTTCTCAAAAGGGCCCTAGGCTGATATAAGAGACTAGCCCTTATATCCAGCTCTCTCACTTCCAAATATTCCGATATGGGATTGTGTTACCACATTATTTGTAACGACCCGACTCCCCACGTGGAGCCCACGCAGAGTCTCACCGAGCCGCCACTACCTTGGAATTGTCCGCTATTGGCAGTCCCTGGCCTGCAGGCACAGGTCCCTCACGGTTTTGTCCTCTCGAGAATCTCTTCTCAAAAGGGCCCTGGGCTGATATAAGAGACTAGCCCTTATATCCATCTCTCTCACTTTCAAATCTTCCGATGTGGGATTATGTTACCACATTCCACCCTCCTTAAGAGGCCTCGCACCCTCGTGGGCACGAACACAAGGGAAGACTGGCTCTGATACCATTTGTAACGACCCCACTCCCCCGACTCCCCACGTGGAGCCCACGCAGAGTCTCACCAAGCCACCACTACCAAGGAATTGTCCGCTATTAGCAGTCCCTGGCCCTCAGGCATAGGTCCCTCACGATTTTGTCCTCTCGAGAATCTCTTCTCAAAAGGGCCCTGGGCTGATATAAGAGACTAGCCCTTATATCCAGCTCTCTCACTTCCAAATCTTCCGATGTGGGATTGTGTTACCACATTCCACCCCCCTTAAGAGGCCCCGCGCCCTCGCGGGCACGAAAACAAGGGAAGACTGGATCTGATACCATTGTAACGACGCGACTCCCCACGTGGAGCCTACGCAGAGTCTCACCGAGCTGCCACTACCCAGGAATTGTCCGCTATTGGCAGTCCCTGGCCTGCAGGCACAGGTCCCTCACGTTTTTGTCCTCTCGAGAATCTCTTCTCAAAAGGGCCCTGGGCTGATATAAGAGACTAGCTCTTATATCCAGCTCTCTCACTTCCAAATCTTCCGATGTGGGATTGTGTTACCACATTCCACCCCCCTTAAGAGGCCCCGCGCCCTCGCGGGCATGAACACAATGGAAGACTGGCTCTGATACCATTTGTAACGACCCCACTCCCCACGTGGAGAGTAGGGTCGTTACAAATGCCACGTGGGGAGTGGGGTCGTTACAAAAGGTATCAGAGCCAGTCTTCCCTTGTGTTCGTGCCCGCGAGGGCGCGGGGCCTCTTAAGGGGGGTGGAATGTGGTAACACAATCCCACATCGGAAGATTTGAAAGTGAGAGAGCTGGATATAAGGGCTAGTCTCTTATATCAGCCCAGGGCCCTTTTGAGAAGATATTCTCGAGAGGACAAAACCGTGAGAGACCTGTGCCTACGGGCCAGGGACTGCCAATAGCGGACAATTCCTGGGTAGTAGCGGCTTGGTGAGACTCTGCGTGGGCTCCACGTGGGGAATCGGGTCGTTACAAATGGTATCAGAGCCAGTCTTCCCTTGTGTTCATGTTGGCGAGGGCACGGGGCCTCTTAAGGGGGGTGGAATGTGGTAACATAATCCCACATCGGAAGATTTGGAAGTGAGAGAGCTGGATATAAGGGCTTGGTTCTTTGTATCAGCCGAGATGCCTTTTGAGAAGAGATTCTCGAGAGGACAAAACCGTGAGGGACCTGTGCCTGCGGGCAGGGTAACCCAATAGCGGACAATACCTAGGTAGTATCAGCTCTGTGAGACTCTGCATGGGCTCCACGTGGGGAGCGGGGTCGTTACAAAAAGAGTTATGCAGATAGACGCCGTCATGATCTAAAATTTACCATAGGGGATTGGGTATTTCTAAAAATTTCTCCTCGTAAGGGCTTGATTCGGCATGGCAAGGGAAGTAAACTCAGTCCTCGTTACGTGGGACCGTTTGAAGTAATTGAAACTGTTGGTGAATTGGCTTATCGACTAGCTTTGTGTCCCAGCCTGGGCAGAATTCATGATGTCTTCCATGTTTCTATGCTTCAGAAGTATCTGCCAGATCTTTCTCATGTTCTTGAGCCCGAGCCACTAGAGATCAGTGAAACTTTAACCTACATGGAGAAACCTCTTCGGATTGTTGATCAGAAAGTTTAGGTGCTGAGGACTAAAAGCATGCTGATGGTTAAAGTTCTGTGGGATCATCATGGGTTGGAGGATGCTACCTGGGAAGAGAGGATCAGATGCGAGATCGATATCCAGAGTTATTCACCAAATCATGTAAGAATTTCATGGACGCAATTAGTTTAAGGGGGAGAGGATGTGACGCCCGAGATTTTTGCCTTCCATTAACTTACTTATTGCACCCATTATTTGCGCATTTCCTTATATACTTTATTAACTGTCTTCTTTAGCCAGTATTCACTCCATTTTCAAACTGCACTATATTAGTGAATTAGCAATTTTATTAAATCATATTAATTGTTAAAAGAATGAGAAAAATGTACCTTCGTGCGATTATCGTTCAGAACCCTCGTCTAGAAAATGTTTTTAGCAAACTAAGAATAGTGTTATGTAACATAACTTAGTAATTTAATTATCTAACCTACACTTTTCACCTTAGGCTCGTTTTAAAGTTAACAACGCTCATTTTAGAAGTTCTTTTAAGCACCCAACTTAGCCCCATTTATTATATACTCAAAACACAACACACACTAGCTCATAAAACACAAAACAAAAACAAAACAATTGTGCTGAAAATACTGTGCAGAAGCTGAGAGCAGTAAGGAAGGAGAAAAAAATAAATTTTGCTCTTCAACTCTTCAATTCAAGCCTTCCCAAGCCTAGAGCAAGTGGATTAGGGTGTGTACAAGCCTCCTAGGTGTTCCTATGTGCATTGGTGAGGGATTTCATGGCTCTTTTTGCATTTCTAAACATGTTACACATTTCTTGATTTGTTCAAAATGCTATTAAATGTTAATGTAAAGCTTATCTATGCTATTATACCTTGTATATAAGTGCTAGAGAATACTTTTAAGCCTTTAGTTCGCATTTTAAACGGTTAGAATCGTTATTTTGATTTATGAGGTGAATAGTAACGAAATTCTAGGGTTTTGTGTAATTGCGTGAATTAGCTTGATTCAATGCTTCTAATAGATGCCTTAGGCGTTAATGAAGGTAGTCTAATAGCCCCGTGCAATTGAATTGCTCTAAATTTGCATAGACCATGAATTAGCCGACTTTAACAAAGAGATTTCGGGGTTAATGTGAATCCGGGTGGATTCGGGCTTCACTTTTAGAATTCTTAGGCTACCTAGGTGCTTTAGAAGCTTTTCCAACCCTTATTTGAAGCCCGGTTGAAGTATGTGTAGTTCAAAGCCATAAGAGGAAAATTGGGGCTTTTGGGGTAATAGCGGGTAATTGTACGTGTTTGAGTGTTGTAGGGGTGCCTTAGGGGTTACTTAGAAGATTAGTATAGCTTCCCCTCAAATTCGAAACCTTAACTTTGACTCGGAAGAAAAATAGCTTGAATAACAAAGGGGTTTAAGTACAAATTCAGTTGTTTCTCGCTTCTAAGTCCATGGCATGGCTCCTTAGGTGTTTTAACGTGGTTTCAAGTTGATTTGGAATTTTTGGTATAATTCTAAATGTATCTTATATATGCCCCTTTGTAAAGTTGTTTATTTGCTTGTATAAACTGCTTCTAATCTATCTATTCTGAGGTCAACCTACTTTGTTGATCCTCTTATGTGTTATTGCTTATATTGTTGATATTAACTTGTCATCGTTAAGTGAATTGCATAGTAGTTACGCAACCATAGTGTCAGGGGCGGATATGTTGAATATCGGCTGGGCGGCAGAGGGCTTGCCCGTGGATATTCAAACTCCATGCCCTAGTCCCTCATTCGCCTGGTCTGGAGATTGCCAGGGGATGTTGGGTCGTAGGATTATCGGGGTACATCCGAAGTATGCCCACTGGAGTGTTTGGGGTTATGCCAGCTTATCGTGATCGTGATCGTGGTTCGTGGATCGTGAATGAAGACCAAGTGAAGATCATTTATAGGGGTTATATGAATGTATCCTTTTTAATGTGTCGTTATTTAAGCTATTGTTATTTCTTGAATTGTTTAATTGCTATTATTGTTTAACTGTATTACCTGTTGCATTGCACGCCCCAGGACCTTATCCCTCACTGGGCAACAGTGTTGCTCATACCTCGATATCATGTTTCAGGAAGTGCTGAGGGTGATCCCCAGCTAGTTGAAGTGGTAGTGGAAGAATAGGAAGTTCAGGCTAAGCCTTTACGCTAGTTGCTGTGTGTTTGTTGTCTAAGGTGGATGTGCCTTCTTTTTGTTACATGGTGTACTTGTATTGCTATAGCATGATCTATTTTGTGGCCTTAAGGCTATGTATATTCTTGTAGTTGCAAGTTCAAAGTTAGTTGGTTGTAATGTTAGCTTTGTGATATTATGGCTTGTAATAACTTTTAATTCTCTTTTTCGTTCTTGCATGCTTGGGGGTGTATTTTTGCTTTCAGCTTCTAAGATTGCTTTAATGTTATCATAGAATGGCATGTTAAAATGGTTTAATGAAAAGTTAAGTTGGGTGCATGCTTGTGTGATTCGGAGCAGTTGTATGTTTCAAGGCTTGGATGGCCTTGAACCTTGGAATTTAAATGATAAAAGTTTGTTTTAGTATATTGTGGCTATTTTGAGCATTTACAGGTTTCCAAAATGACCGCGGTACAGACGAAACTCTGTCCGTTTATCGGGTTCGGACTTAACCTTTAGCGTAGGGTTGGGTCGGGGCATTACAATGTGTGCTAAGTGGTGTGCATGTGAATGGAAGCTATGTTTGTGATCTAATTAAAATGAGTTAATTATGAAGATAATTTGTTTAAAGAGGTGAGTTAGCTGTAAGTTAAATGAAGTGTTGTATTATGTAGTGATAATTGAAGGGATTGGTGCTTTTAGAGATTATTAAAGGAATCTTTGGCTTAATTTGCACAGGTTTGGCTTCCTAAAAGGTGAGGGATTATTTATATGTGCATTCTAAGTGCTTTACTTTGCTATATGCTAAATGTTCGATGTTAAGTGATGTAAGTGTTTTACTTGTATTGGCTTAGTAATTATGGATTAATAAATGTATTCCATCCTATCGTACGGAGTAATTGATAATGTGTGTGTCCTCCTTGTGTATATATCGGCTTATTTTGTTATATTATTATTATTATTGCTTCTTGTGTTATCGAGTCTTTGGTTGAGCAACCATATCATCGGGGCAGATGCAATAGGCCTATCTGGGCGGCAGTAGGCTTGCCAGGGTTGATGCTCTAGCTCCATACCCTATTCCCTTACTCACTTGGTCCGGATATTGCCAGGGGGTATTGGGTCATAGGATATTCGGGGTATATCCGGAGTATACCCGCTAGAGTGTTTGGGGATTATGCCAGCACATTGATCGTGATCATGATCGTGGTTCGTGGTTTGTGGTTCGAGATTGGGATTGAAGTTCAAGTGATTTTGGAGTGTTTAGGGTTATTGAGAATCATATCATTTTCAAATGTGTACAATTGATTTAGTTGTTTCTTTAATGTATATTGTTATTCGATGCTTATCTGTTGCATTGCACGAATCCCCTTATAAATGTTTCTCGTATACTATTCCATTCCCTCACTGGGTATACATGTTTGTATACTCACTCCTCATTACTCACCTTTAAAGTAACACAGTGTTAGAAAGAGTGTTTGTGCTTGTGGTGCTTGATCTTTGCTTAGGAGTCAATGTGTTATGTGGAGTGGGTTGTGAGATGTTTCTTTTGAGTTGTATGTATTCAATGTATAAGAAATATAATATGAGTTTGATTGGGTCAATAAAGTAGTATGATAACATAGTTTATGTAATAGGTTAGCATGGCTTAAATTAATGCATGTATGTACTTGTCTAAAGGAATAGAGTTAAAATAGCCTTTGAATTTGGAAAAATATATTTGTTGTGGACTTTTGCTGAGAGCCAAGGCTCGGATGGCCTTGAGAAGTTGTGGAATGTGTTGGGCATGGTACTGGCCCTTTTATATTTTATGTGCAGGTAAACTGATAGTCCTATAAACAGGGGAGACTCCGTCTGTTTTCTCTTGTTTTTCATGCCTTGGAAATGGTTTCGGGAACTCCGGTCTCGAGAGGGATCGGGGTGCTACAGGTGGTATCAAAGCTTAGTAGCTCACAGTTGGGACAGGATCCTCGGTCTGTTGCGTAGTGGTCTTTAATCGTATGCTTGTAAGTGTGCAACGTGGATAGAGCGATATATGTGACTTGTGTGCTAGGTATGTAAATGTGTTGTGTGTTCAGAATTTGAAAAGTCGTGTACTAATGATTAGCTTATGAACTTGTGTCTAGTTTATAGTTTAAGTGACCTTGTGCGATTTTATGATTGTGTGATAGGTTACCTATCTAAGCATATGCTTGCTTAAATGAATAGCATGCTAGCATGAAAGTAAAATGTGGAGAGTTTATTGCATGAACATGTGTGCTAAAGACAAGTCTAGGCCGTCCTATAAGTTTGGTGCATTGTGAGGATTGAGTGAATGGTATGTCTTGAGTGTAGATGTTTGTCTATATGTGCTATATAATTGCTTATTATTTATATAATTGTTTTTTCTAATACAAAGATGATAGATAACTAGTTGGATACATATATTGTCTAGGCTAAAGAGTATAATAAGCTTACTCTAGTCAATAACTACATGATCATTAGGTTAGATAAGAAGAAATTATCCTCTGTGCATCATGTTGCAGTTTAGAGTTAGATTAAATATTGATTACATGTTCTTATCTGAAATTTGACTTATATGCGAGTTTAACTAATTGTCTATACTACATAAGTAATTCTTGGTTTAATCTTGTTTGAATGACTAGACTAACCTTTAGCTATCTCTTGAAATTGCATGCAAAATATTTATGTGTTTAATATGATGTATGAACGAAGATTTGAGTAAATGTTAGTTTATGTAAACTTGGCATCCGAATTAGAATAAGATAGATAGTGTAATCTTGAATGTGTGTGCATGTCTGCGAGGTTGTGTATTCTTAAGTGAAATATTCATTTATGTGTCTTATTTGCAGGGAATTGTAGGAGATGTATGGTATGTGCTATTCTGAGGCTGTGTGTCCATCTATGTGACCTAATTGTGAAGATACGTGATTGAATATGTGCTAAGTGCGAATGTGTTAATAAGTGTGTATCTAGTTGGTTTTGGAGAATCTCTTATCTTATTAATAGTGATATATATAACTTAGCTTTCCAAAGTAAACTAATACTTATAATAGCCTGTCAAGTAAAAATAGGTGACAGTACATTCTAGACTAGCTAATGGTATATGATAGTTTCCGATATTAACCGTGCCTATGTGATAGATACTTGATATGCGAGAATTACATTCAATAACTTGTATATGTGTTAATGCATGTCTACTTTATATAAAATTGACTGTATGCATGCATATTACCCTTTTAAACGGGTAAGTGAACATTTCCCCCCTACGAGGAGATAGTAATGATGGCTTACTTGAAGAAATAGACTAGTGAAAGAGAAAATAGTGGAGCAACTCGCTATCGGGGATCAATGGAAGGGACTTAATGCTCGGAGGTTATATTGAGGGAACACTCATTGGTGTTCATCTTTAACAATCTTTCTTGGTATTTCATTTTGCCTTGGAGCTTGATCATTGGAATTCTTATGAGCTACTGGGATTATTAGTTGGTATTCGGGTATTCTATCATGGTATTCTTATCGGACTTCCAAATAATAAACATATGAGAATTCTTGAATGGCACCTTACGGAACTACTTATGGAAATCATCAGTGGTATTCTTATTGAAATCTATATTAGTATTCTTGTGAAGTTATTATTGACATTTCTTCGGAGAATTTATTTGGCATATCACAGTGATTCATGCTCGGGAAAGTTTTATCTAGGGTATTTATGTGCGGATTTCACTTTGGTATTCTTGATACTTCGTGATGAGAATTCTTATATATTATTCGAATTCAGTGGAAATTCTTGCTCCGACTTCCAAGCGATATTTTCGATTGGAGCCTTTATTTGGCAATCTTCTTTGGGATTTCTGCTACAGATTCCTTATTTGGCATTTTATTTCCTGGGTGAGGTTTTGTATGAAGAAGAATTGCATGGGTGCAATTGTTTGAAGGAGGGCAGGATGTGATGTCCGGTCCCCAGTGCTTGCATTCATCATTCATGTGCATTTATGTTGTGCATTTAATTGCTTGAATGCTTATTTTCATATAAAATGCTATTAAGTGTTTATTTGCTTTTTATGTGCTAGTATTTGTTAAATTGTTTTTAAATATGAAATTGTGAATTAATTTATTTTAGAAAGTGTTCAATGTGCATTAAAACCATTTTCATCAAAGACTATTAAAGAAAACTTCCATTTAAAGAGTTTCCTATTACATTGAGCCCGGACTAAAAATTTTATAATCTTATTTTCCGGAAATCATATTTTTCCTATTATTACTTAACTATTAATTAGCTTACGTTCACAAAAATTAAGTTCATTGCATATTTGTTGAGTGATTTACAAAAATGTTTTGATATTACATGAATAGTAAAATGTATGTTACATATTTGGGCCAAATGAGTTTCTTGCATTATTTTCTTAAACTAACTAAGCCAAAACCCATTTTCCAAGCCCAACCCAATATCCATTTACATTATCTACCTTATATACCTATATAAATATACATAAACACCTAATTTATGATACAAAGCAAACAGAAGAATTAAAAAAAAAAGTCATTTTTTGGCCAAGCAAAGGAAAAAAATAGGATTGAGCTTTCAGCGTAGGGTTCCAACTTGTGATCCAATCCAAGCCATTCCAAGATGATTTCTTGCCATCCAAAGCCTTCTTCAAGCATTTCTATCTTAGTTTGGTGAGGGTTTCTTGAAAAACTTGCATTTTTACATGTTTATAGTTTATGTCAAATTTTGTAATTGTTGAATATTGCTTTGTTTGTTGTTGTAATTGCTTCTAATACTCTTAAATACGTTAGTAGAGTAAACTTTTATAGTTCGTTAACAACTTCTATGGTTGGTTATAGAGTCTTGGCATTTAAATAAGACGATGAATAATGAAATCTAGGATTTTGGCTAATTTGATTCTTTAAAATCTAATGAAGCTATTTATGGTACCTCTAGGGTTAGGAGAACATGTATTTAAAGTTATTTCATGCGTTTAGATAGCATATGTATGCAAACGTTTCTGAAAAGTCTTGAAACGGGCACTATTCATTTAGACACTTTAAATCTTGCTCAAAACCTGAATCTAACACTAGATAGGTGATGTTGGGTTGATAAAACGGTCCCATGTTAAAATTTATCGAATTCCGAGAACATTTATTTTTATGGCCCTTTGTGTGCGCACGTTAGAATTAATGCATTTAGAGCCTTAAATACGAGTTTAATGCTTCCTTTAAGTGCTAGAGATGTTAGTTAACATAGAAAAATACCAAAATCTGCCCCCCAAACCCGTGACCCTGCAGCAGCCAAAAGGAGCAAGAAAACTTCCATTTTTGCTTGCAAATCTTCACTTTAGCCATCTCCAAGCATCTACACTTCAACTTGTGAGGGATTTTGCACTCTTTTGTGAATTTAAAGTTAATGCCATATTATGTAATTTCAAGATTTGTTGCTAATGACTTGAGATATGCTGCAATCTTGTTTTATACGTCACCTACATGTTGTAGAGACTATATTTATGTAATTGTTTAACTTTTTAAACGGTTAAATTCGTTCGTTTGATTTTAGGGCAGTGAATAGTGATATTTTTTAGGTTTTTGAGAAAATGTGCCATATAGCTTGATTCAATGCTTCAATTAGGTGCTTTAGATGTTAATGGAGGTAGATTAATAACCCCGTGAAGTTTAATTGCTCGTAATTTGGTAAAAATGCAAATTTAACGACTTTTAGAAAGGGGTTTCGAGTGTAATGCAAATCCGGGTTAATTTGGCCATTACATTTGGTATTCTTAGGCTATGTAGGTGCTAGATATGCTTTTCTAACTTGCGGTTGAGTTTCGGTTAAGGTATGTGTAGTACAAACTCATAAAGGGGCAATCGGGGCTTTTGTGGTAATCGCAAGTAATTTTGAGGGTCCTATGGGTGTCATAAGGAGTAATTAGAAGTATGGAATAGGCCGCTTGTGAATCTAGAGCTTTGGCTTTTGTTTTGGAACTAAATATCTTAAGTTACAAAGGGGGAAAAGTGGGAAATCGATTGTTTTGCGCATCTATGACCTTGTGAATGCTTATTAGTTGTTTAAATGTACTTTTAGACTGGTTATGAGCTTTTGGTATAGTTTTCTAAAAAGAATGTTATTGACCTTTTTGTATTCATTTAGTTGATTATATGTTAATGTCTATATTTTAACTATTTTCGAGGGCAACCTACTTTGTTGTCCTTCCTAAATGTTATTGCTTTACAATGTTATTATATTGTTAATTGTTAAAGTGCATTGCATAGGCTTGCGCAACCATATTGTCAGGGGTGGATGTATTGGATATCGGCTGGGTAGCAACGGGCTTGTCAGTGGATATTCGATCTCCGTGCTCTAGTCCCCCACTTGCCTGGTCCGGAGATTGTTAGGGGGTGTTGGGTCATAGGATTCTCGGGGTATATCCAGAGTACACCCATTGGAGTGATTGGGGTTTTTGTCAGCACATTAATCGAGGTTCGTGGATCGAGGTTCGTGATTGAAGATCAAGTGAATTCTAGAGTGTTGGGGTTAAGTGATTTATATCCTTTTTAATGTGTGGTAGCTTGACATTTACAATGCTCTTTTGTTGTTCAATTGCTTTATTTGTATTAACTGTTGCATTGCACGCCCCGGTAGACTATATCCCTCACTGGGCAATTGTGGTTGCTCATACCTCGCTAACATGTTTCAAGAGGTGCTGAGGTTGATCTCCAGCTTGTTGTGGTTGAAGAAGAAGAGGAAGAGGTGTAGGCAGAGCAGTTGCCTTAGTTGTTGTGTGCTATTTGCTTGAGGTGGATGTATTTCTTGCTGGACTTTATATGAAGGCCTGTTTGTATTGTTTCATGTCCTATTTTGGAGCCTATGGGCTTATGTATATATTTGTGCAGTTGTAAACTTGAAAGTTAGATGTATGTAGAATGAGATATGTATCTGTGACATGTAATAACTTAAAACTCTACTTCTTGCTTATTGTGTGCTTGGGTATGGATGCAACGGATGTATGGTTGGTCTTAATCTATAACTATGTTTAAATGATAACATAGAGTAGTATGATAAGTGGACAAAAGATAAGATTTAGGATTGTGAAATGCATGCTTGTATGTTTTTATATTGTATTATGTTACTTGAGGCACGGATGGCTTGAAGCTGGGAATTAAATAGAGTTGGAGTGGTTGAAGTTTAGTTTTGTATTTGTGGCTTTATTAGTTGTTTGCAGGTAACTAGAATATCCACGGTACAGAGGAGACTCTGTTCGTTTGTTGGTTCCGGACTTAACCTTTAGCGTAGGGTTAGGTCAGGGCGTGACATTTAGGTTGTATCAAAGATTATAGAATGCATGAGCCGAGATAGGTTTCTCGGTCCGTGGGGTAAAGGTCTATTATGTGCAAGTGTAATTGCGTGAATAAGTGTTTCTTTTGATTGAATAAGTGAAAGATTGATTGGATAAAGAACATGCTAGCATGGAAAATGAGAATGTGAAATGTCTTTTTATGAGTTATTGTAGGAATGTGAAATGTATTTTTATGGGTTATTGTAAAACTTTAGAATGGAAAGTATGACTAAGTGTCTTATTTGTATCTTTTGTGTATAAAGTGTTTGTATGACCTTATATGTGATTTCATATGAACTTATTTGAGCTTAGTCCTATGTGGCTTATTTGTGGATTACATATATGCTTGTCATAATACTTTGCATTCTAGTTATCCGAAATGGGGCCCCACCATCAGACTAGAAATCAGAATGCCGGGGAAGAAGAAGTAGATCAACAGACTATCAATGCGCGACTAACTGCTGCAATAGGTCAGATTACATAAGTATTGCACCGACAGGGATGAAATGTCCCCGCAGGTAATCCGGGTCAGGGCCAAGGTGGAGTAGAAGGCAGTAGTGGTAATTATCTTGAGAAACTCTTGCATCGTGGTCCGTCTAGCTTCTTCGGAGAGCCCGATGATATGTTGGCTGAGAAATGGTTGAATAAAGTGGAGAAAATTCTTACTGGCCTCGAGTACACTGATGGAAGGAGGGTTGCTTGCGTTGAGTTTTTGCTTGAGGTGTGATACCCCGAACCCAACACGCATTTAATGGCATTTAGATGCATTTAATTGGTTGTCTAAATTAGTTAATTTATTCATCTTGGCATTATTTTCATAATTCTTTTAAAAAGTATTCAAATAATACCTACATTAACTATTTTAAGTGAATGTTATTTTTATTATTTATATTACTCAGTTTTATTCTTTTTGTATTTAACTACTCGGTTTTCAATTAACTGAGAAAAGTAACTTCGAGCCGGAGTAGGTTTTAATTTATTCTACTATTCTACTTTTCAAAAATTATATTTTTATATTATTCTTTATCATACTTATCGTAATCGTTTATTGACCATTCAATCGTAGCACATCGAAAATAAAAGTTAGAGAAATATTTCTCGGACATAGTGAATAGTGGTTCTAGTTTAATCTAATTAGTTTTTACTTGATTTTCATTAGATTGCATGGTTTTAACTTGAACTAGATCAAATGCCAGGTAAATAAGCTTGCTTGACTATATTTTCACTTAAGCTTGACTTTCCAAAATGACCAAACTACCCTTGTCATCATTTAAATACAAAACAAGGCAAAGAAATGCGAAAAGCAATTTCATAAATCCCCCCCATGTCCCTCCCCCCTTGGTCGTGAGCTCGCAAGCCAAAAAAGAAAAGATTTTTGCTTCAAATTTCTTCTACAATCTTGCATGAAATTGGACGGGGATTGTGGCTAGGGTTTTTGCAAGGCTTCCTCTTCAATCTAAGTGAGGGTTTGCACATTTTTGTACATTTTTATTCGAATTTGATTTATGATTCAAATTTTTAGATTTGATATATATTGCGTTATAATACTTGTTGTTGCTTGATATAGTTTTTTTTGAGTTCATAGAGCATTGTTTGATAGTTATTGAGAGATTTTTACGGCTAGAAATGAGAATTAAAATCGGGGAAGAACATGAATAGTGATTTTGAATAGTAAAACCCAAGATTTTCGGATTTTCGATCCGAATTGCGTTTTCTTGATTTGGTTAGGTTCCATTAGTGTTAGAAAGATTAAATGTGTAATAAAAACGGACTACCTTTTGGTAAAATTGAGAAATTAGCTTTGAAACGTAAAGGGGCCGCTTGACGAAGTGTGGACCGTGCTCGAATTGAGTTGGGGGTTTGGCTTGTGAGTGCATGGAAGCACTTTTGGCGCTGTTGTGACATTGATTGAGTGACCGGTTAGCATAGCTATAGTTCAAACGCACTAGGTATACTTTCGGGCATCGGTTGGGAAAGTGAGGTTTCATGCCTTAGAAACATGCCTTGTAGTGCCAAAGTAAGGGTAATGAAGACGGTTTCCCAATCCCGTAGCTCATTTGCTCGCAATTGTCTTTGAAAGTTAGAGCTTGAATAATATATCTTGTAGATTTTGTGTGATGGACTAGGATTGATTGTCTAGCAAATGTTTTTGTTGTTGTGATTGATTATGAATGTTTGATATCTCATATATTGCCACTAATCCGCACTTTCATGCTATCGCTCGTTTATTGCTTATATCTCGTATTGCATTGCATTGTGTCAGGCGCGTGAGTGATGGGCCTCTCTGGGCAGTCTCGGGCTGCCAGGGTTGGGTTGCTCCAGCTCCGTGTCTTATTCCCATTCTCGCTAAGGATGCCGCCCTGGGATATTTGGGTTGTAGATGTGTTGAGGTACATATGGAGTACACCCAGTGGAAGTTATAGGGTGGATGTGCGCTTATTTTCATTGTTGTCAACATCAAGCTCGAGATTGATGTATTGCTCATGGATTGGTACATTGCTCGAATGAGTGAACTGTAACCTTCAAGGTGTCGTATAGCTTTGATTGGTTATGTTAATGTTTTTCCTTAATTGTTTATTGTATTATTGGTTATATTGACTACTCTCTTTATGGATTATACTACTTAACTGTCTCCATTTGTATTGCACGATCTTCTTTCTCTCCACTTCGATAACTGTTCCACCCTTACTAAGTATATGTGTTTTGTATACTCACTCTTCACTGCCACATTTCAGGGATTGCAGTGCTAGAAAGAAAGTTCGTGCTTGTGGTGCTTGCCCTTTGCTTGGGAGTCAATGTGATTATGTGGCGTAGGTAGTAAGGATGTTTCTTTTATGAGTTGTATATAATCAACGTGAAAAGAAATCTAATTTAAGTTTAATTGGATAATTGGAGTGGTATGATAACCTATCTTATGTAATAGGTTAGTTTAGTTTCAATGCAAAGCATTAATGTATTGTCTAAAGGAAAAGAGCTAGGTTAGTTTTGTGGTTGGTTTAGAATTGTATGATTTGTTGGGTATACTCATTGAGAACCAAGGGTCGGATGACCTTGAGGAGTTGTGTATGTTTGGATACGGTACTGGTCCACTTATATTCTATTGGAAGGTTTTGGTTTGCCCTAGAAATAGGGGAAACTCCGTCCGTTTTTCTCTAAATTTTGTGCCCGAATTTGGTATTGGATTGTGATTAGATTGGTTAATAGAGTTCCCGGTCTCGTGAGGGATCGGGGCGCTACACAAGGAAGATGCCGAGCAATGGTGGCATACAGTGAAATTCATATGGGAGGCTGAGGCTATATCGCGGACTTGGGATGAGTTTGTTAGACTTTCGGGATAAATTTATTACAAAGACAGCTATTGAGAGACGAGAGCAAGAGTTTATTAATCTGAAACAGGGCAACATGTCAATTGATCAGTATGATGCTGCTTTCACTCGCTTGTCCCGTTACATGCAGCCTTAGTGCATGTGAGACCCCAGATTTCGTCTTTGCCTAGATTTGCGTGATTTGACCTGTTTATGTGTTATATGAGTTAGAATGTGCTAATTCTGTGATTTATATTCTTATTACATGCTAAGTATGCATTCATGAAATTTTTATAAAAAACGGTATCATAAATTTTATCGTCGGTTTTTGTAAATAGTGTTTTGAACGCACGTCCGCTAAAATTTTTACACGGGTGTTTTAAACATCTTAAAACCTAATCCTCAGATATTAATAGACCTGTGTCTAATCAAAACGGATTCCAAATTGGATTAAGAATTTTAAAGGTTTTTACACATTCTTTTACAAAAATCGAGTTTTTAACCGAGTCGGGTGAAAGTCTTTGCATGTAAAACTTGTTGTCAACTAAAAATATGCTACTTAAAATAGTCTAGGAGTTAATTGTATGTTGGTGAGCAAAATAGTCAAGAAATAGAATTAAAAGACTAAAAATACTAGAAATAACTAAGTGTTCACTTTTGACTTTTTATATTTTTGTTGACCTTGAGCTTATAGGCACCAACACACACTAAAAACAACACAAAGAACACTCACAAACACGCACATAGCCGAGAGTTTGAGGGAGAAAAAGAGAAAAGAATTTCAAAGGTTTTCAAAGCAAATTTCTCTTGAAAAAGCTAGTTTTTGTCCATAGTTTTGCAAACCGAGCTAGATTCCGCTTGTTGGGCATGCATTCCATGCATTCCTAGGCTTGTTTTGGATCAAAGGTGAGAGAAAATTTTTAGATCTCAAAGTGCTATTTTTATGCCTTTTCATATAACTGTTTATTTAGCTGGTGAAATGCTAAACTGTCTTTAGATTATTGCTCAGTAGATGCTAAGGATCATTTATATGGGTTTATAGATGTTTTGAACCGTGGTAGCACGTATTTCTATTTTTTGGGTATTAAAGTTGAGAATTTGACTAAATGTTGAATAATTGTTGTTGTGGCAGATAGAATTGATTGTTGTTAGCTTCTAAAAGCTTGTTAAATATGTGGTAGTAATGTTGTAATACATAAATTTTGATGGTGATGTCGTGGTGAAAGTCCAAAAAATTCATCCATGGTGCATTGAGGTTTTAGGGTTGTTGGACTTGTTTTGGATGGATTATGGTTGGCTTCCGAGGCGGCTTATGTTGTTGCTTGAGTGGGTGAGTGATAGAAATTGGTTTGGAGGTTATTGGATTAGTGGATTATAAGTTATGATTTTTGGAAGTTTGAGTAGTTTTTTTTAAATGTTGAAATAATGTCTTTAGTTGTTTGGATGGTGTTTGAGTGGTTGAATTTAGATTCGGGTTTGGTTTAGTGGTTTAATGCATGATAAGTTATATGGCCTACTTTGTCATCTAACTTACTTGTTGAGTTGTTAATTGATTATCTGATGTTATGTTGTTGAAATGATGTTAACTGATTGATTATTGATAAATTCGGGAGATAGGCAACCTACTTTGTTGTCCTCCTGTGATATGAATGATTATTATTATTGTCATGAGTCTTGGTATGTGTGTGCCACCTCTCGGCCAGCATTGGGCTATTGGGTTGATAACGGCATGACTATAATAGACTACCCCCAGCTCGCATGGGCGGAGGTGCCATAGAGGGAAGGGCTAGTGAGGTACCTTGGGTGTGTGAGTAATGGAGAGTTATAAGAAGATGGTTGAGCTCGTGATGGCATTTAGAGCTACACCAACTAGAGTATCCTTATTGATTGGTTATGATTATTGTTATGTTTATATTGATGTTGATATTTGTTGTGTGTTAAAGATCTATTAATTCCTCACTGGGCTTGTTTTATATAACCTCACTCTCATTCGTTATCTGCAAGCAGGTTTTACCGAACCAGATTACGGGTATATGCCTCAAGAAGCTAAGAATGTGACTTTTGTTGAAGAGTCTTATGTGCCAGAGTCATATCCTGATGCTTAGCTGGAATGTTGTATGCTATTTTATAGTATGACTTATGTGAAGGATCTCATATATTTAGAGCTATGAACATCATCTAACTACGAATCGAGCGGAAACAAAACATGAAGTTCAAAACTTTATGGAATTTCAAAGTATTATGTTCATATGAAACCCTAATCTTGATATCATGTGATTAATATATGGAAAAACATATATATATCAAATATATATATTGACAAGAGATAGGAGAAGAAGATACCTCTTGTAGACAACTCATGGAAGCCATGAATCTGAAATTTCTTATCACTTGATGGAAGACACCATCCCTTGAAAACACAAAAGCTCTAATTAGTCCATACGAGCAAAGAATGACTTCTCCATCTTCATGGCTATTTTTGTGCTAGATCTACCATGGAATATTTATGAGCTTGTTTGTGAAGAAGAGACCAAAACCATTTCCTTCTTCTCCCTAGTTCTTGGCTGCGTTTTATGAAGAAGAAGAGAAGACAAGTTCATCTAGTTCATCTTCATTTTCAGCCATGGTGTATGATGAATATGATGAAGAAGATAAGACTTCTTCATTTCATTTTTTTATTTTTCAGCCATGGAGGCTTCTCTCTTTTGTGTTTCATCCGTGTAGGAGCATGGAGAGAGAGAGAGAAGAAGACTACTCTTAGATTACATGAAAACAAAAGACAAGCCTTGTCATCTTTTGTTTCTTTTCCCTACTTTTCTCATTGTTGTTCCCTCTTTTAAACAAAAGAGAAGACAACCTTTCTTAAATCTTGGTTGTGTTGTCTAGTTTTTGTTGAAAGAAAAAACATACACACATATATATATCATATATTGTGTAGTATTTTTCCACTAATATAATAATATACATGTGACGCCTGAGATCTTAGCTGTGCATTTATCCATTGTTGCATCCACTATTTGTGCATTTCTTCTGTGTTTTACTTGTTGTCTTCTTTGGCTACTATTCATTTCATTTTTCAACTGCTTAATTACTTCAAAATAGTATTTTTCTTAAATCATATTAATTGTTTTAAGAATGAGAAAAATGCACATTTGAGCTAAGAGTGATAGGAGAGCCTGTTTAGAAAATGTTCTACCAATCTAGTGAATAGTGTTACATAATGAAACATTATGTTTTAGTTAGCTAACTTAATTTATGCACATTAGACTCGTTTTTAAGTTAACTAGGCTCATTTTAGTAGACCATAAACTCAACAACTTGACCCCACCCTAATATATACTCAACATATCACATTATAACTCACAAAAACAAAAACAAAAAACAAAAGCCAAAAACACTGTAGCAAATCCGAACAGCTTTGTACAGCCAAGGAGGAGAGTTTTAACTCATCAAATCTCCATTCCAAGCCAAGCCAAGCTAGGTTCAAGTAGTTTAGGGTGTCTTCTAACCTGTGTTGAGCTCCTATGCGATTTAGGTGAGGGATTTCATGCTTGTTTGTGCATTTTAAAAATGTTGTTCATTTCTTGAATTCTTAGATTTGTTATCAAATGCCTATGCAATGCTCAAATATGCTTATGTATATTGTATATAGGTAGAGAGACCTAATTTATGCTATTTTTTCATAGTTTAAACAGTTGAAATTGCTTGTTGATCGTACGGCATGAATAGTGACGGGAAAACTAGGGTTTTATGAAATCAAACCTTATAGCTTGAATCAATTGTTCTAATAGATGCTTTAGATGCTAATGAAGGTAGTGTAAAGGCCCCATAGAATTTAATTGCTCAAAACCTAACAAAAGTACGAAATAGCTGACTTTTAGAAAGGCGTTTCGGGGTTATCGCGAATCTGGGTTGAATTGACCTCCACATTTAGTAATCCTAGGCTATTTAGGACCTAACCAAGCATTTGTAGCTCCCATTTGAGTCCCGGTTGAAGTATGTGTAGTACAAAGTCAAAAGAGGGAATTTGGGGCTTTCGGGCTAAATACAGGTGTTTGCGTGATTTCGAGGGTCCTAAAGGTGTCTAAGGGGTTATCTAGAAGCATGGTATAGGCCCCTTGCTAATTTATAACCATAACATGAGTTTGGAAGGAAAAAGAGTTGGGTTACAAAGGGGTTTAAGTACAAATTCGATTGTCTCACGCTTCTAAGACCTTGGCATGACTTCTTGTGTGTTTAAATATGGTTTCAAGTTGTTTTGGAGCTTTTGGTATAGTTCTATGTGTATCTTGAATATGCCCCTTTGTAAATTCTTAATTGCTTATAAAGAACTGCTTTTCTTCTAACTGTTTCGAGGTCAACCAACTTTGTTGATCCTCCCGTGTGTTATTGCTTATATAGTTGATATTTTCTTGCCATTGATAAGTGCATTGCATTGTGGTTGCGCAACCATAGTGTCAGGGGCGGTTGTATTGAATATCGGCTGGGCGGCGGCGGGCTTACCAGTGGATATTCGATCTCCATACCCTATTCTCTCACTCGCCTGGTCCGGAGATTGCCAGGGGGTGTTAGGTCGTAGGATTATTGGGGTACATCTGGAGTATACCCACTGGAGTGATTGGGAATTTATCGGCATATTGATCGTGGTTCGTGATCGAAGACAATAGAACTCTGGAATGTTGGGGTTAAGTGTATCGTATCCTTTGTTATATGTGGTTATTTATTGTTTCAATGTACTTTACTTGCCTTTCTTGTTTAACTGTTATATTTGTTGCATTGCACGTCCCGATTGACCTTTATCGCTCATTGGGCAATAGTGGTTGCTCATACCTCGCTAACATGTTTCAAGAGACGCTGAGGTTGAACCCCAGCTAGATTTGGTGGAGGGTAAAGAACAGGAGGTCAGACTGATCAACTACCATAATTGCAGTGTCTAGTTGGTTGAGGTGGATTTATGGTTCTTGTTGTAATGTGGGGACCTTGTTTGCTCTACTTTATGTCCTATTTTGTAGCCTAAGTGCTTATGTACATGTTGTATGGTTGTAAGCTGAATACTAGATGATTGTGGTAGAAGGCATAGAACTATGGCATGTAATAACTTATGTTTCTACTTCTAGCTACTTTGCATGCTTGAGTGTGAATGTTAGGATGTAAGGTTGTTTTCAAATCCTAAGAATGTTTAAAGGCTATCATGGAGTGACCTTCAAGTTAGGATCTTTATTGTGAATGCATGCTTGTGTGTATCTAAATTGTTTGTATGTCTTAAGGCTCGAATGACCTTCAAGTTGGGATCTTTATTTTGGAAATGGCTTTATTGTTGCTCTATAGCTTATTGAATGTTTACAGGTTCCCAAAATGTCCACGTTACAGGGGAGATTCTGTCCGTTTTTCCTAAAATTTTGAGACCGGATTGGAATTGGGTTGAGAATAGCATGGTTATTAGAGTCTCCGGTCTCGTGAGGGATCGTGGCATTACAATACATATATATACATTATATGTATATTGTATAGTATTCTTCCCCTAAGGTATTTAAATATTCAACCTAATCACCATTAGTTGAAATTATGAAAACAACCTTTTCATATTTCCACATTAGTCCCAACACTTAATAATAATTGCATATTGACCACAATAACTTTTAAAGGTCAATCACACCATTGTTAACTCCTTAACAATTCAAGAGAAACAAAATACTATTGTTAACAATTTAATAATTCAAGAGAAAACTAATTGTAATTGTTAACACTTTAACAACTCAAGAAAAACTAAATCAAGCTCAATAGGAAAAACATTCGTCGTGCTCTATTGTGTGTGACTTTCTAGATTCACCACTATATAGCACTGAAGAAACAATGAACACTTTCAATGTTAATCAAACTATTCGATTTGCTTAGAGAATATCTCATGTCATTCTCAAAACACCTTCAGAGTTCTTGAGTGACGTTCTAGCTACTAACGTATCAAGATAGTTTATAAAGCAATGAAGTCTTATTCAAGTGAATCTATTTATGGTCGCTGATTATCGTGCAATCCAATCCTTCCATTAATTGTCCCATCGAGCAGGAACCATGATTCGATTAAGTTCATAAACTCGATACCATGCATAGATCTAATTGGTGTAACGAGAGACGACACATGGAAAACCCATTTTCTATCATTCATACCTCGGCCAAGGATTTCCTCATTAAACAACCAAGTTTAGATCGCATAGGATATCGCCTCATGCCGGAGATTAATGGATCCTATCTTGACCACTACCTGTCAATCACTATACCGAACGAATGAAACTGCGAGATGATGCATCTCATCTCGTTTGTCGAAACAATCATTGTCCAAACGCTAGAATCAAACCCCATAACTGTAATGTCTCAAGTGTAAGGATTACATTCATAATCACAACGAATAACAAATTAATAATCTGAAGTCATGTAATTTGTTATTCATGTCACATTCAGTGATCTATTCAACTAATAGTCACCCACATATTTGTTAGTCGCATCCCTATGATGTTATGACATATGGCTCACCATCCTTTATCATTAACATTCATATGTTAATCAAAGGTAACAACACATGTGATAGTCTGTAATAGATTATTGAAGTCCCGATCAAATAATCTAAGAACTATGAATACTTTAAGTATTTATCGTATTAAGGAAATACACCAACATTTTCTAAACGCTTTTAGAATACATTCCTATAATGAAAATTCTAGGGACTCATTCATACACATAAAAGAAGGATAATATGAATGTGCTAATTATGTCAACATGAAAACACACATATATAGACATAGATGCCATAATGTACAAGTTAATGTCAAAATGCCCCAATATATGTCATCCAAATATGTAACATTAGGGCATATCTCTAACATTATGTTGTAGAGTTTCAAGCTTTTAAAAGTTGTATTGTATAAACCGATCTAAAGGTAGTAAAAGTGTTATGCTAGTTTAGCGATCTTTCTTTTGATCATGATTAGATTGCTAGGCTAGTATATAATCTATTTTGCAATGTATGTTATAGCCTATGTATGATGTTGGAATGGAGGCGTACAACATTTGGATGAAATGATGAAAGAATGATTAATGTATGGTTAAGGTTGCATTGTTGATTGTTAATATAGTGGTGGAGTTGTTGTTGATCTTTGGTGTTTGTTGTGTGAAGTTCTAAAGGGTTGGTTTAGAGCCCTGATGCCCATGTTACTATCGTTATACTACTGAAATTCTTTTGTGTCCTGACTGATCGTAGGAGGGATCGAGTTGGGGCGTTACATTACGTGGTATCATAGCGCATGTTTAGTTGTCAGCCCGGGGTATTTTTAGAATGTGGGTAATGGTCTTAGCATGAAAGTATGTATGAAGTGAAAGAAAAGTGAAATATGTGATAATATGATTAAGTGATTATGTGATTTAGTGACTATGTGATTGTGTGATCAATTTGTTTAAGTGATTGATACTTAAGTGATTTATGTGCCTTATATGAGTTTGTTGCTTATGTGCTGATAATTGTCTATAGCCTGTCTATGTGCTATAACCTGTGCTAACTCTTTGTTAGTAGAATGGCGGGTCGACCGAGAACAAGAGGTAGGCCGGAGGCAGATAATGAGGCACCGGGTAATGTGGCATTGGGCTGAGATCGGGGTGATGACCGTATTGCTGCAGCTATGGATAAAATGACAGAAATCATGGCAGGACAAGCACAGTTATTAGTAGGGCAGGCTGCCCAGGCACAGGCTCTGCAGGCACAGATGATGAATACACAGGGTGGTTACCACGGGCAAAATACATTGAAGGAATTCTTGGGTTACTATCCACCGAGATTCCAGGGCGAGCCAGATGATAGAAAGGCAGAGGCATGGATCAACAAGATTGAGAAGATTTTTTATCCTTTGGATTACATTGACGAGAAGAAATTCACTTTTGCAGTTTATTTGTTTGATGATGAGGCCGAAGAGTGGTGGCGTATAGTGAAAGCCAGTTGGGAGGCACGAGGTACTCCTTATGTTTGGGATACCTTTCTTAGAGCATTCCTGGCCAAGTACGTTCTGAGGATTATGTGGGGACGGAGAAAGGTGGAGCTCCTGTCTTTAGTTTAGGGTGATGCTATAGTGGCTCAGTATGAAGCCACTTTTACTAGGCAGTCCCGGTATGCACCGGAATTTGTAGCAGATGAGGAGCGTAAGAGTTGGAGCTTTATGTTGGGATTGAGGCCAAAGATTCAGGATGCAATGGCCCTGAATCAGAATGATATATTTTCTGAAGCCTTTCATGCGGCTTCTTAGTTGGAGAAGAGAAAAGGGGAGCAGATTGGACCTAGTCAGCCTAGTAAGAGGCCATTCTAGCCGCAGGGTGTATATAGGCCTCTAGTGCAGCAGGTTGTGTACAGGCCGCCAGTTCAGCAGAGCTCTTTTAGACCGTAGGGTCAGGAGGATTTCTATGGGCCCTAGTTTCAGCAGGGCTCATTCCAGGCTTAGTCACAGTACAGGCCGGCCCAGTCTAAGGGTCAATATAGGCCTTGTCATGCCCCTAACCCGACCAATAGAGGCTAGACTAGGGTGTGACCTAAATCATCATTGTTATTTTTCGTCCTTAACCGTTTGACTATGATTAATGCATAATCGTTAGCCTAGAACTCCAAAAGTTTTTACAAAAAATCGACAGCATAACGGCTATATTTAAGACCTATGGTTTGACCTATTTTCTAAAACGCCTCAAAAACTTTCAATCATTGATTCGATTTCAACTAAGACCCCTATTTATCGTCAACCACTATGCCTATTGATCTAACTCGGAAGTCTCATTTGATTAACAAGCCTAACAAGATAACTATGTTATGTTTATTTGTCAATCCCTTTTACGCAAGTACCTGTTATCCTTTAGCCTATGAGTAAGTACCTGGGTAAGATTAGATAGATTAATTTATTTGATCCTTCACCTAATGCTTCAGTTGCCAATGATAGTTACTAAATCAAAATAGTGATAGCAAAACGACCAATTAGAGTGTTCGTCTAGTTATAATTAATACAAGCCAAAATTAGACATAAATTACAACGGGGTCATTTACATCAACAAAATAAGTAGTCTTCAAAGCAAACACAATGTTCACAAAACAACCACTGTCAAGCAAGGCACATAAAGCACGTAATCATTCCAAGGAATCATCAACAGGCACATTGTCTTCGGGTACCTGTTCCAATTCTTCTTCACCTGTGATGATAAAAGAGGGTGAGTCCTTATGAACTCAGCGAGGGAGAACGAGAGATAATGTTTTAAAAACTATTTTCCGATTACTCTTATGAAAAACCCTTTTGAAAACATGTCATATCAAATAAGTAAGTTCATAACATAACATAAATATAAATGAATATATTTACCTATATTTCCTCCCCAAGGTCCTCTAGGAACCAAGCGAGAGTACTTAAACACATAGTAAAAAGGATATGTTTTGATACGTACATGACTCTGAGGTGACTCCTACGGGCTCAAGAGGTACCTCCCACCACTTTTGGGTGTAGCACTTTACCCCGCATAGTACTTAGTTCCTGCCATTCAAGTGATACATGAAGTTTTTGCTTTCAAGTTCATTTCCAATAACCATTGTTGTAGCCGGCATCAATCATCCACTTATCACTCCAAATGGGTGTACTCCGGATGTACACCAAACCTACGACCCAACTCTCCGAGGGTAGAATGCCAAGCGAGAGAAGGAATTGGACTATGGTAGTCACGGGAGCACCGGCAAGCCCTATGCTACCCGGCGTTTGTGAAACGCTACCATGCCACAATGAAAGGTTGCAACCTTGTATGCAATGCTCATTTATTCCATTTAACATTTCACATTAGGAGGTCAACAAAGTAGGTTGCCTCCGAGCAATTATATGATCACATTTTGACATATTGCCATATAAGGCATTATAAGAACATATAATCATTTCATATATCCATTTGAAAGAAATTAAACTTTCATGGGCAGCTAAGTAATCTTGTTCAAATAAGCCATTGAATATCTTTTAACAATTCACATTAGGAGGTCAACAAAGTAGGTTGCCTCCGTGTGACGCCCGAGAACATTGCCATGATTCATTAATTGTTTCATCTACTGTTTGTGCATTTTCACTATCCATTTACTTGTTGTTTTCCTTGATTACTATTCATTAAGTTTTTCAACTATCTATTTTCTTCAAATTAGCATTTTTCTTAAATCATATTAATTGTTATAGGAATGAGAAAAATGTGCATTTGAGCTTAAAGCGATATGAGCCTTCGTTTAGAAAATGATTTGTTAAAGCTAATGAATAGTGTTACGTATGAAACATTATGTTTTAGTTAACTAACTTAATTTATGCGCATTAGACTCGTTTTTAAGTTGACTAGGCTCATTTTAGTAGGCAATAAACTCACCAACTTGATTCCCCCCTTTAAATACTCAATATTAAGCTCATAAAAAAAAACATGCTGAAAACACTGTAGCAAATCCGAGAATAGCATAGGGGGAGAAATAGAGTTTTTTTGCTCAACAAATCCTCATTCCAAGCCAAGCCAAGCTACGTGCAAGTGGTTTAGGGTGTCTACTAGCCTCCTAGGAGCTCCTACGCGCAATAGGTGAGGGATTTCATACCTATTTTTGCATTTCAAAAATGTGACGACTTTCTTAAATTTCTTGTTTTGCTCTTAAATGCTAATGCAATGCTCAAATATGCTTATGTATGTTATATATAAGTAGTAAAGACCTAATTTATGCTATTGTTTCGTAGTTTAATCGGTTGAAATTGTTCGTTGAATATTTGGCATGAATATGACGGGAATATTAGGGTTTTGTAAAATTAGACTTTATAGCTTGAATCAATTATCCTAATAGGTGCTTTAGATGTTAATGAAAGTAGTGTAAAGGCCCCATAATATTTAATTGCTCATAACTTAGCAAAAGAATGAAATAGCCAACTTTTAGAAAGAGGTTTTGGGGTTATCGCGAATCCGGGTTGAATTGGCCTCCACATTTAGTAATCCTAGGCTATTTAGGACCTAATTAAGCTTTGCTAGCCTCCATTTGAGTCCCGGATGAGGTACGTATAGTACAAAGTCAAAAGAGGAAAATTGGGGCTTTAGTACTAAACGCGGGTATTTGGGCAACTTCGAAGGTCCTAAGGGTGTCTAATGGTTTAACTAGAAGCATGGAATAGACCACTCATGAATCTAGAACCATAACATGAGTTTGGAAGGAAAACGGTTTGAGTTACAAAGGAGTTTTGGGTCAAACGTGAATCCGAGTGAATTTGGTTGATATATTTGGTGTTCTTAGGGTAAGTAGGGACTAAATGTGTTTTTCTAACTCTTAGTTGAGCTTTTATTAAGATACTTGTAGTACAAATGCACAAAGAGATAATCGGGGCTTTTGTGGTTAATACGGGTTAATGAATGATTTAAAGGATTCTTAGTGTGCCATAATGTGTAACTAGAAGATTAGAATAGTTAGTTGGTGAATCTTGAGTCATAACCTTCGGTTTGAAGTTAAATGACTTAGGATAACAAAAGGGAAACTCGGGGTTTTCATGCTTAGCCTTTAAATTAGCTTTGGTGCTTGTATATCTTGCCTTTATATGTTATTGTTTGGAATTTGTGAGCATTTCGTGAAGTTTCATGATCATCGGACATTGATCCCTTAGTGTTCGTATAGTTATTTTCATATTTAATGCTTATAACTTGTTATAATGTTTATATTACTTGTACTTTGTTATGATTAAATTGTAATAAACATTGTATGTTAAGTGAGTAGGACTATAAGGATAGCTCATCTAGTTATATGATTATTTATTGCTGTAAATAAAAGTAATTGAAATTTATAACTTATAATCTTAACTTGATGGTATTTGATACTTTTAATATCTTCTATATTGACTAATGATATAGTAAGGTGAACCTTGTAGTTCAATTGTGTGTGGGTTATGAATTTGTGTGAATAAGTGATCATAAGTCTAGCTTCTAATGTTGTAGGGTTGAGGTAAGTAAGAGTTAAGTTGGAATTGATATAGTTAATTGCTAAACTTATATGAACACCCTAGGGTTGCATACTTGAGCTAATTCGGGAAAGTTGAAGTAAATCAGAGCTATTCTCATGCGTGCTTGGCTTAATTCCAGGTGAGGGAGACTTCATCCTTATGTGCATAATAGTTTACTTATTTGTACTTAGATTATGTGCACTTATTGTCTATATATTGTGTGTGAGGGCAACCTACTTTGTTGTCCCTCAATCATGTGTTTATTAATGTATTCTATTGTTATGATTTTGAGTGCATTGCATCATGGTTGCGCAACGATTTGGGCATGGTAGTGTCCTGGAAACCGGGCGGTATCGGGCTTGCCGGTATACCTCGGCTACCATGGTTACCCAGTCCCTCTCTCGCTTGGGATGCCGCCCAAGGAGAGTTGGGTCGTAGGATTTCGGGGTACATCTGGAGTACACCCATTTTGGAGTTATAAGGGGATGCCGGCTTATCGATAACAGTGCCCTTATTACATCGAGATTTCAGTTCGTGGCTCGTGGTTCATGATTGAAGAATAAGTAAAACATATCCTTTTTAATGTGTGGTAACTTGTTATTTTGATTGTTCTTTAGTTGTTTTAAATGCCTATTGAGTTATCTGCTGCATTGCACGTCCCCGGTAGACCTTATCCCTCACTGAGCAATTGTGATTGCTCATACCTCGCTAAACATGTTTCAGGTGGCGCAGTTGGAAGAATGGCCTTGGTTGCTGTGTGCTATTGCTTGAGATTGGAGTGTTTGCTTGCTAAATTGTGGAAGATTTTGCTTGTATTATGTCTTGTTCTATTTTGTGCCTATAGGTTTGTATATATATTTGGAGTTGTTGAAGAATTGTAATAGTTAGGTTAATGTATGGCTTGAATGGTAGATTGTAATAGGTTATCCTTACTTTCCTTTATGCTGCTTGCTTGTGTGTTAATGAAAGTTAACAGTTGTTTAGCTTTAGTTCATAAGAAAGTCTAATGGTTAATATAGAATGGTATGATAAGCGGATTAAAAGGGACAATGTTTTAAGGATTGTTAAGTGCCTGCTTGGGTGTGTTTTCTATGTCTTGCTTAAGGCTCAGATGGCCTTGAAGTTGGGATTTTTTTTTAAAATAGAAATGATGTTCCTATTGTTTTGTGGCTTGAATTGTATGTTTACAGGTTTTTAGAATGTCCACGGTACAGGGGAGACTCTGTCCGTTTTTTCTTAAAATTTTGAGACCGGGTTGGAATTGGGTTGAGAATAGCTTGGTTTTTTGGAGCCTCTGGTCTCGTGAGAGATCGGGGCGTTACACTCCGAGCAATTATAAGATCACATATCGATAAGTAAACATACAAGGCATGCTTGACATGTATATTCACTTTGTAAAATACTTAGAGGCATATGAACATTTAACGGGCAGCCAAGTAACTTCATATAAAACAAGTTATATAACTCATTTCGGATTCATATATCAAGTGTTGAGATCATACAAGCATGCAACGACACTTACACAAAACCGGGTGCAAGAATAGTTCACTTATCAACATGCAATCATTGGGAATCATATTTAGTGCTCTAAGGACAATTATGGGCAACCTACTAACCACACAATTGAACACATTTAATCATAGGATCATCTTTTAGCAAGTAGTCATAAGCGATAGGGCCTCAATTCCGTGCTTACACATGCGATTAAGCAAACCATTCATCAATTAATGAATCCAAGCCATGCATCGACCAAATTAAGCAAACTCAACCAATCACAACAGCCCACACAACTTCTAATTTCCATAATTCCAAGAATTCAAGACCACAAGTAAAGTTACCAAATGATTCAAAGCATATTACCAAGCAAAAACCTTACTGCAATTGTCTGTATTTCCACATTCAATTAGCCAAGAAAATAATATCCAAATTCAGTGAACCAAATTTCAAATTGAATATTAATGAGTAGTTTAAATCTAGAAACAAACCTCGCTGCATTTGGAGTTCGGATTTAGGAGTTATGGCCAAAACCGTGAGACAACACAAAATTGTCCAGATTCGTACACATTTCGATATTTGCTACTTCTGAGGCCTTTAAACACAAAATTAGCCTTAGCCTATTTCTGCAAAATATGTTCAGAACCGACCAATCTAGTGGACTACCAAATGTCATGCATTTTGTACATTTTTACTAGGCCAAAACGATTTCGTTCTACAAGGTCAGAAAGCTGCCAGAAACCTACTACATATTTCCAAGTTTTCCAGATTTAGACACCTTTTGATATTTGGCCATTTTGGAGGTCTTAGATTCCAAATTGGCCTTGGCCTATCTCTACAAAAAATGTTCAGAAATGACAAAAATAGTGACCTACCAATTTTCATATATTTGTATCAATTTTTACTGAGCTAAAAGCACTTCGTTCTACAAGGTCAGTAATCTGCCATCAAGAACGTGTTTACATATCTTCAAGTTTCTAGCCATTATCAAGCCATGCATGAGTAGATAGGCTCATCTAAACACATATACATGAACTAAGAAGGTAAATACAGCCATATGAGAGCATGCATGTGATTTTTGAAAGCTTTTAAAAGAGTTTAACCCTCACCTTAACAAATTGATAGATGAAGATGCACAAATGCTCTTGAAAATGCACAAAAGGCCCTCTTTCTTTGCTTTGGCCGAGTGGTGGCTTGGCTTTCCTTAAATCCTAGCTTAGTTAGCAAGTGAAGAAGGTGTGCATGTGTTTGAAACCAAAAGAAATGGAAGAAAACTATCAAAACTTACCTATGGCCGAGATAGAGAGTTTTGTGAGCTTCGTGTGCGATTTTCTTACTTCTTGCTTGCTTGTGCTTGCTATGGCCGAGCTTGGGACAGTCTTATAGTGTCCTTGAGAGTTTTGAGGAGTATTGGGAGCTCAAAGGGCAGCCATGGTCGAAAATGAGAGAGAAGGAGAGAGAATGAGAACGTTTCGAGAGAAAATTGATGTTTGAAGCATGTTGAGTGTAGCTTGTGTGTGTGTGTCAGCCTTGAGGCTTACAAATCTGATTTTTGTGAGTCATCTAATGCACAATTGAATTTTTTTAGCATGTGTGGTGAAACGGCCGAGAAAGTGAGGCATTGGGTAGGGTGTTTGAGCATTATTTTATGCCTTGTGTTTTGTGTATAGCATAAAATGTTTAGTATAGAATATTTTTTGTTCAAGCATGCTCAAAGACCTTGATATGGCCAAAATTAGCATGGAAAATTCTGAATTTTCAGATTCATGTGAGTATATTATGGATTATAATAAATGTAGAATTTGAGGTGCATTGGTCTTAGGTGAGAATAAAGAACAAAAAATGTTTAGGTGTTTGTGTAGAAAGAATTGTTTATTGTTAGTGGATTTTGTAGAAAATTTAAATTAGGATTAGAATATTGTTAGTGGAATATATAGGATTAGTATAATATTATTTTAATAGTTAGTGAATTGTGTAGGATTATTTTATTGTCTTGTGTTTTGTACAGGAATCTTTATTGATTAGCATGCAGGCACGCATTCCGAGGTCTAGAGCACGCACTACGAGGTAAGGCACGCACTTCAAAGCAAATGCACAGATTTCAAAGTAAATGCACGTAACCCTAGGTGAATGCACATAAATCAATGCAAGGCACGTAATTCAATGTAATGCACGTAAATTGAGGTACGACTCTTAAATCTAGGTTAGGGCATGTAGTTCAAGGTCATTTTACACATATCGAGGTATCACACGTAAATCGAAGTCAGGGCACACAATTCTAGGTATCGCACGTACATCAAGGTCAGGGCACGTAAGTCGAGGATTATGGCACACCATTCTAGGTCAAGGCACGTATGATGAGGCATGCACAAAAACCAAGACAGGGCACATAATCCAAGGTCGGTCATATAATTCTGGGTCTAAGGCACGCAAATTGAGGTAGGCACGTTATTCGGGGTCGGGCCTCATATCCTCCCCTCCTTAAAAGAATTTTATCCCGAAATTCGTTCTTAACTATTGAGGTCATTTGGACGGATTCTGACCTTTGTTATTTTTCCCACTCCAGTTCGTCCCGTGTTCTGTGATCTCTCTTACCACAACCAATTCACTTCCTACGTTTCTCCAATCATTTAATTCGGTGCGGCCCCTATATTTATAGTTCGTTCCTTTGAACGACTCTATTTTCTCCAATTGATCTTTAAGGTCGAGTTCATTAACTAAGGTTAGAACCTCTAAACATAGTAATCAAAGTTGCATCGGTATTCTAACAATATAACTATAACTCTAAAATCATGACTTATGTCGTATCAATCTTGCATTCATACCTCAAAAGGAATATCACAATAATACCATGATCCTATGGTGACATACACAAATTTCAAGATTATAGGTCTATATCCGGTTTATATATCCTATCAACTAGCTTCAAAATTGTTAACACGCAGGGCATACACAATTTATGGATCATTTCCACATACGACCCTATTTTCAGGAAGAACTCACCAAACAAACTAATCCATTTCAAGTCGTCATCTATCGATAGTATCATAGTCCTTATCTCGTAGGTACATTAGGTTAGTAAATCTTCTAATGACTAGTCTCCCGGTTACAGGCTCCTATTCACTAACATTCTTTCCCAGCTTTGTTAACCTTTACGCTCGTAATCAAGGAGAAAGACCGTTGAGATTCGTAAACTCAAACTCTAAGGTTTATTAAGTACCACCAACAAATTGCTATCAAAATTGCATGGGTAAACTAATCATGTTGTACTAGCTCAACTCCTACAAGTAAATTTCATCAACTTGTGATCCACAATTTATTTCCTTATTCAAATCTCTATCTTCAAGTCATGAGGTTTCAGAATTTCTTTTAATCTTAGCCAAGACTCCTAAGGTGAATAGTTTCAACCTCAAATAAATTTCACTCACCTCAATCCAAGGTTACGTCATACTTAAGAGGACAATAGTCTTACTTACTTAGTGACTTAGTCATTCCTCTGAACACTTAATGCATGCCAATATATCTTCAACATTAGTGTTACTAAGCTAGGGCCATAGCCATGTAAGTGATATCAATATTCCACTAGGTTATCGGCCGTGCAACAATAATCCTAGGACTATAATTGGGTACCGAAATGATCTAGCTCATAAGATACTTACCATACTAATCCAAGTAGCTTGTTACACAAAATAACTTCAAGGCTATGTCAACATAAGAATTATAACCACAAGGCATCCTTCAATATAATCTAATAGAACTTCAAAAGTAATCAACCACTCATTTAACTATCACTACAAGATCTACCCTCTATTCAACGACCACGATTCCAAGTCTACCAACCGTTAGTTTCTAGGCGTGAAACGGTGCACATAAATACGGTTGTCTAACAGCAGTCTCTTGGGTCATCATAACTCTGATCCGTCTCTATCTTAACTATATGAAATCTTACTCTCCTCATTTACATGTTCAACAAGTTAAGATCATCAAGACTTGTTGACCTTAGGTCCTAGGGTTTACCATGAATCATCATACATATTCACTATTAGCTATTTAGGATTACTAATCATACCCTAACGACTCCACTTTGCAGTCGGATGCTTTAATCTCATTTCCATGGTTTATATTCTAGATCCATCGGTATTACTTAGGGATATATACTTCCTAACATCCTCTAGGGTATCCAAATAACGAGTGTGTAGAATGACTTACTTTGCATAATCACAACTAAATCCGAGGGGCACCAAATTAATACCATGATTCTTAATACCACCAATATCCAACTTAGGACCTTTAGCAATGTTAGTCATCTAATGCATAATTCAATACCTTACATTTCTATTCGACCCAACATTTTAGGTGTAGTCTTCCGAACACAAGTTCTAGCTACATGAATTCCTTGATTCCAACATCCCTATATCTTGTTATACTAAAGAATCATCAATGGTTAATTCCAATCAAGTAAGGATTCGATCATTTAAATAGTCTATTACACCAATTTAAGATATAAGAATTTGATTCAAAAGCAACTCCTAAGTCAAACTTCCATTATAAGCATATGAATATATATGTACTACTCCACATGTCCAACAATATATTCTTATGTCTTAAGGAAAGTTATATGTCATTAATCTTTATACTTGAACAACAATTAGAAGAACGGTTTAACGGAATCAAGAACTTCATAGCTATAAAATTGATAACTTAATCACAGGTATGGGTATTCCAAAGATAAGGAGATAACTTTACCTCAATAATTATACCTATGCTACACATTTTATATATGCATATCCAACAATATATACGATCCATCGAGTACCTGTGAAGATGCGAGAAATCTCTAACCAAGCCTTTTCGTTCTTCCTGCATAAATTCACTTCCCTGAAAGTCCTAATCCTAACTATCTATGTGTATAAACAGTCATTCATGGTTATATAACATGCACATGTATCAAGGAAGGAGTATAAAAGCACGCATGCATTATTGAGGCACTAACGTGTCGGTGTGCATGACACATAATACATATAGTCCACAAAGGCACATAATATTCAATTCTCAAAGCAATTAAAGCACATTAGTACACATTAACACATATAAACAAGACATCATAATTATCTTAGGGTTTTCACCCATGGTCTGAGAGTTGAACCCGACTAATGCCTAGTTAGTAAACTAAGCTTTGATACTATTCTAATATAGGTGTCACGCCCCCAACCCGACCTATAGAGGCTAGACTAGGGTGTGACCTAAATCATCGTTGTTATTTTACTTCCTTAACCATTTGACTATGATTAATGCTTAATCGTTAGCCTAGAACTCCAAAAGTTTTTCTAAAAAACCGGCAGCATAACGGCTATATTTAAGACCTTTGGTTTGACCTATTTTCTGAAAAGCTATCAATCATTGATTCGATTTCAACTAAAACCCCTATTTATCATCAACCGATATGCCTATTGATCTAACTCGGAAGTCTCATTTGATTAACAAGCCTAACAAGATAACTATGTTCCGTTTATTTGTCAATCCCTCTTACACGAGTACTTGTTATCCTTTAGCCTATGAGTAAGTACCTGGGTAAGATTATATAGATTCATTTATTTATTCCTTCACCTAATACTTCAGTTGCCTATGATAGTTACTAAATCAAAATTGTGATAGCAAAATGACCAATTAGAGTGTTCGTCTAGTTATAATCAGTACAAGCCAAAATTAGATCCAAATTACAATGGGGTCATTTACATCAACAAAATAAGTAGTCTTCAAAGCAAACACAACGTTCACAAAATAGCCACTGTCAAGCAAAGCACATAAAGCATGTAATCATTCAAAGGAATCATCAACAGGCACATTCTCTTTAGGTACCTGTTCCAAATCTTCTTCACCTGTGATGATAAAAAAGGGTAAGTCCTTATGAACTCAACGAGGGGGAACGAGAGATAACATTTTAAAAACTCTTTTCCGATTACTCTTATGAAAAACCCTTTTGAAAACATGTAATATGAAATAAGCAAGTTCATAACATAACATAAATATAAATGAACATATTTACCTGTATTTCCTCCCTGAGGTCCTCTAGGAACCAAGCGAGAGTACTTCAACACATAGTAAAAAGGATACATTTTGATATGTACAGGACTCTAGAGTTGACTTCTACAGGCTCAAGAGGTAGCTTTCACCACTTTTGGGTGTAGCACTTTGTCCCACATAGCACTTAGTTCCTACCATTCAAGTGATACATTATACTTTTGCTTTCAAGTTCATTTCCAATAACCATTGTTGTAGCCGGCATCAATCATCCACTTATCACTCCAAATGGGTGTACTCCGGATGTACACAAAACCTACGACCCAACTCTCCGAGGGTGGAATGCCAAGTGAGAGAGGGAATTGGACCATGGTAGTCACGGGAGCACCGGCAAGCCCTATGCCGACTGGTGTTCATGAAACGCTACCATGCCACAATGAAACGTTTCAACCTTGTATGCCATGCCCATTTATGCCATTTCACATTTCACATTAGGAGGTCAACAAAGTAAGTTGCCTCCGAGCAAGTATATGATCACATTTTGACATATTGGTATATAAAGCATTGTAAGAACATATAATCATTTCATATATCCATTTGAAAGCAATTAAACTTTCACGGGCAGCCAAGTAATCATGTTCAAATAAGCCATTGAATATCTTTTAACAATTCACATTAGGAGGTCAACAAAGTAGGTTACCTCTGAGCAATTATAAGATCACATATCGATAAGTAAACATACAAGGCATGCTTGACATGTATATTCACTTTGTAAAACACTTAGAGTCATATGAACATTTAACGGGCAGCCAAGTAACTTCATTTAAAACAAGTTATATAACTCATTTCGGGTTCATATATCAAGTGTTGAGATCATACAAGCATGCAACGACACTTACACAAAACCGGGTGCAAGAATAGTTCACTTGTCAACATGCAATCATCGAGAATCATATTTAGAGCTCTAAGGACAATTATGGGCAGCCTATTAACCACACAATTGAACACATTTAAGCATAGGATCATCTCTTAGCAAGTAGTCATAAGCGATAGGGCCTCAATTCCGTGCTTACACATGCAATTAAGCAAACCATTCATCAATTAATGAATCCAAGCCATGCATCGACCAAATTAACCAACCTTAAACAACCAAAACAGCCCACACAACTTCTTATTTCCATAATCCCAAGCATTCAAGACCACAAGTAAAGTTACCACATGACCACATGATTTAAAGCATATTACCAAGAAAAAACCTTATTGCAATTGTCTGTTTTTCCACCTTCAATTAGCCAAGCAAATAATCTCCAAATTGAGTGAAACAAACTTGAAATTGAAGCTTAATGAGTTGTTTAAATCTAGAAACAAACCTCGCTGCATTTGGAGTTCGGATTTAGGAGTTATGGCCAAAACCGTGAGACTACACAAAACTATCCAGATTCGTACACATTTCGATATTTTCTACTTTTGAGCCCTTTAAACGAAAAATTAGCCTTAGCCTATTTCTTCCAACTATGTTCAGAACTGACCAATCTAGTGGGATACCAAATTTCATGCATTTTGGACATCATTTACAAGGCCAAAAAGATTTCTTTCTACAAGGTAAGAAAGCTGCCAGAAACCTACTTCATATTTCCAAGTTTTCTAGATTTAGACACCTTTCGATATTTGGCCATTTTGGAGGTCTTAGATATAAAATTGGCCTTGGCCTATTTCTACAAAAAAAAAAATGCTCAGAATGGACAAAAATAGTGACCTACCAATTTGCATACATTTTTATCAATTTTTACTAAGCCAAAAGCACTTCGTTCTACAAGGTCAGTGATCTGCCATCAAAAACGTGTTTATATATCTTCAAGTTTCTAGCCATTATTAAGCCATGCATGAGTAGATAGGCTCATCTAAACACAAATACATGAACTAAGAAGGTAAATACACACAAATGCTATTGAAAATGCACAAATGCTCTTGAAAATGCACAAAAGGCCCTATTTTCTTGCTTTGGCTTAGTGGTGGCTTGGCTTTCCTTAAATCCTAGCTTAGTTAGCAAGTGAAGAAGGTATGCATGTGTGTGAAACCAAAAGAAATGAAAGAAAACTATCAAAACTTACCTATGGTCGAGATAGAGAGTTTTGTGAGCTTCGTGTGAGATTTTCTTGCTTCTTGCTTGCTTGTGCTTGCTATGGCCGAGCTTGGGAGAGTCTTAGAGTGTCCTTGAGAGTTGTTCGGAGTCTTGGGAGCTTAAAGGGCAGCCATGGTCGAAAATGAGAGTGAAGGAGAGAGAATGAGAGAGAATGAGAGAGTTTTGAGAGAAAATTGATGTTTGAAGCATGTTGAGTGTAGCTTGTGTGTGTGTGTCAGCCTTGAGCCTTACAAATCTGATTTTTGTGAGTCATCTAATGCACAATTGAATTGTTTTAGCATGTGTGGTGAAACGGCCGAGAAAGTGAGGCATTGGGTAGAGTGTTTGAGCATGATTTTATGCATTGTGTTTTGTGTGTGTCATAAAATGTTTAGGATAGAATCTTTTTTGTTCAAGCTTGCTCAAAGACCTTGATATTGTGATAACCCGAACCCGGCATGCATTTAGTGGCATTTAATTGCATTTAATTAAGTGTTATCTTAAATGTTAGCATTGAATTTTGTGTTTATTTTTAGCTAAACATTCATTTGTAGCTTTATTTTCATATTTATGTTAATCGGTTTTATTTTTCTTGCACTTTAATGCTCAGTTTTCAATTAAATGAAAAGTAGCTCCGAGCCGGAGTAAATTTTGAACTATGTTACTTTTCAAAAATTATATTTTCTTAAATTCTTTGAGATTTAATTGTTATTCTATTATTGTGGCAAAGTGCATAGCATATTGAGAGCGATAGTTAGGAAATGATTTCTGGTCCTCAACAAATAGTGAAAACTAGTATTTAGTGTTTTAATTTTAGTGTTTTAGTTGTTATCAACTAGAATTGAAATTGTGTGGGTTGTTTTAGCCTTAAAATGCCTAAAATAAGCCTATTTGACCAATTTTTAATTAGTTTGACCTAGGCTTTGACCATTGAACTTGTTGTCATCATTTATAAGCTTGTAATAGCCAAAAAAATAAAACACAAAAGTTGAAAAACAAGGGTGAGCAGGCCAAAACATAGAGGAGAAAAAAAAAACATTTTTAACATTCAAACTTCAAATTTTCGCGTGAGCTTGCACGGGGTGGTTTTCAAGGCATCCAGCGTGGTTTTCCTAATGTCTAGGAGTGTCTAAGGTGAGGGTTTCATCCTTATTTGCGCATTTAAAAATGTTGTATACAAACTTTAATTTTTGAGTTTTAGCCGTAGATTGTTTTATAATTCGTTCTGATGCTTGAAGAATGTTCCCTAGCAATTGTAGAACATGTATTTATAGCTTTTTAGCATTTTCTGTGCTTGAATATCAAAATTGAAATTTAAATTGATAGTTGAATAGTAAATTATGAATAGTAAACCCCCATTTCGATGAAGTTGCTCCGTTATGCGTTCTGTTGATGTGAAAAGATGCTAGATATGCTAGAATGCCTAAATGCATGATTTGTTTGGGTTGCGTGACGGAAAAACGGAGAAAAATACCTTGATACAAGTTAGGGTCGTTTAGGTCGAGATTAACGTTTCCTCATTTTGCGTGATAGAATTGTCTCGGGAGGCCATGGAAGCACTTTTGGTATGGTTATGGCGTTGGTTGGGTGTTTGGTTAGGGTAGCGGTAGTTCAAACGAGCAAAGGGGAAAATCGGGGCTTTGCCTGAATTCTAGGGTAAAGTAGGGTTTCGGGGTCTTTAGACGTGCCTTATGGTGACCTAGAAGAATTGGTGAAGTTGGGGTCATTTTGTGATTTTGTTTGTTTTCATAGTGTAATGCCTATAGAATGCTTAATATTGCTTGTTATGCTTGTTAAAGTTGGTTATGAATGAATTGTATATCAATTGTTGATAATGCTTGTTAATGTTGTTCTTGATACTTTATTGAATGTAAATGCTTGATATTTCGTTTATCACCTTGTATCGTGTCTTGCATTGCATAGTATCAGGCGCGTGAGTGATGGGCCTCTATGGGTAGTCTCGGGCTGCCAGTGTTGGTTGCTCTAGCTCCGTGTCCTATTTCCATTCTCGCTTGGGTTGCCTGTGAGGAATCGCATCCCACATCGGAAGGCTAGGATGCTGGGCTGCTTGATATAAGTGCATATGTGCGCCTTGTATCGTGAACGCGCGTTTTCCTGGCAGTGGCTGGGAGGCGACAAAACCGTGAGACGTATGGGCGCCAAAGCGGACAATACGTTCATAGTTGCGCTTTCGGGCAGGTTCGCCACGGCCTCGGTGCACGCTCGTCCCCTATGGGCGGGGTGTATCCTGTAGGCGTGGGAGCTGGGTCCGGGGCGTTACATTGCCTCCCAGGGAGATTTGGGTCGTAGAATTGGTGGATACTTCCAGGGTATTCCAAACTGAAGTTATAAGGTGGTTGCGCGTTTATTGTCATCGTTGACAACATCAAGCTCGAGATTGATGCAATGCTCGTGGAATCGAATCGAATGGTACATTGCTCGTATGAGTGAACCATAGCCTTCAGAGTGTGGTATAGCTTTGAATGGTTGTGTTAATGTTTTTATTAATTGTTTATTGTATTGATTGTTATTTTGATTGCTTACTTGTCAATTATATTGCTTAACTGCCTTATTTGTATTGCACGACTTTCTTTCTTTCCACCTCGATATCTGTCTCGCCCTCACTGAGTATACGTGTTGTGTATACTCACTCATTACCACCATATTTCAAGAAATGCCATGTTAGCTGGAAAGTTCGTGAATACGTGAAAGATCATGCTGAAGAGTTGTATTGCGTGCTATGTGGCTTGAGTTGTCAAAGATGAAATGATGTATGTTTCATGAGTTGTTGTATTTAGTGTTAAAAGGGAATGTAATTTAAGTTTTCTAGGTTATTGAACTGATTTGGAAAAGCTAGTTTATGTATTCAGATAGTATAGTTTAACTTCAATGCATGTTTGTAATGTCCAAAAGAAAAGAGTTAGAAAGGTATGATAGTCTAACTTATGCAATAGGTTGGTATAGTTTAATTGCTAAACATGAATGCACCTGTAAAAGATGAGAGGAGATGGGTTAGCCTGTAAACTGGAAATGTATATTTGTTTATGATTGCTTGTTGTGAACTGAGGCTCAGATGGCCTTGAGGTGGTTGAATGTTTGGACATGGTATTGGTCCACTTATATGATGTCGCATGTTTGCTTTTGCCTATAAACAGGGAGACTCCATCCGTTTTCCCTAAAAATTATGCCCGGGTTTGGAATTGGGTTGTGATTAGATTGATTGATAGAACTCCCAGTCTCGAGAGGGATAGGGGTGTTACAGGTGGTATCAGAGCTTGTTTAGCTCATAAGCCGGGACAGGGTTCTCGGTCTAGTGGGTAGTGATCCTTGAATGTGTGCTTGTTAAGTGTGTCTTGAAAGTGTATGCTTGTATGTGAGATTGTGTGTCTTGACCTGAATGTGTGCACCTATGTGATATAGTTATGTGTTATGTGTTAAATGTTTCTCAAGTAAAGTGAAGTGTCTAGTTGTGTATTGAATTGACATATTGAATTGGCATCGTGAATCGAATCGACCTCGTGAATTATTATTTGCTTGAATTATTGCTTGTAATGTGTGTATTGGAATGTCTTGAATTGGTTATGCCGTGATTTGAATTGATTATGTTGTGCTTGACTTGATTGTCGTGTTTGAGTGACTTTGTTGAATAAACTCTTTTGTAAACTTGCTTGCATAATAGTTCAAGGCATGTATGTATAAATGTGATATCTTGGCATTCATACATGTCCCGTGGAAATGGTAAGAAAGACTTCTTCCACCCCTGAAGAGAAGTGGTTAGTAGCAGGCCTCCAAGTTATGTGGATTGACGGGAATGAGCAGCATTTGACTAGCCTTTATTTGGGAGTTGGTGTTTGCTTTTGGAGCTCAGTTATTGGTGAATCTCTAAGGTCCTCCTATGTGCTTAACAGTTGTGAAAGAGTAGTTTTCTTTTGGGGTTCTATTTGGTTGTTCTTTGGAGTATTCTTTGGCTTTCCTATTTGGTATTCTTTGGAAATTTTTGTTGGCACTTCTTGGTGGACTTGGCTATTGGGATCTCAATCGGATTTACTGAATGGTATTATCTATGGTATATGTGTCTCGGTCTTTATTGGTGTGTTACAGGTATCCCTGATTGGAAATTCTTCAATGGCATTCTTTAGAATTTTTAGAGGCCATTTATCTAGTACTTACTTATTGGGAAATCCTTAGTACTTTCTTACTGGAGCATTGTTTCAGGTATTTTCTTCAGTGTTTCTCAGTAGGTTTGGTATTTGAAATTCCTATCATACTTATTGTATAGTACCACTTACGGTATTCTTTGGAATTCTTAGTGGGCATTCTACTAGTATTTTCCTTGATAGCACTTATTGGAAGTCTTACACTTGGAATCTTGTTCAGACTTATTATCTCTTATTGCTTATGGTTTGCTGTGGAATACTTTGGGCTTTCTTGGTGGTAAGTTGTATAAAGTTCTCACTTGGCAAACAGTGAAAAGGCCTCAGAGTTTGGTTTTGTATATTGTGCACCAGCTCGGTATTTTCGTAGGGTTTTCGTCTATCTGGGAAACTATATTTGTTATTCAACTTGATTGTCTTATTGGGCACAATATATTTTCTCTGCTTTTTCCTTTGACATTCTTCTCAGCATTTGATAGCGATACTCGGAATCTAATTGGTTGTCCTATGGGGTTATTATTTGGAACGCTTCTTTGGAACTTTTGAAGTATATTTGATTGGGTTCTTAGTATTTTCTTCAGCACTCTTATAGGGAATTCTTCTATGAAATTCATGACCAGCGGGGTACTTCTTTGGACCTCTGGATGGAACCTTTGTTTGAGCCTTTGTTTGGCTTCTTGCTTAGGAATTCTCAGGCAGTAATAGTTGAACTTCTACTAGAGATTCATGTATGGGGTATTCATTCGGTATTCTTCTTATCATTAATATGTGATGTGAATTTATCTACAGTATCTTTGCTTTAGTCTTTATTTGTATTATCTCGGCGCTTTTGGTTGGAATTTTATTCTTCTTCGGTATTCATGTCAACGGGATTCTTGTGCGGTATCTACATTTGAGCCTTTATTCAGTATTACTACTTGGAATTTCTTCTTAAACTTCCCTATTGGTTATCTTGATTAATATACTTGCTCAGCAGCTGATGAAGATTAGTCAGAGTTAGATTTCAGTGGATGCAGAGTTCTATTGGAAGAAGAATTGCGAGGACGCAATTGTTTTAAGGGGGGAAGGATGTGATAACCCGAACCCGGCATGCATTTAATGGCATTTAATTGCATTTAATTAAGTGTTATCTTAAATGTTAGCATTGAATTTTGTGTTTATTTTTAGTTCAACATTCATTTGTAGCTTTATTTTCATATTTATGTTAATTGGTTTTATTTTTCTTGCACTTTAATGCTCGGATTTCAATTAAATGAAAAGTAGTTCCGAGCCGGAGTAAATTTTGAACTATGTTACTTTTCAAAAATTATATTTTCTTAAATTCTTTGAGATTTAATTGTTATTCTTTTATTGTCGCAAAGTGCATAGCATATCGAGAGCGATAGTTAGGAAATGATTTATGGTCCTTAGCAAATAGTGAAAACTAGTATTTAGTGTTTTAATTTTAGTGTTTTAGTTGTTATTAACTAGAATTGGAATTGTGTGGGTTGTTTTAGCCTTAAAATGCCTAAAATAAGCCTCTTTGACCAATTGTTAATTAGTTTGACCTAGGCTTTGACCATTGAACTTGTTGTCATCATTTATAAGCTTGTAATAGCCAAAAAAAATAAAACACAAAAGCTGAAAAACAAGGGTGAGCAGGCTGAAACATAGAGGAGAGAAAAAAAAACATTTTCAACGTTCAAACTTCAAATCTTCGTGTGAGCTTGCACGGGGTGGTTTCCGAGGAATCCAGCGTGGTTTTCCTAGCGTCTAGGAGCGTCTAAGGTGAGGGTTTCATCCTTATTTGCGCATTTAAAAATGTTGTATACAAACTTTAATTTTTGGGTTTTAGCCGTAGATTGCTATATAATTCGTTCTGATGCTTGAAGAATGTTCCCTAACAATTGTAGAACATGTATTTATAGCTCTTTAGCATTTTTTGCAGTTGAATATCGAAATTGAAATTGAAATTGATAGTTGAATAGTAAATTATGAATAGTAAACCCCTGTTTCGATGAAGTTGTTTCGTTATACGTTCTGTTGAAGTGAAAAGATGCTAGATATGCTAGAATGCCTAAATGCATGATTTGTTTGGGTTGTGTAATGGAAAAACGGAGACAAATGCCTTGGTACAAGTTGGGGTCGTTTAGGTCGAGATTAGTGTTTCCTCATTTTGCGTGATGAAATTGTCTCGGGAGGCCATAGAAGCACTTTTGGTGTGGTTATGGCGTTGGTTGGGTGTTTGGTTAGGGTAGCGGTAGTTCAAATGAGCAAAGGGGGAAATCGGGGCTTTGCGTGAATTCTAGGGTAAAGTAGGGTTTCGGGGTCTTTAGACGTGCCTTATGGTGACCTAGAAGAATTGGTGAAGTCAGTTTTCAAAACTCGTGGCTCGTTTGAAAGTAGTAGCGTTTTGAAAGTTGGGGTCATTTTGTGATTTTGTTTGTTTTCATAGTGTAATGTCTATAGAATGCTTAACAATGCTTGCTATGCTTGTTAAAGTTGGTTATGAATGAATTGTATATCAATTGTTGATAATGCTTGTTAATGTTGTTCTTGATGCTTTATTGAATGTAAATGCTCGATATCTCGTTTATCGCCTTGTATCGTGTCTTGCATTACATAGTGTTAGGCGCGTGAGTGATGGGCCTCTCTAGGTAGTCTCGGGCTGCCAGTGTTGGTTGTTCTAGCTCCGTGTCCTATTCCCATTCTTGCTTGGGTTGCCTCCCAGGGAGATTTGGGTCGTAGAATTGATGGATACTTCCGGGGTATTCCAAACTGAAGTTATAAGGTGGTTGCGCGCTTATTGTCATCGTTGACAACATCAAGCTCGAGATTGATACAATGCTCGTGGAATCGAATCGAATGGTACATTGCTCGTATGAGTGAACCATAGCCTTCAGAGTGTGGTATAGCTTTGAATGGTTGTGTTAATGCTTTTATTAATTGTTTATTGTATTGATTGTTATTTTGATTGCTTACTTGTCAATTATATTGCTTAACTGCATTATTTGCATTGCACGACTTTTGTTCTTTCCACCTGGATATCTGTCTCGCCCTCACTGAGTATACGTGTTATGTATACTCACTCCTCACCACCACATTTCAGGAAATTCCATGTTAGCTGGAAAGTTCGTGAATACGTGAAAGATCATGCTGAAGAGTTGTCTTGTGTGCTATGTGGCTTGAGTTGTCAAAGATTAAATGATGTATGTTTCATGAGTTGTTGCATTTAATGTTAAAATGGAATGTAATTTAAGTTTTCTAGGTTATTGAAGTGATTTGGAAAAGCTAGTTTATGTATTCAGATAATATAGTTTAACTTCAATGCATGTTTGTAATGTCCAAAAGAAAAGAGTTAGAAAGGTATGATAGTCTAACTTATGCAATAGGTTGGTATAGTTTAATTGCTAAACATGAATGCACCTGTAAAAGATGAGAGGAGATGGGTTAGCCTGTAAACTGGAAATGTATATTTGTTTGTGATTGCTTGTTGTAAACCACGGCTCGGATGGCCTTGAGGTGGTTGAATGTTTGGACATGGTATTGGTCCACTTATACGATGCCACATGTTTGCTTTTGCCTAGAAATAGGGGAGACTCCGTCCGTTTTCCCTAAAAATTATGCCCGGGTTTGGAATTGGGTTGTGATTAGATTGATTGATAGAACTCCCGGTCTCGAGAGGGATCGGGGTGTTACAGGTGGTATCAGAGCTTGTTTAGCTCATAAGTCGGGACAGGGTCCTCGGTCTGGTGGGTAATGATCCTTGAATGTGTGCTTGTTAAATGTGTCTTGAAAGTGTATGCTTGTATGTGAGATTGTGTGTCTTGACCTGAATGTGTGCACCTATGTGATATAGTTATGTGTTATGTGTTAAATGTTTCTCAAGTAAAGTGAAGTGTCTAGTTGTGTATTGAATTGACCTATTGAATTGGCATCGTGAATCGAATCGACCTCGTGAATTGTTATTTGCTTGAAGTATTGCTTGTAATATGTGTATTGGAATGTCTTGAATTGGTTATGCCGTGATTTGAATTGATTATGTTGTGCTTGACTTGATTGTCGTGCTTGAGTGACTTTGTTAAATAAACTCTTTTGTAAACTTGCTTGCATAATAGTTCAAGGCATGTATGTATAAATGTGATATCTTGGCATTCATACATGTCCCATGGAAATGGTAAGAAAGACTTCTTCCACCCTTGAAGAGAAGTGGTTAGTAGCAGGCCTCCAAGTTATGTGGATTGACGGGAATGAGTAGCATTTGACTAGCCTTTATTTGGGAGTTGGTGTTTGCTTTTAGAGCTCAGTTATTGGTGAATCTCCAAGGTCCTCCTATGTGCTTAACAGTTGTGAAAGAGTAGTTTTCTTTTGGGGTTCCATTTGGTTGTTCTTTGGAGTATTCTTTGGCTTTCCTATTTGGTATTCTTTGGAAATTTTTGTTGGCACTTCTTGGTGGACTTGGCTATTGGGATCTCAATCGGATTTACTGAATGGTATTATCTATGGTATATGTGTCTCGGTCTTTATTGGTGTGTTATAGGTATCCCTAATTGGAAATTCTTCAATGGCATTCTTTAGAATTTTTAGTGGGCATGTATCTAGTACTTACTTATTGGGCAATCCTTAGTACATTCTTACTGGAGCATTATTTCGGGTATTTTCATCAGTGTTCCTCAGTAGGTTTGGTATTTGAAATTCCTATCATACTTATTGTATAGTACCACTTACGATATTCTTTGGAATTCTTAGTGGGCATTCTACTAGTATTTTCCTTGATAGCACTTATTGGAAGTCTTACACTTGGAATCTTGTTCAGACTTATTATCTCATATTGCTTATGGTATGCTGTAGAATACTTTGGGCTTTCTTTGTGGTAAGTTGTATAAAGTTCTCACTTGGCAAACAGTGAAGAGGCCTCAGACTTCGGTTTTGTATATTGTGCACCAGCTCGGTGTTTTCTTTAGGGTTTCGTCTATCTGAGACACTATATTTGTTATTCAACTTGATTGTCTTATTGGGCACATTATATTTTCTCTGCTATTTCCTTTGACTTCTTCTCAGCATTTGATAGCAATATTCGGAATCTAATTGGTTGTCCCATGGGGTTATTATTTGGAAGGCTTCTTTGGAACTTTTGAAGTATATTTGATTGGGTTCTTAGTATTTTCTTCAGCACTCTTAATAGGGAATTCTTCTATGAAATTCATGACCAGCGGGGTACTTCTTTGGACCTCTGGATGAAACCTTTGTTTGAGCCTTTATTTAGCTTCTTGCTTAGGAATTCTCGGGCAGTAATAGTTGAACTTCTACTAGAGATTCGTGTATGGGGTATTCATTCGGTATGCTTCTTATCATTAATATGTGATGAGAATTTATCATTATTGGTATTATCTCGACACTTTTGGTTGAAATTTATTCTTCTTCGGTATTCGTGTCAACGGGATTCTTGTGCGGTATCTACATTTGTGCCTTTATTCGGTATTACTACTTGGAATTTCTTCTTAAACTTTCCTATTGGTTATCTTGATTAATATACTTGCTCAATAGCTGATGAAGATTAGTCAGAGTTGGATTTCAGTGGATGCAGAGTTCTATTGGAAGAAGAATTGCGAGGACGCAGTTGCTTTAAGGGGGGAAGGATGTGATAACCCGAACCCGGCATGCATTTAATGGCATTTAATTGCATTTAATTAAGTGTTATCTTAAATGTTAGCATTGAATTTTTTGTTTATTTTTAGCTAAACATTCATTTGTAGCTTTATTTTCATATTTATGTTAATCAGTTTTATTTTTCTTGCACTTTAATGCTCGGTTTTCAATTAAATGAAAAGTAGCTCCGAGCCGGAGTAAATTTTGAACTATGTTACTTTTTGAAAATTATATTTTCTTAAATTCTTTCAGATTTAATTGTTATTCTTTTATTGTCGCAAAATGCATAGCATATCGAGAGCGATAGTTAGGAAATGATTTCTGGTCCTCAGCAAATAGTGAAAACTAGTATTTAGTGTTTTAGTTGTTCTTAAGTAGAATTGGAATTGTGTGGGTTGTTTTAGCCTTAAAATGCCTAAAATAAGCCTATTTGACCAATTTTTAATTAGTTTGATCTAGGCTTTGACCATTGAACTTGTTGTCATCATTTATAAGCTTGTAATAGCCAAAAAAATAAAACACAAAAGCTGAAAAACAAGGGTGAGCAGGCTGAAACATAGAGGAGAGAAAAAAAAAACATTTTCAACATTCAAACTTCAAATCTTCGTGTGAGCTTGCACGGGGTGGTTTCCGAGGCATCCAGCGTGGTTTTCCTAGCATCTACGAGCGTCTAAGGTGAGGGTTTCATCCTTATTTGCGCATTTAAAAATGTTGTATACAAACTTTAATTTTTGGGTTTTACCCGTAGATTGTTATTTAATTCGTTCTGATGATTGAAGAATGTTCCCCAGCAATTGTAGAACATGTATTTATAGCTCTTTAGCATTTTCTGCGGTTGAATATCGAAATTGAAATTTAAATTGATAGTTGAATAGTAAATTGTGAATAGTAAACCCCCGTTTCGATGAAGTTGCTCCGTTATGCGTTCTGTTGATGTGAAAAGATGCTAGATATGCTAGAATGCCTAAATGCATGATTTGTTTAGGTTACGTAATAGAAAAACGGAGAAAAATGCCTTGGTACAAGTTGGGGTCGTTTAGGTCGAGATTAGTGTTTCCTCGTTTTCGTGATGAAATTGTCTCGGGAGGCCATGGAAGCACTTTTGGTGTGGTTATGGCGTTGGTTGGGTGTTTGGTTAGGGTAGCGGTAGTTCAAACGAGCAAAGGGGAAAATCGGGGCTTTGCGTGAATTCTAGGGTAAAGTAGGGTTTCGAGGTCTTTAGACGTGCCTTATGGTGAACTAGAAGAATTGGTAAAGTCGGTTTCCAAAACTCATGGCTCGTTTGAAAGTAGTAGCGTTTTGAAAGTTGGGGTCATTTTGTGATTTTGTTTGTTTTCATAGTGTAATGCCTATAGAATGCTTAATATTGCTTGTTATGCTTGTTAAAGTTGGTTATGAATGAATTGTATATCAATTGTTGATAATGCTTGTTAATGTTGTTCTTGATACTTTATTGAATGTAAATGCTTGATATCTCGTTTATCGCCTTGTATCGTGTCTTGCATTGCATAGTGTTAGGCGCGTGAGTGATGGGCCTCTCTGGGTAGTCTCGGGCTGCCAGTGTTGGTTGCTCTAGCTCCGTGTCCTATTCCCATTCTCGCTTGGGTTGCCTCTCAGGGAGATTTGGGTCGTCGAATTGATAGATACTTCCGGGATATTCCAAACTGAAGTTATAAGGTGGTTGCGCGCTTATTGTCATCGTTGACAACATCAAGCTCGAGATTGATGCAATGCTCGTGGAATCGAATCGAATGGTACATTGCTCATATGAGTGAACCATAGCCTTCAGAGTGTGGTATAGCTTTGAATGGTTGTGTTAATGCTTTTATTAATTGTTTATTGTATTGATTGTTATTTTGATTGCTTACTTGTCAGTTATATTGCTTAACTGCATTATTTGCATTGCACGACTTTCTTTCTTTCCACCTCGATATCTGTCTCGCCCTCACTGAGTATACGTGTTGTGTATACTCACTCCTCACCACCACATTTCAGGAAAGCCATGTTAGCTGGAAAGTTCGTGAATACGTGAAAGATCATGCTGAAGAGTTGTCTTGCGTGCTATGTGGCTTGAGTTGTCAAAGATTAAATGATGTATGTTTCATGAGTTGTTGTATTTAATGTTAAAAGGGAATGTAATTTAAGTTTTCTAGGTTATTGAAGTGATTTGGAAAAGCTAGTTTATGTATTCAGATAATATAGTTTAACTTCAATGCATGTTTGTAATGTCCAAAAGAAAAGAGTTAGAAAGGTATGATAGTCTAACTTATGCAATAGGTTGGTATAGTTTAATTGCTAAGCATGAATGCACCTGTAAAAGATGAGAGAAGATGGGGTAGCCTGTAAACTGGAAATGTATATTTGCTTGTGATTGCTTGTTGTGAACCAAGGCTCAGATGGCCTTGAGGTGGTTGAATGTTTGGACATGGTATTGGTCCACTTATATGATGTCGCAGGTTTGCTTTTGCCTAGAAACAGGGGAGACTCTGTCCGTTTTCCCTAAAAATTATGCCCGGGTTTGGAATTGGGTTGTGATTGAATTGATTGATAGAAGTCCCGGTCTCGAGAGGGATCGGGTTGTTACATATATGGCCGAAATTAGCATGGAAAATTCTGAATTTTTAGATTCATGTGAGTATATTGTGGATTATAATAAATGTAGAATTTGAGGTGCATTGGTTTTAGGTGAGAATAAAGAATAAAGTATGTTTAGGTGTTTGTGTAGAAAGACTTGTTTATTGTTAGTGGATTTTGTTGAGAATTTGAATTAGGATTAGAATATTATTAGTGGAATATGTAGGATTAGTATAATTTTATTTTAATAGTTAGTGAATTGTGTAGGATTATTTTATTGTCTTGTGCTTTGTGCAGGAATCTTTATTGATTAGCGTGCATGCACGCATTCTCAGGTCTAGAGCACGCACTACAAGGTAAGATATGCACTTCAAGGCAAATACACATATTTCAAAGTAAATGCACGTAACCCTAGTTGAATGCACGTAAACCAATGTAAGGCATGTAATTCAATGCAATGCACGTAAATTGAGGTACGACTCTTAAACCTAGGTTAGGGCACGCAATTCAAGGTCATTGTACACAAATCAAGATATCACACGTAAATCGAAGTCAGGGCACACAATTCTAGGTATCGCACGTACATTGAGGTTAGGGCACATAAGTCAAGGATTATAGCATACAATTCTAGGTCAACGCACGTATGATGAGGCATGCACGAAAACCAAGACATGGCACGTAATCCAAGGTCGGTCATATATTCTGGATCTAAGGCATGCAAATTGAGGTAGGACACGTTATTCGGGGTCGGGACTCATACGCCTAGTGTTGCGAGACCCCAGTAGCAGGCTGGTACAACTACTTTTTCAGCTTCTAGGTCTTTGAGGGGCAGTATTAGTGCTTCGTCACCGCAGTGTACTTATTGCAAACGTTAGGGCCATTTGGAGGTTGACTGTACGGTGAAAGCAGGAACATGTTTGGGTTGCGGCAGCAATCAGCACAGGGCGAGGGATTGCCCTAGATTTCAGAGGTCTGAGGGTCAGACAACGACCCAGGGTTATCAGGGTTGACCTACTAGTGGTGCACCTCAACAGCAGCGGGTTCAGGCTCAAGCCTACGCAGTGGATTTGGAGGAAATACCTGAGGTAGCGGCAGTTGTGGAAGGTAACGTCCTTATACTCGATCAACTTGTTAAAGTGTTAATTGATTCTGGTGCTACGGATTCTTTCATTATGCCTACTTGTGTGCAACTTGTTTACATGCAACCTGAAAGATTGCCTTATGTGGTTGAGATTAGTACTTCTTTAACTAATAAGTATGTGACTGGCTTAGTATGTAAAGACTGCAAAATACATGTTAAAGGTCAGGATTTTCCTTCGGACCTTATCTTATTTCCTATCCGGGGTTATGATTTTATCTTGGGTATGGATTGGCTTTCTAAGTGTGATGCCCAGTTAAACTGTAGAACAAATGTAGTACAGTTTCGTTTGCCAGATCAGCTAATGGTTGAGGTAGCGGGGAACCAGGATGCTACGATGAGTTTTATTATCTCATCAACTAAAGTTGTTAAGCTGGTGAGTAAGGGGTGTTCGGGTTATCTAGCTTATTTGATCAACAAGCCATCTGATAAGCTAAAGCTGGAGGAAGTTCCCATTATTCGAAAATATCCCAGTGTATTTCTCGAGGGGTTGCCAAGATTGCCACCAGAAAGAGATGTTGAGTTTGTGATTAATCTGATTCCCAGTAGTCAACCTATTTCTAAATCAGCATACCGGATGGCACCAGTTGAGCTTAAGGAGTTGAAAACTCAGCTGCAGGAGTTATTAGAGAAGGGTTTCATTTAGCAGAGTTCTTCACTGTGGGAAGCACCTATTTTATTTGTGAAGAATAAGGATGGTACCTTGAGATTATATATTGATTATCATGGTTTGAATCAGGTGACCATCAAGAATAAGTATCCTTTACCACTGATTGACGAGTTGTTTGATCAATTTCAGGGAGCCAAAGTCTACTCTAAGTTTGACTTTAGGCAGGGCTATTATCAACTTCGGATTCGTACGGAGGATGTTCTAAAGTTTGCTTTCAGGACTCGTTATGGGAATTATGAATTTGTAGTTATGCCTTTTGGATTGACTAATGCACCGGCAGCATTCATGGATCTTATGTATCGGGTCTTTTAGCCGTACTTGGACCAGTTCATGGTAATTTTTATTGATGATATCTTGGTTTATTCTAAGACTGAATCGGAGAACGAACAAGATCTACGACTTGTCCTACAAAAGCTGCAGGAGCATCAGTTGTTTGTGAAGTTTAGCAAATGTGAATTCTGGTTGCAACAAATATCTTTTATTGGCCATGTGATTACACAGAGCGGTATTTCAGTAGATCCCACTAAGTTGAGGTAGTGATATCTTGGAAAAGGCCGAAGAATGTTTCAGAGGTTCGTAGCTTGCTTGGCTTGGCGGGTTATTACTGTTGGTTTGTGAAGAAATTTTCTAAGATTGCAGGGCCACTTTTTAAGTTAACTCATAAATGAACTAGCTTTACTTGGGATGAGAAATGTGAGAGTGGGTTTTAGGAGTTGAAAAGGAGATTCACCACCGCTCCAGTACTTGTTCTACCAGAGGGAACCGATAATATGGTTATCTACAGTGATGCTGTCACGCCCCGACCCGACCCCACAAAAAGGCCAAGCCCGGACCCGACACACGGACGGAGTCTCCTCTGTACCGCGGACGATCCGAAAACCCTAAAATCAATATAACACTTGCGAAAGCCATATAATAATCAAAACATGCCAACTTTCTTTAAAACATACATTTCTTATTATCCAACTTTCCAAATCAAAAATGATATGCATACTACACAAGTACTTATGCCACTAATCAATTCCATTAGCATGCATTCTCTTACTAGTCACAAGAGTATAAGTTACAACTTTACATTCTTTCAACTTGTACAACATAAGACCGTAGAGGCCTGAAACTAGAAAATACATACAAGGCTACAAGCCTGAAAACTAAACGACATCCAAGCAATATACATATCATGCAAGGCTCGCACAAAAATCTGGCATCCAACCACCAGCAAAGCAAAGAAGTACAATCACGGGAACACCTCCACCTGTTCCTCCTCCTCAATTACCTCGAGAGGGTCTGCTTCAACTACTCCTGTAAAAATATGGTATAGAAAGGAATGAGCAAAAACTATTGCTCAGCGAGGGCAATTGGTCTCAAGGACGGAGATGAGAGGAGTATGCAATGCAATTAGCCAAGCAATGTATACATATATCATACAGAGATATAATAAAGCCATCAACAAAGCAAGGCAAGCATTAAAGCTATAACACTCATTCAAAGGATACGATACTCTTTTCACGAGCAACTTTCAAACACGAATTCGATGACGACGCGCCGGCCCAAACCACCTTATAACACCAGTTTGGAATACCCCGGAAGTATCCATCAACCTACGACCCAAATCTCCTTGGGAGGCAACCCAAGCGAGAAAGAGAATAGCAGCGGAGCTAGAGCAACCAACACTGGCAACCCGAGGCTACCCAGAGAGGCCCATCACTCACGTGTGAGACACTATGCAATGCAAGACTCGATACAAGGAAATAAACAAGCGATAAAGCCACACGTGGGAGAATAACAAAGTAGGTTACTCTCGCACGCAATAGCAGCAATTGATAAGCAATTCAATCCAAAACAACTCAAACAAGTATTTCAAGTAATTCTAAGCATTCTATAGGCATAAAGACAAGAAAACACACAAAAACACAAATCGGCCCCAACTATCAAAACGCCACCATTTCCAAACGAGCCACGAGTTCTGGAAACCGACTTCGCCAACCCTCCTAGGTCACCATAAGGCACGTCTAAAGACCCCGAAACCTTACTTTACCCTAGAACTCGCGCAAAGCACCGATTTCCCCCTTTCTCGTTTGAACTACAACTATATCAACCAAACACCCAACCAACGCCATAATCGCACCAAAAGTGCTTCCATGGCTTCCCAAAGCAATGCCAACACGCAAAACGAGAAAACGCTAAAGTCGACCTAAACGACCCCGACTTTCCCAAAGGCATAATTCTCGTTTTTTCCACTATGTAACCCAAACAAACCACACATTTTAGCATTCTAGCGTACCTAGCACATTTCTACATCAACAGAAAACATAACAGCGCAACTTCAACGTTTCAAGGTTTTACTATTCACAAAACACTATTCATTTAACAATTTAATTTGCAATCACAACATTTAACCGCAGAAATGTTACAAAGCTATAAATACATGTTCTACAAATGCCAAGGAACATTCTAGAAGCATCAAATCCCTTTAAATAACGATCTACGGATAAATCTCAAAATTGACAAAGTTAACATACATAACGTATAAATGCGCAAATAACATGCTTCCCTCACCTTAGGCACTCCTAGTCGCTAGGAAAACAACGCTAGTCACCTCGGAAACCACCCCGCACAAGCTCTCGCGAAGATTGATCGATTGGAAGTTGAAAGGTTTTTTTTTTCTCTTGGAACCTCACGGCCAGGGCTGGTCTGTTTGCTGCTGTTTCTTTTTTTTATTTTGCTAAGTTATAAGCTTATAAGGTGTTAAATGGTCAAAGGGTCAAAGGTCCAAGGTCAAACTACTTAAGACTTGGTCAAAGGGCCCTATTTTGTGCGTTTTAAAGCCATTTTAGCTAAGGTAAGATCAATTAAAGCTAGCAACATTTAAAATATAAAATTTAAGTCATCTAAATACTAGTTTCACTATTTGCTGAGGACTAGAAATCGTTATCTAGCTATCGCTCCTTAAATGCAATGCACGTTGCGACGGCGAGAAAGTAACAATTAATTCACAAAGAATTTAAGGAAATATAATTTTCAAAATAATAAACAAAGAATTTTCACATTCCGGGCTCGGGTATTACACCCTCTCCCCCTTAAAACAATTGCGCCCACGCAATTCTTACCTGGTCGACAAACAACTCCGGATACTGATCCCGAACTTGGTCCTCTCTTTCCCAAGTTGCTTCCTCAAACCCATGATGATTCCACAGAACCTTTGCTAACGGAATACTCTTTCTGCGAAGCTCCTGAACTTTCCGATCCATAATTCGAATCGGTTTCTCTTCATAAGACAACTTCTTCAATCTGCAAAGGCTCTGGTTCAAGTACATGTGAAGGGTGTAGCACCTCGATCCCTCACGAGACCGAGACTTCTATTAACCAAACTATACTCGACCCAAATCCAAACCCGGACACAAAATTTTAGGGAAAACGGACGGAGTTTCCCCTATATTTAGGTCTATCTAGAAACCTGCCAACAGTCACATACAAGTCCTGAATCACAATCAACCATTCATACAACCTAAGTTTCAAGATTCATAAAGTCAACCAGCTCCTTAAGGTCATCCGAGCCTTGGAACCCCACATCATATCACACAAGCATGCACTACTAAATAATAAAGTAAAGCAAATAGAAGATATTACAAGCCCACTAGAACCTAATCATCAAACAAACTAAAACTTTAATATTACATTCCTTGATATAACATAAATACATACATGGACACAAAGTCTCAAATACAATACAAGTATATCATGAACACATTTTTCCATGTTTTACACACTGATAGAGCAAGCAGGTCGCACAGGAGGCAATCCAATCTTCAGCTTTTCCTGAAATATGTTGAAAAGAGGAATGAGTAACTAGGTTACTCAGTGAGGGAGGTGATGCAACATACCGGGCGTGCATTATGATATGCAAACACAAGAAAGCATATACGTATAACATAAAGAACAAGATTTAAGTAACAAGTAGTCAACCACATTAAAAAGGATACGGTTCCACTTCAAGTCTTCAATCACGAGCCACGAACCACGAACCACGAACTTCACGCAAGTGCCGGCAAACCCCTTACTCCAACAAGTTGGGATACTCCGGATGTATCCCGATCCTACGACCCTTTCTCCTGAGGTAGGTCCATGCCCAGCAGGTGAACCACGCCTCTGGGGTAGTGGAGTATGCCTCAGCGAGAAGGGAATAGGCACCATGGTAGTCGAGGGAGCACGGCAAGCCCGACGCCGCCCGTGTTTCTCGACGCTACCATGTCCGAAAAGGTTGCGCAACCCGATATTCGATCACAATAATTCAAGCAATGGCAATATAATTCAAGAATCACATAAATGAGGGACAACAAAGTAGGTTGCCCTCGCACGTAGTTTACAATAAATAAGCCATATAACAATATAAATAAAAGACAAGTGTATATTTAGTCTATTCATATCAAAGTACACGTAATTATAAGCAATCATATTGAACTATACAATTCATGAGCAGTAAAAACAAATTAAGATGCACAAAAGAATGTAACTCCCTCACCTTGGATTAGACTAATTATGTAAGAGAATCGCTTAGATTCACTCCAAATCTCCTTGAATTAGCTCAAATGTGCAACCTTAGCCTACTCATATAAATATAACACTTAGCCTTTAAACTAGCATAACACAATGCAAGTAAAACATTACTTAGCACGTACATGAAGTAAACAGTCCAAGTTAGAAGCAATTTAACTAGAATTTATAATTATGAACAACCTAGAATCAATTACAGTTCAATTGATACGAGATCTTCGAGGTTAACTTATCTAGCATTCTGACAAGTTTACTTCACGAGAATATGCTTTATCATCCATTTTGCAATTAACCTTGCATGTAGGGTTCAAGAGCTTTAAGCACATTCTTCCAAATATCTTTATTAGCCTTCCTAAGTGTGCACCAAATAACATTATACCTTGGCAAAACTCACAATTTAATTATTTAGCAACAACAATAGACTATACAAATAACAAATTAATGAAAACAGTCTAAGTTTTCTAGTAGAAGCTAACTTTAGCAAATCTGTAACCTAATCTATTGATCTCCAAATCCTCTGATTTTGACATAGAAAGAAAGCTCTTCGAGTGTAGTTAATTTTAGCCTCAAGCATAACTCAATTCCGATCTAAATTCCACAAGTTAGGACCTTACTCATGCAACTGCGCAAACTGCCCTGCTTCAGCGAATTTCCAGACACATTTCTGAAATTGCTAAATCGGATGATCAAAACGTTTGAATTAGCCTAAGCCTTAGAAATCAACATTTTCTCTAAACTGCCTAATCTAGCTGCTGTAAAAATTTCGTTAAGTTTCGAGCATGTTTACTATGTCAAAATGGCTCTAGAACTCACGGGCAGTAGGCTGTCCAGATATTTGCTCATTTTGCATACTACACTTTTAGCTACGTTTTGCCATTACTTAGCATTTACACTTCATTAAAGGTTTTAAACAAACATCTAGTCTACAATTTTGTTCATAGATAGCAAATCAACAACTACTTGTGAAACTAACAAAGCACGCACAAATATAGCAATATAATCAAAATAAAATACATATAAGATGATTCCCTCACTTTCAAAGACTAAAACATGCAAAATGCAAAGGCCTAGGTTGATTCTTTCTTTCTTTAACCAAGCTGTTCTTCTCCTAAGTGCGCATCAAGTTACCAAACCATATTTTAATCATTATACATTCCTAGTTAAGCCAAAAGACACCTAATAAGATCATAAAACCCTATTTTAGAAACAAAAGTTCGAGAAGGCCCTAAGCGAGTTTTAACTAAAACTATACTATCTGAACCCCAATTTCGTGTAACGAAAGCACCAATAGTGCTTCCATACCCCAAGGATACCCAAACCATAGCCCAAATGTGCCTTGATTGCACAACGAGAAAAGTCCTCTTTTTAAAGTTGACTAATTTTGCAATTTAGCTCGGTTTCAGGTGATTCAACTTCACATGGGCCTTTGACTAGTTCCAATAACATCTGAAGCACCTAAAGGAAGCCTCAATTCAATCTATTTAGCAAGTTTTAGCAAAACCCTAATTTTGAGCACTATTCATCATCTTCTTCATTCAATCTCAACATTTAACCATAAAATTTGATAACAAGCTTCAAAAGTTAACTCTATAGGTCCTAATAAACACATAATAAGCATTCATAATAAGTCTTATAGCTATAATTGACAAATCAAAAAATTCAACAAAAATGCAATAACTACAAACTTCAAGAAAGTGAAACTCCCTCACCTTAGTAAAGCTAGGAAATGAAGGAAAATAGCTTAAACCTCCTTTGACCTTGGTTTAAATGGAAGGAAAATGAAAAGGAAGTCAACCTTAAGCTCCAAAAATGGCTCACGGTTTGCTCACTGGTTGCCAATTCAATTGCTTTCTTTTGTGCTCTTTGTTTTTCTTTGTTTAACAATTAATAGAAGTATAAATACATATCTCCTTTAGCTAAAGTCTAGCTTGGTCCCACATTTTTTCCTTATGCTGCAACTGATCCAACATCTTTCATTTTCCTAATGCTTTGACTTATGTTATCATATAATATAAGTATAATATAATAATATGTACATATAACAATTGGTTAAAAGTCCTAATTTAGCTTTACATTTCTTTTTCCTTTCTTTTGTTTTGTTTTGTTTTGTCTTAACTATTATGTATAAGTATGTAAATGCTAAGTAAATAAATGGTCTACTAATGATTTGGGCTTCTATTAAATATAATTGGCTATAAAACTAAGTAAAAACTAATAAGAATACTAAAGGCCTAAAATAATAAACTATCACTATTTACTCGGGGACACTAGAAATATTTATTTTCCTCATGCTCAGGATATGAAATGTACATTCCGATAATGAACGAATATATTAAATACAGAAATGTTCAGGGAAAAAATATCAAATTCGAAAAATAAAGCAGTTTAAAATTTTACTCAGGCTCAAGTTAAACTTAAAATTTAAAAACATATAATAACAAATAAGATCAAATAAAGGAAAATTAATTCAAATATGCACACATAATAATCAAATATAATAAATTAAAAGTCTCGTTGGGCTCGAGAAAACTAAGTCAATTAATTATAAACAAGTAATAAATATAAGATAATCATTTTTTGGGTAATTAGATGAAATTCACATAAATACATTTATTACTACAAATTTTAAGATAGCCCATTCAGGTCCGGGCCAAATAAATAAATGTTTTTACTAAAAATAATAAGTCAGTTCCTTCGGGTCCGGGAAACATAAATAAATATAATTATTAACATAACAAACTAGTTCGTTCAGATCTGGGTCCGAACTTCCCATTCGAACAGTAAGATAAATTAATTTAAAGACATGTGAAACAATTTAAATAATTAAAATAATAGAATAAGTGTCCCGAGAAAATCAATTAAATATAATTTAAATAAATACAAATGATGATAATAATAAAAATAATTATTCCCGAGTTCAAGACTTCACATTCAAATAGTGAAATTAAATTATTTTAAATTGTTTGTAAAATAAATTCTAATAAATAAAATAATAAAATAATTATTTTGAAAAAGCCAATTGAATATAATTTAAGTGAATGCAACAGTTATCGTGACACATTTTTCAAGAATGATGCAATTTAATCAAATAAATTAAATGCAAACTAATAAAATGTCTATATGCTAGGTCTGGGTCGTCACAAAGGGTCTGGATGATACTTCTTCAACATAGACACATGGAACACATCGTGCAGTCTCGACAAGCTCGGAGGAAAAGCTAATCGATAAGCTAAAGGACCTACCTTTTCGGTGATCTCATATGGACCCACGTACCTGGGACTAAGCTTCCCGCTCTTACCATGCCGAATCAATCCCTTCCGTGGAGAAATCTTAAGAAACACCCAATCTCCCAAATCAAACTCAAGATCCCGACGGTGCTTATCCGCATAACTCTTCTGACGACTCTGAGCTGTAAGCATACGCTGGCGAATAAGGTGAACATTATCTACCATCTTAATCATCTCAGGTAACACAGTCGGATCAACTGTTATCATCTCTCCAACCTCTTCCCAATATAATGGGGATCTGCATTTACGACCATACAACGCCTCGTAGGGAGCCATACCTATAGTAGATTGATAACTATTGTTGTAGGCGAACTCCGCCAAAGGCAAAAACTTCTCCCAATTCTTCCCAAAGTCAAGCACACATGCTCGAAGCATGTCTTCCAAGATCCTGATAGTTCTCTCAGACTGGCCATCAGTTTGTGGGTGATATGCAGTACTGAAGCTCAACTTAATTCCCATGGCCTCTTGCAACTTCTGCCAAAAACGAGATCTGAATCTGGGATCCCTATCTGACACTATACTCTGTGGCACACCATGCAATCTCACAATATTAGCAACATACAATTCAGCTAGCTTATCAAGGCTATCCTGTTTATTCACGGGAATAAAGTGTGTAACTTTAGTCAAGCGGTCCACAACAACCCAAACAGAATCACATCCTCTCGGAGATCTAGGAAGATCGGTCACAAGGTCCATTATTATATGTACCCACTTCCATTGCGGAATCGACAACGGCTGTAGAAGTCTGGCTGGCCTCTGATGCTCAACTTTAACCCTCTGACAAGTCAAACACCTGGATACATACCCAGCAATCTCCCTCTTCATATTGTTCCACCAGAAGTGTTGCTTCAAATCCCTATACATTTTTGTACTGCCCGGGTGAATCGTATACCTCGAATTATGTGCCTCGGACAGGATCTCATTCTTTAAAGTCGGATCATCAGGAACACATACTCTATCCCTGAATCTGAAAATGCCATCTGCATGTAATTTAAACTCCGACTCTCCCCCTTTAGCTTTTTCTTGGATCTTCAAGGGGTGAGGATCAGTCTTCTGAGCCTCTCTGATCTGTGCTAGCAACCCTGATTGAATCTGTAAACTAGCAAATCGAATCCCTACCTCAGTAGCTTCTGGTTTCCATGAACAAATTTCTTCCAAAGTCTCCCAGTCCTTGATAATCAACCTTGCAACAGTAGCCTTTCGGCTCAAAGCATCAGCAACAACATTTGCCTTACCTGGCACATAGTTAATAGAACAGTTATAACCACCCAATAGCTCTAGCCATCTCTGCTGCCTCATATTCAGATCCTTCTGCGAAAACAAATACTTGAGACTCTTGTGGTCAGTAAATATTTTAAATTTGTAACCCCACAAGTAGTGACGCCACTTCTTCAAAGCAAACACAACTGCAGCTAACTCAAGATCATATGTAGGGTAATTGACTTCATAAAGTTTCAATTTCCTAGAAGCATAGGCAATCACCTTACCATTCTGCATTAAAACACAGCCCAAACCTTCCTTAGATGCATCACTGTAGACAACAAAGTTCTCTGTTCCCTCAGGTAAAACTAGTATAGGAGCTGTAGTTAGTCTCTTCTTCAATTCTTGGAAACTGGATTCACATTTGGCATCCCAGTTGTAAGCAACTTTCTTCCGAGTCAACTGGCTCAAAGGTCCAGAAATTCTAGAAAAGTCTTTAACAAATCTCCGGTAGTAACCTGCCAATCCAAGAAAACTCCGAATCTCTGACACCGTCTCAGGTCTCTTCCAAGATGAAACAACCTCAATCTTAGCTGGGTCCACTGAAATTCCTCTATCTGAAATGATATGGCCTAAAAAAGATATCTGGTTCAACCAGAACTCACACTTGCTGAATTTAGGAAAAAGATTGTTTTCCTGCAAAGTCTGAAGCACAATCCTCAAGTGTTGCTCATGTTCAGCCTCGTTCTTCGAATACACTAAAATGTCGTCAATAAAGATCACGACAAACTGATCAAGGTAAGGTCGAAAAACTCTCTGCATCAAGTCCATGAATTCGGCTGGTGCATTCATCAAACCAAACGGCAAAACAACAAATTCATAGTGGCCATATCTAGTCCTGAATGCCATCTTCGGTATATCGTCACTCCGAATCCTAAGTTGATAGTAACCCTGCCTCAAGTCAAATTTGGAGTAAACACTCGCACCCTGCAACTGGTCAAACAATTCTTCAATCAACGGCAAGGGGTATTTATTCTTAATCGTGACTTGATTAAGTCCCCTGTAATCAATGCATAACCGTAGCGTGCCGTCTTTCTTTCTCACAAACAACACAGGCGCACCCCACGGCGAAGAACTAGGTTGTATAAACCCTTTCTCAAGCAAGTTCTGAAGCTGAATTTTTAACTCTTGAAGTTCAGCTGATGCCATTCTATAAGGACTCCTAGAGATTGGCGCAGTGCCTGGCACAAGATCAGTCACGAACTCAATCTCCCTATCCGGTGGTAAACCCGGTAATTCCTCGGGAAAAACACCAGGGAAGTCTCTAACAATCGGAACCTCATTCAAACTCAACTTATCAGCAGGCTGATTGATCAAATAAGCTAAGTAAGCTTCACAACCCCTATTCAACAACTTAGAAGTCTTGATCGCTGATAAAAGTGGAATGCGGGCAGCCCTACAGTTCCCAACAATCTCTAGTACCGGTAGGTCAGGAACCTTAAGATAAACGACCTTTGTTCTACAATCCAACTGAGCATAATACTTTCCCAACCAGTCCATTCCCAAAATGATTTCAAAGTCACGGAATGGCAATATAATTAAATCAGCAGGAAATTTACGGTTCTCAATACATATATCACAAGATTTGCAAATAGACTCAGTAACAAATTTTGCACCCAAAGGAGTACTAACTTCAACTTCATGAGGCAATTTATCAATGCAAACATTCACAGATCGTGCACATGCAGGAGTTATAAACGAATGTGTAGCTCCGGGATCAATCAAAACTTTAACTGGCTGAGTATTGAGAAAAAAGGTACCTTCCACTATAGCTGTGGTATCGGGTAGCTCCTCTGCATCCAGTGCAAAGACCCTAGCCTGAACTCTCTGTGCTGGACGTGCACCTGCTGCCCTATTCTGAACACCTTGGCCTCCACCACGGCCCTGAACATTATTATACTTAGGGCAATCTCTCACCCTATGGTCATCACTGCCACAACCCGTACATTTACCACTCTTCCTCCAGCAGTTAGCCTCAATATGCCCTGATCGATTACAGTAATTACACTGCTGATTTTGCCTAACCGCAGTGTTTCTTGTAGGTGCTGGGGCTCTGGCAGGGGTAAGAACTGTACCTCCCTGCTGGGGTCTAGTCACAGCTGGCCTAGCCTGAATCTGGCTGCTCTGGCCCAAATACTGCTTCTTACTCGGCTGACTGCTCTCAGCTAACATCTCAGCCTTCCGTTTCTCAAACTTCGAGGCTGCCTGAAATGTCTCGGGAAAAGTAGTGTAGGTCTGCCCAGTCAAATGCAACTGAATGTCCATTCTCAGCCCACGGACAAACCTATGTATCATCCTCCTAGCCGGCCGTACCAACTCGGGCATATACCTCGACAAGCTAACAAACCTAGCCTCGTACTGTGCAACAGTCATATTTCCCTATTTCAGGGCCACAAACTCATCTTCCCTCCTTTCCATAGCCATCTTGGGAATATACTTATCCCGAAACTCACTTACAAAATCATCCCACAAATGTGGTACATCCTCACAATCCCACCTCAATCTGACAGTATTCCACCACTGCTCTGCATCACCCTCGAATAAGAATGACGCATAGTCTATTCTTGCCTCATCAGTATACCTCAACGCGGTGAAAATCTTCTCAACTCGATTAATCCATCTCTCGGCCGCCTCATCATCCGGCTCCCCAAAGAACTTTCCCGGCTCATGCCTCAGAAATTTCTCTAGCTGGTTATTCTCAACTCTGTACCCCTGTCCTCCAGGATTAGCTTGATTTCCCTAGGGATTATTCATGTCCTGCCTCTGCTCATGTAGTACCTGTGTGATCCGGTCTACTGCAGTAGTCATGGTAGCCATAAACTGCTCAGGCAACGGCTGCTGACCCTGTTCTGCTGCCTCTTCATCTGATCCTATACCTTGAGTACCATGACGTGGCGGCATAGTAGCAACTCACAATAGCTGGCCACATTTAAAAGCAGTTTATAGACAGAAATATAGCACATAAGATTAGATAACACTCATGTCAATAACAATCCAATATTCTATCACACAATTCACATAAGACAAGTTTAACTCGCCAAACTATTCCACTTAAACACACAAACATTCCAAGTTCACAAAGTCATGTTATAACATTTTCTTTTCACTTAGCAATCATACATAAACACTTTAGCATTTTAGACCTTTACCCCATAGACCGAGAATCATATCCTGGCTCATGCAAGACTATCATGCTCTGATACCACCTAAAGATGTCACGCCCCGACCCGACCCCGCAAAAAGGCCAAGCCCGGACCCGACACACGGACGGAGTCTCCTCTGTACCGCGGACGATCCGAAAACCCTAAAATCAATATAACACTTGCGAAAGCCATATAATAATCAAAACAAGCCAACTTTCTTTAAAACATACATTTCTTATTATCCAACTTTCCAAACCAAAAATGATATGCATACTACACAAGTACTTATGCCACTAATCAATTCCATTAGCATGCATTCTCTTACTAGTCACAAGAGTATAAGTTACAACTTTACATTCTTTCAACTTGTACAACATAAGACCGTAGAGGCCTGAAACTAGAAAATACATACAAGGCTACAAGCCTGAAAACTAAACGACATCCAAGCAATATACATATCATGCAAGGCTCGCACAAAAATCTGGCATCCAACCACCAGCAAAGCAAAGAAGTACAATCACGGGAACACCTCCACCTGTTCCTCCTCCTCAATTACCTCGAGAGGGTCTGCTTCAACTACTCCTGTAAAAATATGGTATAGAAAGGAATGAGCAAAAACTATTGCTCAGCGAGGGCAATTGGTCTCAAGGACGGAGATGAGAGGAGTATGCAATGCAATTAGCCAAGCAATGTATACATATATCATACAGAGATATAATAAAGCCATCAACAAAGCAAGGCAAGCATTAAAGCTATAACACTCATTCAAAGGATACGATACTCTTTTCACGAGCAACTTTCAAACACGAATTCGATGACGACGCGCCGGCCTAAACCACCTTATAACACCAGTTTGGAATACCCCGGAAGTATCCATCAACCTACGACCCAAATCTCACTGGGAGGCAACCCAAGCGTGAAAGGGAATAGCAGCGGAGCTAGAGCAATCAACACTGGTAACCCGAGGCTACCCAGAGAGGCCCATCACTCACGAGCGAGACACTATGCAATGCAAGACTCGATACAAGGCGATAAACAAGCGATAAAGCCACACGTGGGAGAATAACAAAGTAGGTTACTCTCGCACGCAATAGCAGCAATTGATAAGCAATTCAATCCAAAGCAACTCAAACAAGTATTTCAAGTAATTCTAAGCATTCTATAGGCATAAAGACAAGAAAACACACAAAAACACAAATCGGCCCCAACTATCAAAACGCCACCATTTCCAAACGAGCCACGAGTTCTGGAAACCGACTTCGTCAACCCTCCTAGGTCACCATAAGGCACGTTTAAAGACCCCGAAACCTTACTTTACCCTAGAACTTGCGCAAAGCACCGATTTCCCCCTTTCTCGTTTGAACTACAACTATATCAACCAAACACCCAACCAACGCCATAATCACACCAAAAGTGCTTCCATGGCTTCCCAAAGCAATGCCAACACGCAAAATGAGAAAACGCTAAAGTCGACCCTAACGACCCCGACTTTCTCAAAGGCATAATTCTCGTTTTTTCCACTACGCAACCCAAACAAACCACGCATTTTTGCATTCTAGCGTACCTAGCACATTTCTACATCAACAGAAAACATAACAGTGCAACTTCAACATTTCAAGGTTTTACTATTCATAAAACACTATTCATTTAACAATTTAATTTGCAATCACAACATTTAACCACAGAAAATGTTACAAAGCTATAAATACATGTTCTACAAATGCCAAGGAACATTCTAGAAGCATCAAATCGCTTTAAATAACGATCTACGGATAAATCTCAAAATTGACAAAGTTAACATACATAACGTATAAATGCGCAAATAACATGCTTCCCTCACCTTAGGCACTCCTAGTCACTAGGAAAACAACGCTAGTCACCTCAGAAACCACCCCGCACGAGCTCTCGCGAAGATTGATCGATTGGAAGTTGAAAGGGTTTTTTTTTTCTCTTGGAACCGCACGGCCAGGGCTGGTCTGTTTGCTGCTGTTTCTTTTTTTTATTTTGCTAAGTTATAAGCTTATAAGGTGTTAAATGGTCAAAGGGTCAAAGGTCCAAGGTCAAACTACTTAAGACTTGGTCAAAGGGCCCTATTTTGTGCGTTTTAAAGCCATTTTAGCTAAGGTAAGATCAATTAAAGCTAGCAACATTTAAAATATAAAATTTAAGTCATCTAAATACTAGTTTCACTATTTGCTGAGGACTAGAAATCGTTATCTAGCTATCGCTCCTTAAATGCAATGCACGTTGCGACGGCGAGAAAGTAACAATTAATTCACAAAGAATTTAAGGAAATATAATTTTCAAAATAATAAACAAAGAATTTTCACATTCCGGGCTCGAGTATTACAGATGCATCTAAGGAGGGCTTGGGTTGTGTACTTGTAACGCCCCGATCCCTCACGAGACCAGAGGCTCTAATAACCATACTAATCACAACCCAATTCCAAACCCCATGCACGAAATTTAGGGAAAAACGAACAGAGTTTTCCCTAAATATAGGACAATTCAAAACCTATAAATAATATTTATAACCACAAAACTATGTTCTAACTCCATTCCTTCATCCCCTCTACCATAACTATCTCATACAACAATTCATAAAAGCCATCCGAGCCTTGGATCCAACATTGAAGTCACACAAGCATGTATTCATTAACTGTTGAACATCTATAATTATAATTTCACTTATAATACCACTATAATAATATCTAGTTTTCTTTCTTATAATTTAAGTTCGTCAACTAGTCAAAAAATGCAAACATGCAGCTACCAGGCAATAAAGTAAAGATTACAAGTTATTACAATATTACAAGTCATTCATAACTATCAATACATTCAAAACTTAACTTTACAAATACAAAACTGAATTCAATGGAAATCCACGTAAGCCAGCATAATCAATGACAAAACTCTCGAGCCTTCTTTTCTATCCTTGATAGCATTGATCCTGAAAGGTGTTAGAAACGAGGGTGAGTATACAAAATATATACTCAGTGAAGGATGTGATGCAGCATACCGAGGAATGCTTTCATGAAATGCACAAAGATAGCACATAAATATCACAATTAAGCAAGTTATTGAAACAAGTAATTAAACACTATATAAAAGGATATGGTTCCACTACAAGTCTTCAAACTCGAACCACGAACCACGATCATCACTCAAGTGCCGGCAAACCCTTACTCCAACAAGTTGGGATTGTGATAACCCAAACCCGGCATGCATTCAATGGCATTTAATTGCATTTAATTAAGTGTTATCATAAATGTTAGCATTGAATTATGTGTTTATTTTTAGTTAAACATTCATTTGTAGCTTTATTTTCATATTTTTGTTAATCGGTTTTATTTTTCTTGCACCTTAATGTTCGGTCTTCAATTAAATGAAAAGTAGCTTCGAGCCGGAGTAAATTTTCAACTATGTTACTTTCCAAAAAAATTATTTTCTTAAATTCTTTGAGGTTTAATTGTTATTCATTTATTGTCGCAAAGTGCATAGCATATCGAGAGCGATAGTTAGGAAATGATTTCTAGTCCTCAGCAAATAGTGAAAACTAGTATTTAGTTAGTAATTTTAATATTTTAGTTGTTGATAACTAGAATTAATATTGTGCTAGTTGTTTAAGCTTTAAAATGCCTAAAATAAGCTAAATTGACCAACTTAAGTTAGTTTGACCAAAGCTTGACCAATTGACCAAGGCTTGTTATCTTATTTAAGCTTATAAAATATTGCAAAATAAAACGAGAAAGCTGAAAAACAAAGCAGGCTGGCCGAAACATGGAGACGAGAAAAAAAAAACATTTCACCATTCAAATCTTCAATTCTTCGCGTGAGCTTGCACGGGGTTGTGTCCAGGGCTTCCAGCGGGGTTTTCCTAGCATCTTGCAGCATCTAAGGGAAGGGGTTCAGCGTTATTTGTGCATATGAATTTTTTGTAACTAAACTTTAATTTTTGTGATTTAACCGTAGATTGCTATTTTATCCATTTCGTTGCTTAAAGAATGTTCCCTAGCAATAGTAGAACATGTATTTATAGTCTTTTAGCATTTTCTGCGGTTGAATATCAAAATAGAAATTTAAATTGATAATTGAATAGTAAATTATGAATAGTAAACCCCCGTTTCGATGAAGTAGCTCCGTTATACGTACTGTTGATGTAGCAAGGTGCTAGATATGCTAGAATGTCTAAATGTGTGGTTTAATTGGATTGTGTAATGGAAAAACGGAGAAAATTGGCTTAGTGAAAGTTGGGGTCGTTTAGGTCAAGTTTGGCATTTTATCGTTTTGCATGATGGCATTGTCTTGGGAGGCCATGGAAGCACTTTTGGTGTGGTTATGGCATTGGTTGGGTGTTTGGTTAGGGTAGCAGTAGTTCAAACGAGCAAAGGGAGAAATCGGGGCTTTGCGTGAATTCTAGGGTTAAGTAGGGTTTCGGGGTCTTTAGACGTACCTTATGGTAACCTAGGAGGATTGGTGAAGTCGGTTTCCAAAACTCGTGGCTCGTTTGAAAATAGTAGCGCTTTGAAAGTTGGGGTCATTTTATAATTTTGTGTGTTTTCATAGTGTAATGCCTATAAAATGCTTAATAATGCTTGTTAAAGTTGATTATGATTGAGTTTGTATATCAATTGTTGATAATGCTTGTTAGTGTTGTTTTTGTTGTTTTATTGATTGTAATTGCTTATTGTGTGCTTATTGTATCGCGTGTCGTTACTGACTTGCACTTCAGTGCCTTGCTCGATTATCGTTATATATCTCGTATTGCATTGCATAAGTGTCAGGCGCATGAGTGATAGGCCTCTCTGGGTGGCCTCGGGTTGCCAGTGTTGGTTACTCTAACTTCGTGTCATATTCCCATTCTCACTTGGGATGCCGCCAAGGGAGTTTTGGGTCGTAGAATTGACAGAGTATGTCCGGAGTACTCTAACGGAAGTTATAAGGTGGGTGAGCCGGCGCGTCATCGTTAAAGTCATCGAAATCGTGATAGGTATATTGCTCGTATGAGTGAACCATAGCCTTCAAAGTATGGTATAGCTTTGAATGGTTGTGTTAATGCTTTCTTTGATTGTTTATTGTATTGTCATTTATATTGAATGCTATCTTATTGACTATATTGCTTAACTGTACAAATTTGCATTGCACGACCTTCTTCCTCTTCACCTCGATATCTGTCTCGCCCTCACTGAGTATACGTGTTGAGTATACTCACTCCTCACCACCACATTTCAGGAAATGCCATGTTAGATGGGAAGTTCGTAGATATGTGAAAGATCATGCTTGAAGAGTTGTCTTGCGTGCTATGTGGCTTGAGTTGTCAAAGATGCAAAGATGTATGTTTCATGTGTTGTTTGTATTTAATGTTAAAAAGGAATGTAATATGAGTTTTCTAGGTTATTGAAGTGATTTGGAAAAGCTAGTTTATGTATTCAGATAGAATAGTTTAACTTTAGTGTATGTTTATAATGCCCAAAGGAAAAGAGTTAGAATAGTATGATAATCTGTTTTATGTAATGGGTTAGTGTAGTTTAATTGCCTAGCATGAATGTTCTTGTCAAAGATGAAAATAGATAGGTTAGCTTTTAAATTGGAAATGTATATTTAGTTGTGTTCGCTTGTTGAGAACCAAGGCTCGGATGGCCTTGAGGTGTTTGTATGGTTGGACACGGTGCTGGTCCACTTATATGTTATTACAGGTTTTACATTTTGCCAAGAAACAAGGGAGACTCCGTCCGTCTTTCCCTAAAATTTTGCCCGGGTTTGGAATTGGGTTGTGATTAGATTGATTGATAGAACTCCCGGTCTCGAGAGGGATCGGGATGTCACAGGTGGTATCAGAGCTTGTTTAGCTCATAAGCTGGGACAGGGTCCTCGGTCTGGTGGGTAGTGACCCTTGAATGTATGCTTGTTAAGTGTGTCTTGAAAGTGTATGCTTGTATGTGAGATTGTATGTCTTGACTTGAATGTATGCACCTATGTGATATAGTTATGTGTTATGTGTTAAATGTTTCTCAAGTGAAGTGAAGTGTCTAGTTGTGCATTGAATTGACCTATTGAATTGGTATCGTCAATCGAATCGACCTCGTGAATTGTTATTTGCTTGAAGTACTGCTTGTAATGTGTGTATTGGATTGTCTTGAATTGGTTATGTTGTGATTTGAATTGATTATGTTGTACTTGACTTGATTGTCGTGATTGAGTGACTTTGTTGAATAAACTGATTTACAAACTTGCTTGCATAATAGTTTAAGGCACATATGTATAAATGTGATATCTTGGCATTCATACATGTCCTGTTGAAATGGTAAGAAAGACTTCTTCCTTTCCCTGAAGAGAAGTGGTTAGTAGTAGGCCCTCCAAGTTTTGTGGATTGACGGGAATGAGCAGTATTTGACTAGCCTTTATTTGGTAGTTGGAGTTTGTTTATTGGGATTCCTCTAAGGTTATCTCCTATGCTTAGTATAAATGACTTTCTTTGGAGTTCTATATGATTATTCTTTGGAGCATTTTCTTAATATTTCCTTGTTGGGCATTCATCGGGTATTTCTATATTGGCATTTCGTGGGAGACTTGGTTGGGATTTTAATCAACCTTTGGTGTTCTTTATGTATTCTTATGGGGAACTTTGATTTGAGTCTACTTACAATGATCAGTTTTGCGTGAAGCGTACTACTTTGGTATTCCTTGTGGACATTTCTCAGTGGACTTGGCAATCGGAATTCTTATCGGACTTACTGCACAGCATTATCTATGGTATATGTGTCTCGATCTTTATTGGTGTGTTACTGGCATCCCTTATTGGAAATCCTTTAATGGCATTCTATAGAATTCTTGGTGGTCATTTATTTGGTACTTACTTATTGGGCAATCCCTGGTATTTTCTCACGGGAGCATTGTTTCGGGAATTTTCTTTAGTGTTCCTCAGTAGGTTTGGTATTTGGAATTCCTATCATACTTATTGTATAGTACTACTTAAGGTACTCTTTGGAATTCTTGTTGGGCATTCTATTGGTATTTTCCTTATTGGCAAGGTTGTATGAAGTTCTCACTTGGCAAACAGTGAAGAGGCCTCAGAGTTTGGTTTTGCATATTGTGCACCAGCTCGGTATTTTCCTTAGGGTTTTCGTCTATCTGGGAAACTATGTTTGTTATTCAACTTGATTGTCTTATTGGGCACATTATATTTTCTCTGCTATTCCCTTTGACATTCGTCACAGCATTTGATAGCGATACTCGGAATCTAATTGGTTGTCCTAAGGGGTTATTATTTGGAAGGCTTCTTTGGAACTTTTGAAGTATATTTGATTGGGTTCTTAGTATTTTCTTCAGCACTCTTAATAGGGAATTCTTCTATGAAATTCATGACTAGCGGGGTACTTCTTTGGACCTCTGGATGGAACCTTTGTTTGAGCCTTTATTTGGCTTCTTGCTTGCGAATTCTCGGGCAGTAATAGTTGAACTTCTACTAGAGATTCGTGTATGGGTATTCAATCGGTATTCTTCTTATCATTAATATGTGATATGATTTTATCTACAGTATCTTTGCTTCAGTCTTTAGCTGGTATTTTCTCAGCATTCTTGGTTGGTTTTTCTATTCGGGTTTTCCTATGAGCATTCCTATTCACTATCTTCCTCAGCAACCGATGAAGATTAGTCAAAGTTAGATTTCAGATGATGCTGAGTTCTATTGGAAGAAGAATTGCGGGGACGCAATTGTTTTAAGGGGGGAAGGATGTGATAACCCGAACCCGGCATGCATTCAATGACATTTAATTGCATTTAATTAAGTGTTATCATAAATGTTAGCATTGAATTATGTGTTTATTTTTAGTTAAACATTCATTTGTAGCTTTATTTTCATATTTTTGTTAATTGGTTTTATTTTTCTTGCACCTTAATGTTCGGTTTTCAATTAAATGAAAAGTAGCTCCGAGCCGGAGTAAATTTTCAACTATGTTACTTTCTGAAAATTATATTTTCTTAAATTTTTTGAGGTTTAATTGTTATTCATTTATTGTCGCAAAGTTCATAGCATATCGAGAGCGATAGTTAGGAAATGATTTCTAGTCCTCAGCAAATAGTGAAAACTAGTATTTAGTGTAGTAATTTTAATATTTTAGTCGTTGATAACTAGAATTAATATTGTGCTAGTTGTTTAAGCTTTAAAATGCCTAAAATAAGCTAAATTGACCAACTTAAGTTAGTTTGACCAAAGCTTGACCAATTGACCAAGGCTTGTTATCTTATTTAAGCTTATAAAACATTGCAAAATAAAACAAGAAAGCTGAAAAACAGAGCAGGCTGGCCGAAACATGGAGAAGAGAAAAAAAAAACATTTCACCATTCAAATCTTCAATTCTTCGCATGAGCTTGCACGGGGTTGTGTCCGGGGCTTCCAGCGAGGTTTTCCTAGCGTCTAGGAGCGTCTAAGGTAAGGGTTTCATCTTTATTTGCACATATGAATTTATTGTAACTAAACTTTAATTTTTGTGATTTAACCATATATTGCTATTTTATCCGCTTCGTTGCTTAAAGAATGTTCCCTAGCAATCGTAGAACATGTATTTATAGTCTTTTAGCATTTTCTGTGGTTGAATATCAAAATAGAAATTTAAATTGATAATTGAATAGTAAATTGTGAATACAAAACCCCCATTTCGATGAAGTTGCTCCGCTATACGTTCTGTTGATGTATGAAGGTGCTAGATATGCTAGAATGCCTAAATGTGTGGTTTAATTGGATTGTGTAATGGAAAAACGGAGGAAAATGGCTTAGTGAAAGTTGGGGTCGTTTAGGTCAAGCTTGGTATTTTATCGTTTTGCGTGATGGCATTGTCTCGGGAGGCCATGGAAGCACTTTTGGTGTGGTTATGGCGTTAGTTGGGTGTTTGGTTAGGGTAGCGGTAGTTCAAACGAGCAAAGGGGAAAATCGGGGCTTTGCGTGAATTCTAGGGTTAAGTAGGGTTTCGGGGTCTTTAGACGTACCTTATGGTGACCTAGGAGGATTGGTGAAATCGGTTTCCAAAACTTGTGGCTCGTTTGAAAGTAGTAGCGTTTTGAAAGTTGGGGTCATTTTGTGATTTTGTGTGTTTTCATAGTGTAATGCCTATAGAATGCTTAATAATGCTTGTTAAAGTAGATTATGATTGAGTTTGTATATCAATTGTTGATAATTCTTGTTAGTGTTGTTTTTGTTGTTTTATTGATTGTAATTGCTTATTGTGTGCTTATTGTATCGTTACTGACTTGCACTTCAGTGCCTTGCTCGATTATCGTTATATATCTCGTATTGCATTGCATAAGTGTCAGCCGCGTGAGTGATGGGCCTCTCTGGGTAGCCTCGGGTTGCCAGTGTTGGTTGCTCTAGCTCCGTGTCCTATTCCCATTCTCGCTTGGGCTGCCGCCCAGGGAGTTTTGGGTCGTAGAATTGACAGAGTATGTCCGGAGTACTCTAACGGAAGTTATAAGGTGGGTGAGCCGGCGCGTCATCGTTAAAGTCATCGAAATCGTGATCGGTATATTGCTCGTATGAGTGAACCATAGCCTTCAAAGTGTGGTATAGCTTTGAATGGTTGTGTTAATGCTTTCTTTGATTGTTTACTGTATTGTTGTTTATATTGAATGCTATCTTATTGACTATATTGCTTAACTGTACCTATTTGCATTGCACGACCTTCTTTCTCTCCACCTCGATATCTGTCTCGCCCTCACTGAGTATACGTGTTGAGTATACTCACTCCTCACCACCACATTTCAGGAAATGCCATATTAGCTGGGAAGTTCGTGGATATGTGAAAGATCATGCTTGAAGAGTTGTCTTGCGTGCTATGTGGCTTGAGTTGTCAAAGATGAAAAGATGTATGTTTCATGTGTTGTTTGTATTTAATGTTAAAAAGGAATGTAATATGAGTTTTCTAGGTTATTGAAGTGATTTGGAAAAGCTAGTTTATGTATTCAGATAGAATAGTTTAACTTTAATGTATGTTTGTAATGCCCAAAAGAAAAGGGTTAGAATGGTATGATAGTCTGTTTTATGTAATGGGTTAGTGTAGTTTAATTGCCTAGCATGAATGTTCTTGTCAAAGATGAAAAGAGATAGGTTAGCTTTTAAATTGGAAATGTATATTTGGTTGTGTTCGCTTGTTGAGAACCAAGGCTCGGATGGACTTGAGGGGTTTGTATGGTTGGACACGGTGCTGGTCCACTTATTTGCTATTACAGGTTTTACATTTTGCCAAGAAACAAGGGAGACTCCGTCCGTCTTTCCCTAAAATTTTGCCCGGGTTTGGAATTGGGTTGTGATTAGATTGATTGATAGAACTCCCAGTCTCGAGAGGGATCAGGGTGTCACAGGGATACACCGGATGTATCCCGATCCTACGACCCTTTCTCCTGAGGTAGGTCCATGCCCAGTAGGTGAACCACGCCTCTTGGGTAGTGGAGTATGCCTCGGCGAGAAGGGAATAGGCACTATGGTAGTTGAGGGAGCACAGCAAGCCCGACGCAGCCCGTGTTTCTCGACGCTACTATGTCCGAAAAGGTTGCGCAACCGCGAGACAAGATTACGAGAATCAAGAATATCAAAATCATATAAGAGGGACGACAAAGTAAGCCGCCCTCGCAATTAAACACAAATAACACGAGACAACACAAGATAGCGAGTAAATAGTACTTATAAACTATTTCAATTACTAACCATACAATCTATAACCAATAAAATAAGTTAAGATGTACAAAAAAAAAAATGAAGACTCTCTCACCTTGGATTAGGTTAATTATGCAAGGTAAAGCTTAGATGAACTCCAACCTTCTCGACTTAACTCAAATGTGCAACCCTAGTCTTTTCATACAAATATAACACTTTATCAATTAACTATATAAATTCCATTTGAATATCCAAATAATTAACTAGAATTAGTATAGCTCAAATAATACATGATCTATGTACCTAACCTATCTAACATTTTACTTTTAGCTAGTAACTCATGGAATAAGAACATTACAATTAGTAGGTCATGCATAATTATACTATAGTTCTAATTGAGGTTTAATTAGTACAATACTACTAAGTCACCCTAACAAGCATTCTTCTGTAAGCTAGTACTCTATGTAGAATAAGAGAGATTTCAATTGGAAATCACCATTAGACAAGTTAGACAAAGTCGTAGTTAAAACTTTTTCCATATAGTACAAACAACTTCTAAGTTACAGTAATTAGAACATTTAACTCATACACTCCATATTTTCAATAGTCTACAAGTTAATTAAGAAGATAGTTCAAAAACTTAAATGAGAATGATTCAACCAGCATGCTATAACTAGATATAAACCAAGCTAGAATTTAGTTTAACTAAAATCAACACATGAGCCTGCAGTTACTCATACTATTTCTCATTTTACTTTAGTTAATAACTTGTACAAGAAATTAATTCACTCCACATAACAATAAACTAGCCATTAACTCAACTCAAAGAATTTCTCCAAAGAATATATAGATAATAAATGTTAGGTTACTTTAATGTTCAAATGATACATTCATTCACAATGACACTACCCAGTCTTTTACTACTTTTATGAACTTCTAATTCATATTCTACTTTACTTACAATAGTTAGTAATATCTCCATGAAGATAGCCCAACATTAGCACATAAGGAAAGAAATGCATTTATCAACTAATAGAAAAGTTAATTATCAACCATTTAATAACTAACATACCATTTTAGCAAAATAACTATACTTCAAGCTAGGATTCTAACATATCACTAGTAGGATCAACTTAAGTTAATTACATTTAACATATAATAGACAACTATCAACTTACAATTAACCTTACATGTAGTTTCAAAAAGCATTAAACACATTCTCCCACATAGTTTACTTAACCCTTCTAAGTGTTCACTAGTTGTACATTGATAACAACAACTAATTCTAACAATTGAATTGTTTAGCATATATAGAAACATTACCTATCTCTAAAGGTAGTGACCATCACAACTCTACTAGCATTCCTCATTCACAGTCGAATAGAATAGCTTTCAATTTAAATTAACTTTACTAGCAATTAGATTTCAATTACAATTCAAGAAAACAACATAACTATAAGAGCCCCATTACGTTACTAATCATCCAAGGACACTACACAATAAGGTCTTGATCGAATAAATCCAATTAGAACTGAATTATATCATCACTATAGCAAAATAACAGCAAAATTCTGATTCTCGCGTAACAGGGCATTTCTGACACATCTCACCAAAATGATCATAACTTGTTCTAGACAACTCCGATTAATGCACCGTAAAAAGTTGTAGAAACTAGACTCGTAAGGCTTTCTAACGGTATATAATTCAACCCCTAATCCTTCTCCAATTAATACAGTTTTAAGATCGAAGTTGCCTCAATTTTGCTAAAAAATCTGGATAGCCACAGTTGAACATACACACATTAAGTTCTCAATGTTTTTAATTCCGTTTCTTGCATGCATGGACTGATTTTCTTTAGCAATAACTTAGCAAGCAAAGATTGTACCTCCTTTAGACATATTCACAAATACTTAACTCATAAGATCTCACTCAAAAAGATATACTTTCTATACAAACACATTTAATACTTAAACATAATCCAACTATAAACATGACCTAGAATTATTATCATGCTTATTCACCCAAATTACAATTTATAACTCTCTCAATACACAAATATAACAATTATAATAACTCAAATAGCTAATCATGCAATAAGCTCAACTAATTCACATAAACTCCAACAAAACTCCTTCAAAATTCTTACAAATTAGATTCTAATCTTCATACGAGATAACCAACTTCAAATCTAACTTCACTAATCCCAAATGACACTTTATGATACAACTAATGCCATGAAATCATATTTTTAAGCATGTCAACACAAAAATACCGAAAAGTCTCTTTAGTGATTTGAACTACAATTACCTAATCCTATTAACAATTAAACGTCATAATTACATTTTAAGAGGTTCCTAACCCTTCTACGACCAACTACATCATCAAACATGTCAAACTCAACATTTCGTTTTAAGGTCCTCTTTGCATTTCAAGCTAAATTTCCAATTCTAGTCAAGTTATCACCATTTTTATGATACATATAGCATTCTCAAGGGTTATAGCAACTATTAGAAGCATTAAAACAATTAGAAATGCAAAAACCCCAAAATTCGTAGGTTACTATTCATAGATACTATTCATCATCTTCTACAACATGCAATCTTCATTTCTAACCACAACCATTGCTATCAAGCCACAAAAGATTGTTCTCTAGGCATATTAGGAGGTATTTAAAGTATATATAAGCAAAGAAATAACATTAATCATCAATTACAAAATTTCAAATAAAGCCCTAGAATTTCTAATGCAAATAAAATGAACTACCTCACATATACTAGTTGTAGGATGCTAGTAGTAGACTCTAGGATGCTCAAAACACCTCCCAACTTCAAGCTTGATGATCAATTTGCAAGAATGGTTGGAGGTTTCTTCTCTTTTTTTTTCTCTTGAAATGTCCAACGGGTTTGAGAGGGTTTAGGGGGTGTTTGCTTCTTCTTTTTTGGTCTTATGTATTGTTTTTAATAAGCCTAAGTTATAAATAAATATGTGTGTAGGCAAAATGCACACTATTGAAGTAAGACTAAATCAAATACAAGCTTAAAAATATTCTTTTTATGTTATATAAATAATAAATTAAGGAAATAATAGGTTGGATTGGTAAATTGTGTGATAACCCGAACCTGACAGGCATTTAATGGTATTTAATTGCATTTAATTAAGTGTCATCTTAAATGTTAGTGTTTAATTGCATTTGATTACATGTTTATTATAACTTGTTTATTTGTATCTTAGCATTAACTTCATAATTCTTTAAAATATTCAAGAAATAGTTAAATTAATTATTATTTTTAAATGAATATTGATTATTTTGATTGTTTTGATTATTTTAATAATCAGTTTTAATTGTCTTGCATTAAAATTACTCGGTTTTCAAATAAATGAGAAAAGTAACTCCGAGCCGGAGTAAATTTTAAACTATTCCACTATTCTACTTTTCAAAAAAATTATAGTTTTCTATTATTGCTCATTACTTTATTAGCGATCATTTATTGACCGTTTGATCGTAGTATTTCGAAAATGAGAGTTAGAGAAATATTTTCTGAATTTCGTGAATAATGTTTTTAGTTTAATTTAGCTAGTTTTAGTTGGTTTTCATTAAAATTGTATTGTTTTAACTTGAATTAGATTAAATAGCATCAAAATAAGCTTATTTAGCCAATTTTAACTTAAGCTTGACTTTGCAAAATGACCATTTTGCCCTTGAGGCTTTGTCATATTTTAAATAGCCAAAATTAAGCAAAATTGACAAAAAAACAAAACCAAAAATGGCCCTTAAGTCCTCCCTTGGCCAAAGGCTAAGGAGAAAAGAAAAAAAAAAGATGATTTTCCATTTTTAACCCAAAATCATGCGTGGAATTGCTCGGGGGTCGTGGCTCGGGTCCTTGCGGGTCTTGGTCTTCAATCTCTGTGAGGGTTTTCACGCTTTTGTGTATTTAAAATCGAATTTGAACTTTGTGTCAAATTTTTAGATTTGATATATAATGTGTTATAATGCCTGTAATTGCTTGATATAGCTTCCTTTGAGTTCGTAGATCATTGTTTGATAGTTATTTAGTAATTTTTACGGTTGAAACTGCGTATTTGAAATTGGGGAAGAACAATGAATAGTGAATTATGAATAGTAAATCCTAGAATTTTGGATTTCGATCCGAATTGCGATTGCTTGATTTGGATAGGTGCCATTAGTGATAGAAAGATAAAATGTGCAATAAAAACGAACCGGCCTTTGATAAAATTGGAAATTAGACAAAGAAACGTAAAGAGACCATTTGACCAAAAGTTGACCATGCTTGAATTGAGTTAGGGGTTTTGCAATTGAGGGTATGGAAGCACTTTTGGCGCTGTTGTGGCGTTAATTGAGTGACCGGTTAACATAGCTGTAGTTCAAACGCGGTAGTTGGACTTTCGGGCCTCGGGTGAGAAAGTTAAGTTTAGTGACATAGAAACGTGCTTTGTAGTGCCTAAGTGAATGTAGTGAAATCGGTTTCCTAATCCCGTAGTTCGTTTGCTCGTAATTGCCTTTGGAAGTTAGAGATTGAATAGTGATATTTGTCGTTTTCGTGTTTGAACTGCTGTTATTTGTTTAAATGGTGTTATTGTAGCTATTAATGATAGTTATGTTTGAAAAGTTAATTGAATGCTAGTATTGATTGTAAATGCTTGATATCTCGTTTATCGCCTCTAAACTGTATTGTTGTGCTATCCCTCGTTTATCGCCTTATATCGTGTCTTGCATTGCATAGTGTCAGGCGCGTGAGTGATGGGCCTCTCTGGGTAGTCTCGGGCTGCCAGTGTTGGTTGCTCTAGCTCCGTGTCCTATTCCCATTCTCGCTTAGGTTGCCTCCCAGGGAGATTTGGGTCGTAGAATTGATGGATACTTCCAGGGTATTCCAAACTGAAGTTATAAGGTGGTTGCGCGCTTATTGTCATCGTTGTCAACATCAAGCTCGAGATTGATGTATCGCTTGTGAAATAGTACATTGCTCGTATGAGTGAACCATAGCCTTCAGAGTGTGGTATAGCTTTGAATGGTTGTGTTAATGCTTTCTTTGATTGTTTATTGTATTGTCGTTTGTATTGAATGCTTTCTTATTGAGTTTATTGTTTAACTGTGTTTATTTGCATTTCACGATCTTCTTTCTCTCCACCTCGATAACTATCTCGCCCTTACTGAGTATACGTGTTGAGTATACTCACTCCTCACCACCACATTTCAGGAAATACCATGATAGCTGAAAAGTTCGTGATTACGTGAAAGTTCGTGCTCGAAGAGTTGTTTTGCATGCTATGTGGCTTGATTTGTCAAAGATGCAAAGATGTATGTTTCATGTGCTGTTTGTATTTATGGTTAAAAAGGAATGTAATTTAAGTTTTACTAGTTTATTGAAGTGGTTTGATAAGCTAGTTTACGTATTCAGATAGTATAGTTTAATTTCAATGTATGTTTGTAATGTCCAAAGGAAAAGAGTTAGAATGATATGATAGTCTATTTTGTGCAGTAGGTTAATATAGTTTAATTGCCAAGCATGAAATACTTGTCCAAGATGAGAAGAGATATGTTAGCTTTTAAACTGGAAATGTATATATATACTTGTTGTGTTTATTTGTTGAGAAACAAGGCTCGGATGGCCTTGAGGTGTTTGTATGGTTGGACACGGTGCTGGTCCATTTATATGCTATTGCAGGATTTGCAAATTGCCTAGAAACAGGGGAGACTCCGTCCGTTTTTCCTAAAAATTTTGCCCGGGTTTGGAATTGGGTTGTGATTAGATTGATTGATATAACTCCCGGTCTCGAGAGGGAACGGGGTGTTACAAATTGGGTCTAATTAAACATATTTAAGGATCTAATAAAAGTCCAAAGTCTAGCTAATTCACTAGAAGCCCAAATAAAAATTCTACAAAAAGCTACTATTCTTTCGTAATACTATTCTTTCAAGACGAAAACTATTTGCGAAATGCACACTCCCAACATTAAATACACAAAATAATATTTTTTCACATTCCTCCTACATGACATGTAACAGGAGAAAAATACAATTTTAGAAAAATTAAACATTAATTTTTTTTTGAATAGTGTCTTATGCTAAAATTAAATAAATGCACATTTAATGCTCAAATAAGACATTCAATAATTTAAAATGAATATGATGAGGTTCTTGGTCGTCAAAATCTCCCCTCCTTACAAAAATTGCGACCTCGCAATTTCTTAGGCTCCAGAATAATCTTTCAATAGCTGTAGCAACCCTAGTCGGACTTGAAGCCAATAAGTGTACTGACAAATCTACCAAGAGAAATACCCATACCATTGCCACCGATAATTCCACTAAGAATACCAAAAGCTCTTCAGAAGGAATCCCAATTAATATAGCCAAATAAAGGCTTTTATGAAAGCACCGTTTAGAAAACCAAATAGAAGCACCACATAAGAATCTCATCTCATAGTATCGGAAGTTAATAATAAGAAATCTGTATGTGAATACTGTAACGCCCCGATCTCTCACGAGACCGGAGGCTCCAAAAAACCAAGCTATTCTCAACCCAATTCCAACCCGATCTCAAAATTTTAGAAAAAAATGGACAGAGTCTCCCCTGTACCGTGGATATTCTAAAAACCTATAAACATACAATTCAAGCCACAAAACAATAGGAACATTTTTTCTATTTAAAAAATCCCAACTTCAAGGCCATCTGAGCCTTAAGCAAGACATAGAAAACACACCCAAGCATGCACTTAACAATCCTTAAAACATTGTCCATTTTAATCCGCTTATCATACCATTCTATATTAACCATTAGACTTTCTTATGAACTAAAGCTAAACAACTGTTAACTTTCATTAACACACAAGCAAGCAGTATAAAGGAAAGTAAGGATAAACTATTACAATCTACCATTCAAGCCATACATTAACCTAACTATTACAATTCTTCAACAATTCCAAATATATATACAAGCCTATAGGCACAAAATAGAACAAGACATAATACAAGCAAAATCTTCGACAATTTAGCAGGCAAACACTCCAATCTCAAGCAATAACACACAACAACCAAGGCCATTCTTCCAACTGCGTCACCTGAAACATGTTTAGCAAGGTATGAGCAATCACAATTGCTCAGTGAGGGATAAGGTCTACCGGGGATGTGCAATGCAGCAGATAACTCAATAGACATTTAAAACAACTAAGGAACAATCAAAATAACAAGTTACCACACATTAAAAAGGATATGTTTTACTTATTCTTCAATCACGAACCACGAGCCACGAACTGAAATCCCGATGTAATAAGGGCACTGTTATCAATAAGCCGGCATCCCCTTATAACTCCAAAATGGGTGTACTCCGGATGTACCGCGAAATCCTACGACCCAACTCTCCCTAGGCGGCATCCCAAGTGAGAGAGGGACTGGGTAACCATGGTAGCCGAGGTATACCGGCAAGCCCGATGCCGCCCGGTTTCCATGACACTACCATGCCCAAATGGTTGCGCAACCACGATGCAATGCACTCAAAATGATAACAATAGAATACATCAATAAACACATGATTGAGGGACAACAAAGTAGGTTGCCCTCACACACAATATATAGACAATAAGTGCACATAATCTAAGTACAAATAAGTAAACTATTATGCAGATAAGGATGAAGTCTCCCTCACCTGGAATTAAGCCAAGCACGCATGAGAATAGCTCCGATTTACTTCAACTTTCCCGAATTAGCTCAAGTATGCAACCCTAAGGTGTTCATATAAGTTTAGCAATTAACTATATCAATTCCAACTTAACTCTTACTTAACTCAGCCCTACAACATTAGAAGCTAGACTTATGATCACTTATTCACACAAATTCATAACCCACACACAATTGAACTTCAAGGTTCACCTTACTATATCATTAGTCAATATAGAAGATATTAAAAGTATCAAATACCATCAAGTTAAGATTATAAGTTATAAATTTCAATTACTCTTATTTACAGCAATAAATAATCATATAACTAGATGAGTTATCCTTATAGTCCTACTCACTTAGCATACAATGTTTATTACAATTTAATCTTAACAAAGTACAAGTAATATAAACATTATAACAAGTTATAAGCATTAAATATGAAAATAACTATACGAACACTAAGGGGTCAATGTCCGATGATCATGAAACTTCACGAAATGCTCACAAATGCCAAACAATAACATATAAAGGCACGATATACGAGCACCAAAGCTAATTTAAAGGCTAAGCATGAAAACCCCGAGTTTCCCTTTTGTTATCCTAAGTCATTTAACTCCAAACCGAAGGTTATGACTCAAAATTCACCAACTAACTATTATAATCTTCTAGTTACACATTATGGCACACTTAGAATCTTTTAAATCATTCATTAACCCGTAATAACCACAAAAGCCCTGATTATCCCTTTGTGCATTTGTACTACAAGTATCTTAATCAAAGCTCAACTAAGAGTTAGAAAAATACATTTAGTCCCTACTTACCCTAAGGACACCAAATATATCAACCAAATTCACTCGGATTCACGTTTGACCCAAAACCCCTTTGTAACTCAAACTGTTTTCCTTCTAAACTCATGTTATGGTTCTAGATTCGTGAGTGGTCTATTCCATGCTTCTAGTTAAACTATTAGACACCCTTAGGACCTTCGAAGTTACCCAAATACCCACGTTTAGCACTAAAGCCCCAATTTTCCTCTTTTGACTTTGTACTATATGTACCTCATCCGGGACTCAAATGGAGGCTAGCACAGCTTAATTAGGTCCTAAATAGCCTAGGATTACTAAATGTGGAGGCCAATTCCACCCGGATTAGCGATAACCCCGAAACCTCTTTCTAAAAGTTGGCTATCTCATTCTTTTGCTAGGTTATGAGCAATTAAATGTTATGGAGCCTTTACACTACTTTCATTAACATCTAAAGTGTGATAACCCAAACCCGGCATGCATTTAATGGAATTTAATTGCATTTAACTAAGTGACATCTTAAATGTTGTCATTGAATTTGTGTTTATTTTTAGTTAAACATTTATTTGTAGCTTTATTTACATATTTCTTTTAGAAGTAATTGAAATAATACTCGAGTTAATTATTTTGATGGAATATCAACTACTTTTCATATTATTGCTAATCAGTTTTATTTTTCTTGCACTTAAATGCTCAGATTTCAATTAAATGAAAAGTAGCTCCGAGCAGGAGTAAATTTTAAACTATGATGCTTTCCAAAAATGATATATTTCTTAAATTCTTTGAGATTTAATTGTTATTCTTTTATTGTCGCAAGTGCATAGCATTTTGAGAGCGATAGTTAGGAAGTGAATTCGAGTCCTCAGTATATAGTGAAAACTAGTATTTAGTATTTTAATTTTAGTGTTTTAAGTTGTATTTAACTAGAATTGGATTTATGTTAGTTGTTTTAGCTTTAAAATGCATGAAATAAGCCTATTTGACCAAGTTTAAGTTAGTTTGACCAAAGCATTGAGCAATTGACTTGTTTATTGCCTTTTAAAAGCTTAAATTAGAACAAAACAAAACAAAAAAAGAGGGCTGAACATAAAACAAGTAGGGCCAAAAAAGAAGGAGAAAAAAAAAGAAATTTCAAACTTTAAATCTTCGATTCTTCGCGTGAGCTTGCACGGGGTGGTTTCCGAGGCATTCTACGAGGTTTTCCTAGCGTCTAGGAGCATCTAAGGTGAGGGTTTCATCGTTATTTGTGCATTTGAATATTTTGTGTATTAACTTTGATTTTTGGGTTTTATCCGTATATTGTTGTTTTAATTGATTTGAGGCTTAAAGTATGTTCCCTAGCAATCGTAGAACATGTATTTATAGATTTTTAACATTTTCTGCAGTTGAATATCGAAATTGAAATATAAATTGTTAGTTGAATAGTAATTGATGAATAGTAAACCCTTGAAACGATGAAGTTGCATTGTTATGCTGTCGGTTGATGTGAAAAGGTGCTAGATCTGCTAGAATGCCTAAATGTGTGGTTTAATTGGATTGTGTAATGGAAAAACGGAGAAAAATGGCTTGGTGAAAGTCGGGGTCGTTTAGGTCAAGTTTGGCATTTTATCATTTTGCGTGTTGGCATTGTCTCGGGAGGTCATGGAAGCACTTTTGGTGCAGTTGTGACATTGGTTGGGTAATCGGTTGAGGTAGTTGTAGTTCAAACGAGCAAAGGGGAAAATCGGGGCTTTGCGTGAATTCTAGGGTTAAGTAGGGTTTCGGGGTCTTTAGACATGCCTTATGGTGACCTAGGAGGATTGGTGAAGTCGGTTTCCAAAACTCGTGGCTCGTTTGAAAGTAGTAGTGTTTTGAAAGTTGGGGTCATTTTTGTGATTCTGTGTATTTTCATAGTATATTGCTTATAGAATGCTTATATTGCTTAAAGAATGCTTATAATGCCTATAGAATGCTTATAATGCCTATAGGATGTTTATATTGCTTATAGAATGTTTATAATGCTTATAGAATGTTTATAATGCCTATAGAATACTTATAATGTCTATAGAATCCTTATTAATGCTTGATAATGTTTGTTGGTGTTGTTCTTGTTACATATTTGATTGTAAATGCTTGTTATCTTGTCTATCGTCTCTAATCTGTAATGTTGTATTATCGCTTGTTTATCACCATGTATCGAGTCTTGCATTGCATAGAGTCAGGGCGGTGTGATGGGCCTCTCTGGGTAGCCTCGGGTTGCAAGTGTTGGTTGTTCTAGCTCCGTGTCCTATTCCCTTTTCTCGCTTGGGTTGCCTCCCAGGGAGATTTGGGTCGTAGAAATTGATGGATACTTCCGGGAAATTCTAAACTGGTGTTATAAGGTGGTTGCGCGCTTATTGTCATCGTTGCGAACATCAAGCTCGAGATTGATGTATCGCTCGTGAATTGGTACATTGCTCGTATGAGTGAACCACAGCCTTCAGAGTGTGGTATAGCTTTGAAGGGCTGTGTTAATGCTTTCTTGATTCTTTATAGTATTATCGTTTGTATTGAATGTTTCCTTATTGTCTTTATTGCTTAACTGTGTTTATTTGCATTGCACGATCTTCTTTCTCTCCACCTCGATAATTGTCTCGCCCTCACTGAGTATACGTGTTGTGTATACTCACTCCTCACCACCACATTTTAGGAAATGTCATGTTAGCTGGAAAGTTCGTGATTTCGTGAAAGTTCGTGCCTGAAGAGTTGTCTTTCGTGCCTATGTGGCTTGAGTGTCGAAGTTGTAAAGATATATGCATTCATATGTTGTATGTATTTATTGTTAAAAGAAATGTAATTTAAATCTAGCTAGGCAGTTGAGGTGAATTGATAAGCTAGTTTATGTATCTAGTTGGCAAAGCTTAACTTTAATGCATATTTGTAATGTCCAAAGGAAATAAGTTAGAATGGTTTGATAGTCTAACTTATGAAATAGGTTGGTATAGTTTAATTGTAAAGCATGAATGTACTTGTAAAAGATGTGAAGAGGTAGGTTAGTCTGTAAACTGGAAATGTATATTTGCTTGTGATTGCTTGTTGAGAGCAAGGCTCGGATGGCCTTGAGGTGGTTGAATGTTTGGACATGGTATTGGTCCACTTATATGATGTCGCAGGTTTGCTTTTTGCCTAGAAACAGGGGACACTCCGTCCGTTTTCCCTGAAAATTATGCCGGGGTTTGGATTTGGGTTGTAATTAGATCGATTGATAGAACTCCCGGTCTCGAGAGGGATCGAGGTATTACAGGTGGTATCAGAGCTTGTTTAGCTCATAAGCCGGGACAGGGTCCTCGGTCTGGTGGGTAGTGATCCTTGAATGTGTGCTTGTTAAGTGTGTCTTGAAAGTGTATGCTTGTATGTGAGATTGTGTGTCTTGACTTGAATGTGTGCTCCTATATGATATAGTTATGTGTTAGGTGTTAATTGTGTGCTAAGTGAAGTGAAGTGTCTAGTTGTGCATTGAATTGACCTATCGAATTGGCATCGTGAATCGAATTGATCTCGTGGATTGTTATTTGCTTAGAGTATCGCTTGTAATGTGTGTATTAGAATGTCTTGAATTAGCTATGTCGTGATTTGAATTGATTATGTTGTGCTTGACTTGATTGCCGTGCTTGAGTGACTTTGTTGAATAAACTATTTTGTAAACTTGCTTGCATAATAGTTTAAGGCATGTGTATAACTGTGATATATTGGCATTCATACATGTCTTGTGGAAATGGTAAGTAAGTCATCTTCCTCCCCTGAAGAAAGTGGTTCACCGCTGGCTTTTCAAGGTGTATGGATTGGCAGGAAATGAATGGCATTTGACTAGCCTTTATTTGGGAATTGGTGTTTGCTTTTGGAGCTCGGTTATTGGCAAATGTCTATGGTTCTCCTCTGTGCTTAACAGTTGTGAAAGAGTAGCTTTCTCTTGGGGTTTTATTTGGTTATTCTTTGGAGCATTCTTTGGTATTCTTAATAGGTCTTCTTTGGAGACTTATGTTGGCATTTCTCGGTGGATTTGGCTATTGGGATTTCAATCGGCCTTATTGCACAGTATTATCTATGGTATATGTGTCTCGGTCTTTATTGGTGTGATATTGGCATCCTTGATTGGAAATTCTTCAATGGTATTTTTTGGAATTCTCAGTGGCCAATTATTTAATATTTACTTATTAGGCAAACTTGGCTACTTTTATATTGGAGCATTGTTTCGGATATCTTCTTCAGCGTTCCTCAGTAGGTTTGGTATTTGGAATTCCTATCAGACTTATTGTACAGTACTACTTATGGTATTCTTTGAAATTCTTATTGGGCGTTCTATTGGTATTTTCCTTATTGGCAAAGTTGTATGAAGTTCTCACTTGGCAAACAGTGAAGAGGCCTCAGAGTTTGGTTTTGGTATATTGTTCACCAGTTCGGTGTTTATCCTTGGAGTTTTCGTCCATCTAGGAAACTATGTTTGTTATTCAACTTGGTTGTCTTATTGGGCACATTGTATTTTCTCTGCTATTTCCTTTGACATTCCTCTCAGCATTTGATAGCAAAACTCGGAATCTAATTGGTTGTCCCATGGGGTTATAATTTGGAAGGCTTCTTTGGAACTTTGGAAGTATATTTGATTGGGTTTCTTAGTATTTTCTTCAGCACTCTTAACAGGGAATTCTTCTATGAAATTCATGACCAGCGGGGTAATTCTTTGGACCTCTAGATAGAACCTTTGATTGAGCCTTTATTTGGCTTTTTGCTTGGGGATTCTCGGGCAGTAATGGTTGAACTTCTACTAGAGATTCGTGTATTGGGTATTCCTTCGGTATTCTTCTTATCATTAATATGTGATGTGGTTTTATCTACAGTATCTTTGCTTTGGTCTTTGGTTGGATTTTCTCGGCATTCTTGGTTGGAATTTCTATTCGAGTGTTCCTACGAGCATCTTTATTCACCACTTGCTCAGCAGCCGAAGAAGATTAGTCAGAGTTGGATTTCAGATGATGCAGAGTTCTATTGGAAGAAGAATTGCGAGGACACAATTGTTTTAAGGGGGAAGGATGTGATAACCCGAACCCGGCATGCATTTAATGGCATTTAATTGCATTTAACTAAGTGACATCTTAAATGTTGGCATTGAATTTGTGTTTATTTTTAGTTAAACATTTATTTGTAGCTTTATTTACATATTTCTTTTAGAAGTAATTGAAATAATACTCGAGTTAATTATTTTAAGGGAATATCAACTACTTTTCATATTATTGCTAATCGATTTTATTTTTCTTGCACTTAAATTCTCGGATTTCAATTAAATGAAAAGTAGCTCCGAGCCGGAGTAAATTTTAAACTATGATGCTTTCCAAAAATGATATATTTCTTAAATTCTTTGAGATTTAATTGTTATTCTTTTATTGTCGCAAGTGCATAGTATTTCGAGAGCGATAGTTAGGAAATGAATTCGAGTCCTCAGCAAATAGTGAAAACTAGTATTTAGTGTTTTAATTTTAGTGTTTTAAGTTGTATTTAACTAGAATTGGATTTATGTTAGTTGTTTTAGCTTTAAAATGCATGAAATAAGCCTATTTGACCAAGTTTAAGTTAGTTTGACCAAAGCCTTGACCAATTGACTTGTTTATTGCCTTTTAAAAGCTTAAATTAGCACAAAACAAAAAAAAGAGGGCTGAACAGAAAACAAGCAGGGCCGAAAATGAAGGAGAAAAAAAAAGAAATTTCAAACTTTAAATCTTCGATTCTTCACGTGAGCTTGCACGGGGTGGTTTCCGAGGCATCCTATGAGGTTTTCCTAGCGTCTAAGAGCGTCTAAGGTGAGGGTTTCATCGTTATTTGTGCATTTGAATATTGTGTATTAACTTTGATTTTTGGGTTTTATCCGTATATTGTTGTTTTAATTGATTTGAGGCTTAAAGTATGTTCCCTAACAATCGTAGAACATGTATTTATAGATTTTTAACATTTTTTGCAGTTGAATATCGAAATTGAAATATAAATTGTTAGTTGAATAGTAATTTGTGAATAGTAACCCTTGAAACGATGAAGTTGCGTTGTTATGCTGTCGGTTGATGTGAAAAGGTGCTAGATATGCTAGAATGCCTAAATGTGTGGTTTAATTGGATTGTGTAATGGAAAAAAGGAGAAAAATGGCTTGGTGAAAGTCGGGGTCGTTTAGGTCAAGTTTGGCATTTTATCTTTTTGCGTGTTGGCATTGTCTCGGGAGGTCATGGAAGCACTTTTGGTGCAGTTGTGACATTGGTTGGGTAATCGGTTGAGGTAGTTGTAGTTCAAACGAGCAAAGGGAGAAATCGGGGCTTTGCGTGAATTATAGGGTTAAGTAGGGTTTCGGGGTCTTTAGACGTGCCTTATGGTGACCTAGGAGGATTGGTGAAGTCGGTTTCCAAAACTCGTGGCTCGTTTGAAAGTAGTAGTGTTTTGAAAGTTGGGGTCATTTTTGTGATTCTGTGTATTTTCATAGTGTATTGCTTATAAAATGCTTATATTGCTTAAAGAATGCTTATAATGCCTATAGAATGCTTATAATGCCTATAGAATGTTTATATTGCTTATAGAATGTTTATAATGCTTATATAATGTTTATAATGCCTATAGAATACTTATAATGTCTATAGAATCCTTATTAATGCTTGATAATGTTTGTTGGTGTTGTTCTTGTTACATATTTGATTGTAAATGCTTGTTATCTTGTCTATCGTCTCTAATCTGTATTGTTGTGTTATCGCTCGTTTATCGCCTTGTATCGAGTCTTGCATTGCATAGAGTCAGGGTGGTGTGATGGGCCTCTCTGGGTAGCCTCGGGTTGCCAGTGTTGGTTGCTCTAGCTTCGTGTCGTATTCCCTTTTCTCGCTTGGGTTGCCTCCCAGACTGGTGTTATAAGGTGGTTGCGCGCTTATTGTCATTGTTGCCAACATCAAGCTCGAGATTGATGTATCGCTCGTGAATTGGTACATTGCTCGTATGAGTGAACCACAGCCTTCAGAGTGTGGTATAGCTTTGAAGGGCTGTGTTAATGCTTTCTTGATTGTTTATAGTATTGTCGTTTGTATTGAATGTTTCCTTATTGTCTTTATTGCTTAACTGTGTTTATTTGCATTGCACGATCTTCTTTCTCTTCACCTCGATAACTGTCTCGCCCTCACTGAGTATACGTATTGTGTATACTCACTCCTCGCCACCACATTTCAGGAAATGTCATGTTAGCTGGAAAGTTTGTGATTTCGTGAAAGTTCGTGCCTGAAGAGTTGTCTTGCGTGCCTATGTGGCTTGAGTGTCGAAGTTGTAAGGATATATTCTTTCATATGTTGTATGTATTTATTGTTAAAAGAAATGTAATTTAAATCTAGCTAGGTAGTTGAGGTGAATTGATAAGCTAGTTTATGTATGTAGTTGGCATAGCTTAACTTTAATGCATGTTTGTAATGTCCAAAGGAAATAAGTTAGAATGGTTTGATAGTCTAACTTATGAAATAGGTTGGTATAGTTTAATTGTAAAGCATGAATGTACTTGTAAAAGATGTGAAGAGGTAGGTTAGTCTGTAAACTGGAAATGTATATTTGCTTGTGATTGCTTGTTGAGAGCAAGGCTCGGATGGCCTTGAGGTGGTTGAATGTTTGGACATGGTATTGGTCCACTTATATGCTGTCGTAGGTTTGCTTTTTGCCTAGAAACAGGGGAGACTCTGTCCGTTTTCCCTGAAAATTATGCCGGGATTTGGATTTGGGTTGTAATTAGATCGATTGATAGAACTCCCGATCTCGAGAGGGATCGGGGTGTTACATAAAGCACCTATTAGTATCATTGATTCAAGCTATAAAGTCCAATTTCACAAAACCCTAACATTTCTGTCACTATTCATGCCAAATATTCAACGAGCAATTTCAACCGATTAAACTATGAAACAATAGCATAAATTAGGTATCTACTACTTATATATAACATACATAAGCATATTTGAGCATTGCATTAGCATTTAAGAGCAAAACAAGAAAATCAAGAAAGTCGTCACATTTTTTAAATGCAAAAATAGATATGAAATCCCTCACCTATTGCGCGTAGGAGCTCCTAGGAGGCTAGTAGACACCCTAAACCACTTGCACCTAGCTTGGCTTGGCTTGGAATGAGGATTTGTTGAGCAAAAAAACTCTATTTCTCCTCCTATGCTATTCTCGGATTTGCTACAGTGTTTTCAGCATGCTCTCTTTTTTGTTTTTGTTTTGTTTTATGAGCTTAATATGTGTATATGTTGAGTATTTAAAGGGAGGGATCAAGTTGGTGAGTTTATTGCCTACTAAAATGAGCCTAGTCAACTTAAAAACGAGTCTAATGCGCATAAATTAAGTTAGCTAACTAAAACATAATGTTTCATACGTAACACTATTCATTAGCTTTAACAAATCATTTTCTAAACGAAGGCTCATATCGCTTTAAGCTCAAATACACATTTTTCTCATTCCTATAACAATTAATATGATTTAAGAAAAATGCTAATTCGAAGAAAATAGATAGTTGAAAAACGTAATGAATAGTAACCATGGAAAACAACAAGTAAATGGATAGTGAAAATACACAAACAGTAGATGAAACAATTAATGAATCATAGCAATGTTCTCAGGCATCACATCCTCTCACCCTTAAACAAATTGCGTCCATGCAATTCTTCTTCACAAGAGAACTCTGCATCAACTGAAAACTAACTCTGATTACTCTTGAACGGTTACTGAGAAAGACACGGTCTCCTCAAATGAACATCATATGAAAATGCCAAGCTGAAGTCCCGAGCAGAATGTCAAGAAAGATACCAAATAAGCAGTTCGAAAAAGAATTATGAATGAGAACCCAGATAAGAAATTCATTAGTACTGCCTAAGAATTCCCAAGTAAGAAGGCCAAATAAAGGCTCAAATGAAGATACTATCTCGAAATCCGAATAAGAATCCCGTTGGCCATGAATACCATAGAAGAGCAGAATCCCAACTAAGAGCGGCAAGAAAATACCAATAAGAATTTAGAGTACAAATACCGAAGATAATTCCATATAATAAGGTTGATTAGAATCCCAAACTAAGTCCTCCGAGCAATACCAACAAGAAAATACTAGAAGAACACTCAATAAGAAAACCCAAAGAACGATCATATAGAAATTCCAAAGGAAGCCATTCATTTCTGACTGCTGAGCGGAGAAGAATGCCTTTAAAGAAATCCCAATAACTGAGCTCCGCCTACAACACCAATTCCCAAATAAAGGGCTGATTAATTGTCTCTCATTCCCGCCAATCCACACAACTTGGAGGGCCTATTGCTAATCACTTCTCCTTAGGGGAGGAAGAAGTCTTTCTTACCATTTCAACGGGACATGTATGAATGCCAAGATATCACATTTACACATATATGTTTTAAACTATTATACAAACATGTTTATATAAGAGTTTATGAAACAGTGTACTCATCAAAGTCATTCAAGCACGACAGTCAAGTCAATCATAACACAACTCAATTCAAGACATTCAAATACACACATTACAAGCAACAGTTCAAGCAATTAACAATTCACGAGGTCGATTTGTTTAACGAGGTCAATTTGATGCACAACTAGCCACTTCACTTAGCATACATTTAGCACATAACACATAATTATATCACATATGTGCACAAATTCCATTCAAGACACACAACCTCACATACAGGCACACACTTTCAAAACATACTTTACAAGCACACACGTAAGGTTTACTACCCGACAGGCCGAGGACCTGTCCCGGCTTAGAGCTAACTAAGCTCTGATACCACCTGTAACACCCCGATCTCTCACGAGACCGGAGACTCCAAAAAACCAAGCTATTCTCAACCCAATTCCAACCCGGTCTCAAAATTTTAGAAAAAAACGGACAGAGTCTCCCCTGTACCGTGGACATTCTAATAACCTGTAAACATACAATTCAAGCCACAAAACAATAGGAACATTATTTCTATTTAAAAAATCCCAACTTCAAGGCCATCTGAGCCTTAAGCAAGACATAGAAAACACACCTAAGCATGCACTTAACAATCCTTAAAACATTGTCCATTTTAATCCGCTTATCATACCATTCTATATTAACCAGTAGACTTTCTTATGAACTAAAGCTAAACAACTGTTAACTTTCATTAACACACAAGCAAGCAGTATAAAGGAAAGTAAGGATAAACTATTACAATCTACCATTCAAGCCATACATTAACCTAACTATTACAATTCTTCAACAACTCCAAATATATATACAAGCCTATAGGCACAAAATAGAACAAGACATAATACAAGCAAAATCTTCCACAATTTAGCAGGAAAACACTCCAATCTCAAGCAATAGCACACAACAACCAAGGTCATTCTTCCAACTGCGCCACCTGAAACATGTTTAGCGAGGTATAAGCAATCACAATTGCTCAGTGAGGGATAAGGTCTACCGGGGACGTGCAATGCAGCAGATAACTCAATAGACATTTAAAACAACTAAGGAACAATCAAAATAACAAGTTACCACACATTAAAAAGGATATGTTTTACTTATTCTTCAACCACGAACCATGAGCCACGAACTAAAATCCCGATGTAATAAGGGCACTGTTATTGATAAGCCAGCATCCCCTTACAACTCCAAAATGGGTGTACTCCGGATGTACCCCGAAATCCTACGACCCAACTCTCCCTAGGCAGCATCCCAAGCGAGAGAGGGACTAGGTAACCATGGTAGCCGAGGTATACCGGCAAGCCCGATGCCGCCCGGTTTCCACGACACTACCATGCTTAAATGGTTGCACAACCACGATGCAATGCACTCAATATGATAACAATAGAATACATCAATAAACACATGATTGAGGGACAACAAAGTAGGTTGCCCTCACACACAATATATAGACAATAAGTGCACATAATCTAAGTACAAATAAGTAAACTATTATGCACATAAGGATGAAGTCTCCCTCACCTGGAATTAAGCCAAGCACGCATGAGAATAGCTCCGATTTACTTCAACTTTCCCGAATTAGCTCAAGTATACAACCCTAGGATGTTCATATAAGTTTAGCAATTAACTATATCAATTCCAACTTAACTCTTACTTAACTCAACCCTACAACATTAGAAGCTAGACTTATGATCACTTATTCACACAAATTCATAACCCACACACAATTGAACTACAAGGTTCACCTTACTATATCATTAGTCAATATAGAAGATATTAAAAGTATCAAATACCATCAAGTTAAGATTATAAGTTATAAATTTCAATTACTCTTATTTACAGCAATAAATAATCATATAACTAGATGAGTTATCCTTATAGTCCTACTCACTTAGCATACAATGTTTATTACAATTAATTCTTAACAAAGTACAAGTAATATAAACATTATAACAAGTTATAAGCATTAAATATGAAAATAACTATACGAACACTAAGGGGTCAATGTCCGATGATCATGAAACTTCACGAAATGCTCACAAATGCTAAACAATAACATATAAAGGCAAGATATACAAGCACCAAAGCTAATTTAAAGGTTAAGTATGAAAACCTCGAGTTTTCCTTTTGTTATCCTAAGTCATTTAACTCCAAACCGAAGGTTATGACTCAAAATTCACCAACTAACTATTATAATCTTCTAGTTACACATTATGGCACACTTAGAATCTTTTAAATCATTCATTAACCCGTAATAACCACAAAAGCCCCGATTATCCCTTTGTGCACTTGTACTACAAGTATCTTAATCAAAGCTCAACTAAGAGTTAGAAAAATACATTTAGTCCCTACATACCCTAAGGACACCAAATATATCAACCAAATTCACTCGGATTCACGTTTGACCCAAAACCCCTTTGTAACTCAAATCGTTTTCCTTCCAAACTCATGTTATGGTTCTAGATTCGTGAGTGGTCTATTCCATGCTTCTAGTTAAACCATTAGACACCCTTAGGACCTTCGAAGTTTCCCAAATACCCACGTTTAACACTAAAGCCCCAATTTTTCTCTTTTGACTTTGCACTATACGTACCTCATCCGGGACTCAAATGGAGGCTAGCACAGCTTAATTAGGTCCTAAATAGCCTAGGATTACTAAATATGGAGGCCAATTCCACCCGGATTCGCGATAACCCCGAAACCTCTTTCTAAAAGTTGGTTATTTCATTCTTTTGCTAGGTTATGAGCAATTAAATGTTATGGGGTCTTTACACTACTTTCATTAACATCTAAAGCCCCTATTAGGATCATTGATTCAAGCTATAAAGTCCAATTTCACAAAACCCTAACAATCCCGTCACTATTCATGCCAAATATTCAACGAGTAATTTCAATCGATTAAACTACGAAAGAATAGCATAAATTAGGTATCTACTACTTATATATAACATAGATAAGCATATTTGGGCATTGCATTAGCATTTAAGAGCAAAACAAGAAATTCAAGAAAGTCGTCACATTTTGAAATGCAAAAATAGGTATGAAATCCCTCACCTATTGCACGTAGGAGTTCCTAGGAGGCTAGTAGACACCCTAAACCACTTGTACCTAGCTTGGCTTGGCTTGGAATGAGGATTTGTTAAGCAAAAAAACTCTATTTCTCCTCTTATGCTATTCTCGGATTTGCTACAGTGTTTTCAGCATGCTCTCTTTTTTTTGTTTTATTTTATGAGCTTAATATGTGTATATGTTGAGTATTTAAAGGGGGGGATCAAGTTGGTGAGTTTATTGCCTACTAAAATGAGCCTGGTCAACTTAAAAACGAGTCTAATGCACATAAATTAAGTTAGCTAACTAAAACATAATGTTTCATACGTAACACTATTCATTAGCTTTAACAAATCATTTTCTAAACGAAGGCTCATATCGCTTTAAGCTCAATTGCACATTTTTCTCATTCCTATAACAATTAATATGATTTAAGAAAAATGTTAATTCGAAGAAAATAGATAGTTGAAAAACGTAATGAATAATAACCAAGGAAAACAACAAGTAAATGGATAGTGAAAATGCACAAACAGTAGATGAAACAATTAATGAATCATGGCAATGTTCTCGGGTGTCACAAATACCAAGATAATAACCATGACATAGGTGAGGCCCCAAATAAGAATTCCAACAAGAAACCGTATAAAGAATATTGATGGAGTATCTTTGAGTGTAATTTCCCCATTAGAAGTATTATACGAGTATTCCATGTACGATACCAAATAAGAGATGCATCCAAGATCCATAGGAGATATTACCTATGAAAATTGTTGTTTAAAGATTAACTGTCACCAATTAACTCCCAACTAGAAGGCCAAAGAGAATACCCCATTAGAAGCCCAACCGTGAACAACATTTTCCGCAAGACATAAGTTGTATATATATATGTAGATAATGCTAGATGCTCTATCTTCTTGTTGGTTCTCGCCTCCAAATGTACCGCTACTAATCATCTCTTTATAGGGGAGAGTTTACTTATCATATGTGAGGGGTAATGCATGTATGCATACAATGATGAATATATAAGATACTAATATTAATAAATATACCATATAAAAGAACACAAGGTCACCTAATTATTCAGCTAACGCATTATTCATATTTCACATAAGCAAATCATATAACATACATTTCTCATTCAAGTCACACATGATCACATAGTTATACGTATCACACAATCTTCATATTTCATCCAAATATAACACATAGGAGCACATTTCACTCAAACAGGCACAAGCCCACATTAATACACATTTTACATATTCTGAGGACATGACATATTAACTTACTTAGCACATAAGTCACGTATAGTACTCTATCCATGTAACACACTTTACAAACACAAGATCAAGGTCACAACCCAATAGGCCGAAGACCCTTTTCCCGGCTGTGAGCTATCTAAGCTCTGATACCACTTTTGTAACGCCCCGATCCCTCGCGAGACCAGAGGGTCTAATGGCCATGCTAATCACAACCCAATTCCAAACCCTATGCACGAAATTTAGGAAAAAATGGACGGAGTTTTCCCTATATATTGGAAAATTCAAAACCTGTAAATAATATTGATAACCACAAAACTATGTTCTAACTCTATTCCTTCATCCCCTCTACCATAACTATCTCATACAACAATTCATAAAGGCCATCCGAGCCTTGGATCCAACATTGAAGTCACACAAGCATGTATTCATTAACTGTTGAACATCTATAATTATAATTTCACTTATAATACCACTATAATAATATCTAGTTTTCTTTCTTATAATTTAAGTTCGTCAACCAGTCAAAAAATGCAAACATGCAGCTACCAGACAATAAAGTAAAGATTACAAGTTATTACAATATTACAAGTCATTCATAACTATCAATACATTCAATGTGACACCCCAAACCCAGCACTTCATTAATTGCATTTATTAAATGGTTAATTTATATGTAATTTAACTAATTACTTCCATTTTTTTTAATATTTTCATAAATTCAACTATTTCTTTTCATGCATTTTATATTTTTATAAAATACTACATATTTTTAGGGGACTATAGCCCCTGACCGTGCGTGCATTTCATATCGGGATCAACAGGAAAAAATTCGCGAAATGTCTGATGAATAGTACCACCGCGATTTTTTCAGATTTTTGGCATTTGTTTTGCTGAAATTTGATCATCCAAATGACCCTTTTGCCCTTACTAAAATGCCTTAATTATTTGACCTACCATTTGACCTTCTCATGAGAATAATATAAGCCAAGAACAAAAAAATAAAAGAGTCAAAAAATGGCCAAAAATAGTTACGGGAATAGTAACTTTGTCTTGCAAAATTGCTATAGTTGGTCATTTCCATCCATTCCAAGCTTGAATCTTGTGTTATTGAACAAGGTTACACCTTCTTCAAGCTTCTCTAGCCTTGTGTGGTAGGAAGTTCATGTTTTTTTTGTATTTAAAAATTTTGCATCTAAACTTTATTTTTTTTTGGGATTTGTTGAGATATTACTTGGTTATGCTTGTTTATGCTTAAATTACTCTTATTAATGATCATAGAGCATACTTTTGTGGTTAGATAGCATTTTGAATGGTTGAAAATGGAGTTGGAGCTTTGAGGAAGATGATGAATAGTGAAATTTCTAGGGTTCCGAAAATTTGTGCAATTTAATTTGATTCAATGCTTCTAGTAGTTGCTAATTAGGTCCTTGAGCGTGGAAAAAATGTTAGTTGCACTTGCCATGTACAAAATTTGAATAATTTGATCAAATTAAGCTACTTTAATAAGGGGTTTCGGGGTTAACTCAAATCCGGGCACGTTTTGAGGTTATGGCTAGTCTTTATTAAGTATTGAAACCTTAGAAATGCTTTCGTTTCGCTTGTTTGGGTTCCAAAATTGGTACTTGTAGTGTAAACCCACAAAGAGGTATTTTTGATGTTTTCGTGTACTTGTGCTATAGGTTATGATTTGGAGGTTCTAAATGAGGTATTTAGGTATCCTTAGATTGGTAGGATGGTTAGCTAGATTAACTTGATCATTGAATTCCGATAGGAAGCTAAATAGCCTAGTTGAACAAAGGGGAAATGAATGAATTAATAGCTTTAGTACTTGTATTGCTTTGTAGTTGCTCCTAGAGTGTCTAAATGCTATTCTAAGGTATGTGTGAGCTTTTGGTTAAGTTTTGTGAAAAGTATAATATTGACCCTTTTGTGTTCGCATAGTTAATTTCATAATAATTGCTTTATAATTGAGTAATTAAATGTTTATATGCCTTTGTGTAGTATACGTATTATAGTAGTGAAGTCTCGTGAATTAAGTTGCTTGGTTTACATGGCTTTGGTTTAGTATGAATTTAGAATAGACTAAAGGAACTAGTAATGAACCATGGTAATAATTGTTATTAGTTGATTCTTGATTGATTGGATAAATGTTTAAATATACTTATGTAAGAAGTTCATCTATTCGGAGCAGTTGTGAGTTAAGTTATATCGATACTAGTTAAAGATTGAGTAAACATGTTTATATTGCTTATTAATTGCATTATATGTGTAAAGATACGCTTATATAACTTATTGGTTAGATGTTATATATTGTTTCTACTTATATGAATTATCATGGCTATGTATATGTTATTTATTATGCTATTGTCTTTGTTTGATACTTGGAAATGAAAGAGTGTTGCATATGTGATCACTTGAGTTTATGTATTGTTCAAATATTGATTAGAATGATTGTTAAACCATGAAATATATTGTTAGTTATGTGAATTAAAGGGAATCAAATAGAGTTGGATAAACTTAATGGCTTTATGAACTAGCTTTAGTTGACAATAAGAAACCACTTCTTATGCATATAGTTGATTGTATTAGGTAGTGATAATTGAAGGGAATTGATGCTTTTGGAGAATATTGAGGGAATCTTGGCTTAATTCGTGCAGGTTTGACTTCCTAAAAGGTGAAGGATCATTTCTATGTGCATTCTATGTGTCTTATCCTGTTATATGCTAAATATTCGATACTAAGTGATTTAAGTGTTTTAGTTGGATTAGTTTAGCAATTATAGACTAATTAATGTATCATATTTCATCGTATGGCGTGATTGATGATGTGTGTGCTCGAGGACAACCTCTTTTGTTGTCCTCCTTGTTTGTATATCGGCTTATTTTGTTATATTGTTATTATTATTGCTTCCTGTGTTATCGAGTCAAGGGTTGCGCAACCTTATCGTCGGGGCGGATGCGATGGGCCTCTCTAGGCGGCAGCGGGCTTGCCAGGGTTGGTTGCTCTAGCTCCGTACCCTATTCCCTCACTCGCCTGGTCCGGAGATTGCCAGGGGGTGTTGGGTCGTAGGATTGGGTACATCCGGAGTACCCTTTGGTGTTTGGGATGCCGGCTTATCGTGATCGAGATCGTGGTTCGTGGATCGTGAATGAAGACCAAGTGAAGATTGGAGTACTGGGGTTAAGTGAATGTATCCTTTTTAATATGTGGTTACTTAAGCTTTTGTCATTCTTGAATGGTTTAATTGATATTATTGCTTAACTATATTACTTGTTGCATTGCACGCCCCGGGAGACTTTATCCCTTACTGGGCAACAGTGGTTGCTCATACCTCGCTAACATGTTTCAGGTGGCGCAGTTGAAGAAGTTGCCTTAGTTGCTGTGTGATTGTTGTCTGAGGTGGATGTGCTTTCTAGTTGCTATGTGAAGAATTTGTTATTCTATGTTATAATCTATTTTGGGGCCTTAAGGCTCATATATGTATTTGTGTAATATGTAAGTTGGAAGCCAGATGACTGTATTAGCAGTGGTAATTCTATGGCTTGTAATAACTTATATTTCTATTTCTAGTTGCTTTGCATGCTTGGGTGTGATTGTTTTGATACATGTTGGTTCAACTTCTAAGTATGTTTCAAAGTTATCATAGAATGGCATGATAAGCGGTTTTATGAAGAAGTCAAGTTGGTTGCATGCTTGTGTGAATCTAAACTATTGTATGCCTCAAGGCTCGGATGGCCATGAACCTTTGAACTTTAGTTATAAAAGCTTGCCTTATTGTGTTGTGACTTTCTTGAGTGTTTACAGGTTTTCAGAATGTCCACGGTACAGGGGAGACTCTGTCCGTTTTTCCCTAAAATTTTGAGACCGGGTTGGGATTGGGTTGAGAATAGCTTGGTTATTAGAGCCTCCGGTCTCGTGAGGGATCGGGGCGTTACAGGTGGTATCAGAGCTTAGATGCTCTTAGCCGGGATAGGGTCTTCGGACTACTGGGTAGTGAACCTCGAGTGTGTGCTTGTGAAATATATCTTGATTAGGTGTGTGCTTCGTGTGCCTTGAGAATGTGAGTGTCTTTTGTGCAATCTTGTATCCTGAACTTAATATGTGATCTATGTGATAATGATGTGTACTATGTGTTAAATACTTGTCAAGTGTAGTGATATAGCTAATCATGAATCGAATTGATCTCATGAATCGCTACTTGCTTGAAATGCTGATTGTAATGTGTATACTTGAGTGTCTCGGCATAGTTATGTTGTGAATTGTATTCATTGCATGTGACTCATATTTGAACTATCTTGTTGATTAACTTTGTGTTATAAAACTTCTGGTTATATAATAGCTTGTGTGATATATGTCATAATCTCCTGATATATGAACATTACATCAATTACATTAGGTGATATCTTGGCATTCATGCATTGTCCCCTTAAATCGGTAAGTAAGCATTCTCCCCTGAAAGAGATGGCTATTGATGCTGACTGGTGAGAGAATAATGGTTCAACCGGCTATTGGGATCAGTGAAGGGATTTGATGCCCCGAGGTTAAATTTGGACTCTCTTTGCACTTCTTAAACGGTACTTCTTGGCTGGAACTCATATTTGGGAATCTCGGATAGATCTTCTAGTTGGCGTCATATGTGGAGGTCTTATTTGATACTCTTATTCAAAAGAATACATCTTTATGAGTATTGGTTAGTATTCTTTGCACACACTCCCACTTGGATTTCTTGTTCGGGATTTTACCTATGGTACCACCTTGATATTCTTATTGGGTATTTTCTTCAGTATTTTCGTCTGGTATTCTTGCCTAGAGATTATTTGGTATTTCCTCTGGACTACTGGTATAACGAGCATATTGGGGATTCTTATATGGTGATTCATAATTAGAGAGATTCTTATTCCAACTTCTGGATTCGTATACTTATTCGGAGCCTTTATTTGGCATCCTTAATCAGATTTATTGGTGGTATTTTCTCGGAGTCCCAAGCTGGACATCTAATTAGGCCTTTATTTGGCAATCTTGAGCCTTTATTTGACAGTTAGAGTTGGGATTCACCGGACTTCTTTCTTGGGAATTTCTTGATATTATCCAGGCGTTTTGGATATTAGCTGCATACTCTTCTTAATGGGATTTCTTTTGGTGCTCTCTCAGCATTTGTGAATAGCCTCCTCGTGTGACATTCTTACCGGACTCCTATTGGGTATTTTCATAGGAGCCTTTATTTAGCTACCCCACTCGAGTTTCCTTCAGTGACGTTCGCTCTTCTTAGTCTCCTTCGGCATTACACTTCTTGACTTCAAGTCTGACGGAAACTGTTGCAGTTCTTGGAAATCATTTCAGCTCAAGAAATTGCGAGGACGCAATTTTTGTAAGGAGGGGAGGATGTGACACCCCAAACCCAGCACTTCATTAATTGCATTTATTAAATGGTTAACTTAGATGTAATTTAGCTAATTACTTCAATTTTTTTTTATATTTTCATAAATTCAACTGTTTCTTTTCATGCATTTTATATTTTTATAAAATACTACATATTTTTAGGGGACTATAGCCCCTGACCGTGCGTGCATTGCATATCGGGATCAACGGAAAAAAATTCGCGAAATGTCTGATGAATAGTACCAGCGGGATTTTTTCAGATTTTTGGCATTTATTTTGCTGAAATTTGATCACCCAAATGACCCTTTTGCCCTTACTAAAATGCCTTAATTATTTGACCTACCATTTGACCTTCTCATGAGAATAATATAAGCCAAGAACAAAAAAAAAAAGAGGTCAAAAAATGGCCAAAACATAGTTACGGGAATAGTAACTTTTTCTTGCAAAATTGCTATAGTTGATCATTTCCATCCATTCCAAGCTTGAATCTTGAGTTCTTGAACATGTTTACACCTTCTTCAAGCTTCTCTAGCCTTGTGTGGTAAGAATTTCATCTTATTTTTTTATTTGAAAATTTTGCACCTAAACTTTATTTTTTTTTGGGATTTGTTGAGATATTACTTGGTTATGCTTGTTTATGCTTAAATTACTCTTATTAATGATCATAGAGCATACTTTTGTGGTTAGATAGCATTTTGAATGGTTGAAAATAGAGTTGGAGCTTTGAGGAAGATGATGAATAGTGAAATTTCTAGGGTTCCGAAAATTTGTGCAATTTAATTTGATTCAATGCTTCTAGTAGTTGCTAATTAGGTCCTTGAGCGTGGAAAAAATGTTAGTTGCACTTGCCATGTACAAAATTTGAATAATTTGATCAAATTAAGCTACTTTAATAAGGGGTTTCGGGGTTAACTCAAATCCGGGCACGTTTTGAGGTTATGGCTAGTCTTTATTAAGTATTGAAACCTTAGAAATGCTTTCGTTTCGCTTGTTTGGGTTCCAAAATTAGTACTTGTAGTGTAAACTCACAAAAATGTATTTTTGGTGTTTTCATGTACTTGTGCTATAGGTTATGATTTGGAGGTTCTAAATGAGGTATTTAGGTATCCTTAGATTGGTAGGATGGTTAGCTAGCTTAACTTGATCATTGAATTCCGATAGGAAGCTAAATAGCCTAGTTGAACAAAGGGAAAATGAATGAATTAATTGCTTTAGTACTTGTATTGCTTTGTAGTTGCTCCTAGAGTGTCTAAATGCTATTCTAAAGTATGTGTGAGCTTTAGGTTAAGTTTTGTGAAAAGTATAATATTGACCCTTTTGTGTTCGCATAGTTAATTTCATAATAATTGCTTTATAATTGAGTAATTAAATGTTTATATGCCTTTGTGTAGTGTACGCATTATAGTAATGAAGTCTCGTGAATTAAGTTGCTTGGTTTACATGGCTTTGGTTGAGTATGAATTTAGAATAGACTAAAGGAACTAGTAATGAACCATGGTAATAATTGTTATTAGTTGATTCTTGATTGATTGGATAAATGTTTAAATGTACTTGTGTAAGAAGTTCATCTATTCGGAGGAGTTGTGAGTTAAGTTATATCGATACTAGTTAAAGATTGAGTAAACATATTTATATTGCTTAATAATTGCATTATATGTGTAAAGATATGCTTATATAACTTATTGGTTAGATGTTATATATTGTTTCTACTTATATGAATTATCATGGCTATGTATATGTTATTTATTATGCTATTGTCTTTGTTTGATACTTGGAAATTAAAGAGTGTTGCATATGTGATCACTTGAGTTTATGTATTGTTCAAATATTGATTAGAATGATTGTTAAACCATGAAATATATTGTTAGTTATGTGAATTAAAGGGAATCAAATAGAGTTGGATAAACTTAATGGCTTTATGAACTAGCTTTAGTTGACAATAAGAAACCACTTCTTATGCATATAGTTGATTGTATTAGGTAGTGATAATTGAAGGGAATTGATGCTTTTGGAGAATATTGAGGGAATCTTGGCTTAATTCGCGCAGGTTTGACTTCCTAAAAGGTGAGGGATCATTTCTATGTGCATTCTATGTGTCTTATCCTAATATATGCTAAATATTCGATACGAAGTGATTTAAGTGTTTTAGTTGGATTAGTTTACCAATTATAGACTAATGAATGTATCATATTTCATCGTATGGCGTGATTGATGATGTGTGTGCTCGAGGACAACCTCTTTTGTTGTCCTCCTTGTTTGTATATCGGCTTATTTTGTTATATTGTTATTATTATTGCTTCCTGTGTTATCGAGTCAAGGGTTGCGCAACCTTATCGTCGGGGCGGATGCGATGGGCCTCTCTGGGCGGCAGCGGGCTTGCCAGGGTTGGTTGCTCTAGCTCCGTACCCTATTCCCTCACTCGCCTGGTCCGGAGATTGCCAGGGGGTGTTGGGTCGTAGGATTGGGTACATCCGGAGTACCCTTTGGTGTTTGGGATGCCGGCTTATCGTGATCGAGATCGTGGTTCATGGATCGTGAATGAAGACCAAGTGAAGATTGGAGTACTAGGGTTAAGTGAATGTATCCTTTTTAATGTGTGGTTACTTAAGCTTTTGTCATTCTTGAATGGTTTAATTGCTATTATTGTTTAACTATATTACTTGTTGCATTGCACGCCCCGGGAGACTTTATCCCTCACTGGGCAACAGTGGTTGCTCATACCTCGCTAACATGTTTCAGGTGGCGCAGTTGAAGGAGTTGCCTTAGTTGCTGTGTGATTGTTGTCTGAGGTGGATGTGCTTTCTAGTTGCTATGTGAAGAATTTGTTATTCTATGTTATAATCTATTTTGGGGCCTTAAGGCTCATATATGTATTTGTGTAATATGTAAGTTGGAAGCCAGATGACTGTATTAGCAGTGGTAATTCTATGGCTTGTAATAACTTATATTTCTATTTCTAGTTGCTTTGCATGCTTGGGTGTGATTGTTTTGATACATGTTGGTTCAACTTCTAAGTATGTTTCAAAGTTATCATAGAATGGCATGATAAGCGGTTTTATGAAGAAGTCAAGTTGGTTGCATGCTTGTGTGAATCTAAACTATTGTATGCCTCAAGGCTCGGATGGCCATGAACCTTTGAACTTTAGTTATAAAAGCTTGCCTTATTGTGTTGTGACTTTCTTGAGTGTTTACAGGTTTTCAGAATGTCCACGGTACAGGGGAGACTCTGTCCGTTTTTCCCTAAAATTTTGAGACCGGGTTGGGATTGGGTTGAGAATAACTTCGTTATTAGAGCCTCCGGTCTCGTGAGGGATCGGGGCGTTACATTCAAAACTTAACTTTACAAATACAAAACTGAATTCAATGGAAATCCACGTAAGCCAGCATAATCAACGACAAAACTCTCGAGCCTTCTTTTCTATCCTTGATAGCACTGATCCTGAAAGGTGTTAGAAACGAGGGTGAGTATACAACATGTATACTCAGTGAGGGAGGTGATGCAGCATACCGAGGAATGCTTTCATGAAATGCACAAAGATAGCACATAAATATCACAATTAAGTAAGTTATTGAAACAACTAATTAAACACTTTATAAAAGGATACGGTTCCACTGCAAGTCTTCAAACTCGAACCACGAACCACGATCATCACTCAAGTGCCGGCAAACCCTTACTCCAACAAGTTGGGATACTCCGAATGTATCCCGATCCTACGACCCTTTCTCCTGAGGTAGGTCCATGCCCAGCAGGTGAACCACGCCTCTGGGGTAGTGGAGTATGCCTCAGCGAGAAGGGAATATGCACCATGGTAGTCGAGGGAGCACGGCAAGCCCGATGCCGCCCGTGTTTCTCGACGCTACCATGTCCGAAAAGGTTGCGCAACCCCGAGACAAGATTACGAGAATCAAGAATATCAAAATCATATAAGAGGGACGACAAAGTAGGCCGCCCTCGCAATTAAACACAAATAACACGAGAAAACACAAGATAGCGAGTAAATAGTACATATAAACTATTTCAATTACTAACCAACAATCTATAACCAATAAAATAAGTTAAGATGTACAAAAAAAAAATGAAGACTCCCTCACCTTGGATTAGGTTAATTATGCAAGGTAAAACTTAGATGAACTCCAACCTTCTCGACTTAACTCAAATGTGCAACCCTAGTCTTTTCATACAAATATAACAATTTATCAATTAACTATATAAATTCCATTTGAATATCCAAATAATTAACTAGAATTAATATAACTCAAATAATACATGATCTATGTACCTAACTTATCTAACATTTTACTTTTAGCTAGTAACTCATGGAATAAGAACACTACAATTAGTAGGCCATGCATAATTATACTCTAGTTCTAATTGAGGTTTAATTAGTACAATACTACTAAGTCACCCTAACAAGCATTCTTCTGTAAGCTAGTAATCTATGTAGAATAAGAGAGATTTCAATTGGAAATCACCATTAGACAAGTTAGACAAAGTCGTAGTTGAAACTTTTTCCGTATAGTACAAACAATTTCTAAGTTACAATAATTAGAACATTTAATTCATATACTCCATATTTTCAATAGTCTACAAGTTAATTAAGAAGATAGTTCAAAAACTTAAATGATAATGATTCAACCAGCATGCTATAACTAGATATAAACCAAGCTAGAATTTAGTTTAACTAAAATCAACACATGAGCCTGCAGTTACTCATACTATTTCTCATTTTACTTTAGTTAATAACTTGTACAAGAAATTAATTCACTCCACATAACAATAAACTAGCCATTAACTCAACTCAAAGAATTTCTCCAAAGAATATATAGATAATAAATGTTAGGTTACTTTAATGTTCAAATGATACATTCATTCACAATGACACTACCCAGTCTTTTACTACTTTAATGAACTTCTAATTCATATTCTACTTTACTTACAATAGTTAGTAATATCTCCATGAAGATAGCCCAACATTAGCACATAAGGAAAGAAATGCATTTATCAACTAATAGAAAAGTTAATTATCAACCATTTAATAACTAACATACCATTTTAGCAAAATAACTATACTTCAAGCTAGGATTCTAACATATCACTAGTAGGATCAACTTAAGTTAATTACATTTAACATATAATAGACAACTATCAACTTACAATTAACCTTACATGTAGTTTCAAAAAGCATTAAACACATTCTCCCACATAGTTTACTTAACCCTTCTAAGTGTTCAGTAGTTGTACATTGATAACAACAACTAATTCTAACAATTGAATTGTTTAGCATATATAGAAACATTACCTATCTCTAAAGGTAGTGACCATCACAACTCTACTAGCATTCCTCATTCACAGTCGAATAGAATAGCTTTCAATTTAAATTAACTTTACTAGCAATTAGATTTCAATTACAATTCAAGAAAACAACATAACTATAAGAGCCCCATTACGTTACTAATCATCCAAGGACACTACACAATAAGGTCTTGATCGAATAAATCCAATTTGAACTGAATTATATAATCACTATAGCAAAATAACAGCAAAATTCTGATTCTCGCGTAACAGGGCATTTCTGACACATCTCACCAAAATGATCATAACTTGTTCTAGACAACTCCGATTAATGCACCGTAAAAAGTTGTAGAAACTAGACTCGTAAGGCTTTCTAACGGTATATAATTCAACCCCTAATCCTTCTCCAATTAATACAGTTTTAAGATCGAAGTTGCCTCAATTTTGCTAAAAAATCTGGATAGCCGCAGTTGAACATACACACATTAAGTTCTCAATGTTTTTAATTCCGTTTCTTGCATGCATGGACTGATTTTCTTTAGCAATAACTTAGAAAGCAAAGATTGTACCTCCTTTAGACATATTCACAAATACTTAACTCATAAGATCTCACTCAAAAAGATATACTTTCTATACAAACACATTTAATACTTAAACATAATCCAACTATAAACATGACCTAGAATTATTATCATGCTTATTCACCCAAATTACAATTTATAACTCACTCAATAGACAAATATAACAATTATAATAACTCAAATAGCTAATCATGCTATAAGCTCAACTAATTCACATAAACTCCAACAAAACTCCTTCAAAATGCTTACAAATTAGATTCTAATCTTCATACGAGATAACCAACTTCAAATCTAACTTCACTAATCCCAAATGACACTTTATGATACAACTAAATGCCATGAAATCATATTTTTAAGCATGTCAACACAAAAATACCGAAAAGTCTCTTTAGTGATTTGAACTACAATTACCTAATCCTATTAACAATTAAGCGTCATAATTATATTTTTAGAGCTTCCTAACACTTCTAAGACCAACTACATCATCAAACATGTCAAACTCATCATTTCATTTTAAGGTCCTCTTTGCATTTCAAGCTAAATTTCCAATTCTAGTCAAGTTATCACCATTTTTACGATACGTATAGCATTCTCAAGGATTATAGCAACTATTAGAAGCATTAAAACAATTAGAAATGCAAAAACCCCAAAATTCGTAGGTTACTATTCATAAATACTATTCATCATCTTCTACAACATGCAATCTTCATTTCTAACCACAACAATTGCTATCAAGCCACTAAAGATTGTTCTCTAGGCATATTAGGAGGTATTTAAAGTATATATAAGCAAAGAAATAACATTAATCATCAATTACAAAATTTTAAATAAAGCCGTAGAATTTCTAATGCAAATAAAATGAACTACCTCACATATACTAGTTGTAGGATGCTAGTAGTAGATTCTAGGATGATCAAAACACCTCCCAACTTCAAGCTTGATGATCAATTTGCAAGAATGGTTGGAGGTTTCTTCTCTTTTTTTTCTCTTGAGATGTCCAACGGGTTTGAAAGGGTTTGGGGGGTGTTTGCTTCTTCTTCTTTTTTTTGTCTTATGTATTCTTTTTAATAAGCCTAAGTTATAAATAAATATGTGTGTAGGAAAAATGCATACTATTAAAGTAAGACTAAATCAAATACAAGCTTAAAAATGCTCTTTTTATGTTATATAAATAATAGACTAAGGACATAATGGGTTGGATTGGTAAATTGGGTCTAATTAAACATATTTCAGGATCTAATAAAAGTCCAAAGTCTAGCTAATTCACTAGAATCCCAAATAAAAATTCTACAAAAAGTTACTATTTTTTCGTAGCACTATTCATTCAAGATGAAAACTATTTTCTAAATGCATACTCCCAATGTTAAATACATAAAATAATATTTTTCACATTCTTCCTACATGACATGTAACTGGAGAAAAATACAGTTTCAGAAAAATTAAACAGTAAATTTTTTTTGAATAGTGTCTTATGCTAAAATTAAATAAATGCACATTTAATTCTCAAATAAGATATTCAATAATTTAAAATGAATATGATGAGGTTCTTGGTCGTCACAATACTTATGCTGAATGGCCGGGTTATTGCCTATGCTTCAAGAAAGTTGAAGCTGTATGAGGTAAATTATCCGACTCATGATCTGGAGTTGGCAGTTGTTGTATTCGCACTGAAAAAGTGGCATCATTATCTGTGGGACAGTAAGTTTGAGATTTTCTCCGATCATAAAAGTTTGAAGTATTTGTTCTCACAGAAGGATTTGAATATGCGTCAACGGATGTGGATGGAGCTTCTCGGAGATTATAATTGTTCTATCAATTATCTGCATGGGAAGACAAATGTGGTAGCAGACGCTCTTAGCCATAAGGCAAGTATTTCTTGTTTGGCTATTAAAAAGTGGGAGGTTCTTGAGGAATTTAGTTATTGGAGACCAGAGTTGACTCAGGTTGGGGTGATGTGTTCAGATCTCCGTATGCAACCTTTATTGTTGTCTCAGATCAGAGAAGCTCAACAACTTGATTCAAAACTTCAGAAGATCAAGGATCAGATTTCAGATGATCAGTCTGACTTCAAATTACATGGGGATGGTATTCTTCGATTTCAGAACAGGGTTTGTGTTTCCAATGAACCGGGGTTGAGGAGAGGTATTCTAGAGGAGGCTCATAATTCTAAGTACACTATTCATCCCGGTAGAAACAAGATGTACTGGGATTTGAAACAACATTATTGGTAGAATAACATGAAAAGGGAGGTTGCTCAGTTTGTATCCAGATGCTTGACTTGTCAGTGAGTAAATGCCGAACATCAACGACCCGCAGGGTTACTACAGCCGTTGGCAATACCAGAAAGTGGGAACATATTACGATGGACTTTGTCTCTAGTTTGCCTAGAACACTGAGAGGTAACGATGCAGTTTGGGTTGTTGTGGACCGTTTGACGAAGACAGCTCATTTCAATCTGATGAGGTTGAGAGATGAGGTTGTAAAGTTGGCAGATCTTTATGTGGATCAGATTGTTAAACTTCATGGGATTCCATCTAGTATTGTCTCAGATCGAGATCCTCGGTCTACTTCTCGTTTGTGGAAGAAACTTCAGGAGACTTTGGGTACTCAGTTAAACTTCAGCACAGTGTATCATCCATATACTGACGATCAGTCTGAGAGCACTATTCAGATTCTGGAAGATATGCTCAGGGCTTGTGTTCTGGACTTCGGGAAGAACTAGGAGAAACATCTACCACTTGCCGAGTTTGCCTATAACAATAGTTATCAAGCGACTATTGGGATGGCACCTTTTGTAGCTCTTTACGACCGTAAGTGCCGATCACCTTTGTATTGGGATGAAGTAGGGGAGATGAAGGCTATTGATCCGACTATCATGTCGGAGCTTCTAGAGAAGATTGAGAATGTTCAGTTGATCAGGCAAAGGATGTTGACAACGCATAGCAGATACAAGAGTTATGCTGATAAGCGTCATTGGGATTTGGAGTTTGCAGTCGGGGATCGGGTTTTCTTGAAATTGTCTCCTCGAAAGGGATTTTCTCGATATGGTAAATGTGGTTAGTTGAGTCTGAGGTTTGTAGGGCCATTTGAGATTAACGATAGAGTTGACAAGTTAACATATCGGTTGGCTTTACCGGAGAACTTCTCTAATGTTCACGATGTCTTTCACGTGTCTAATTTGTGGAAATATAATCCGGATCCTTATCATATTCTAGAGCCAGAGCCGTTACAGCTTCATGAGAATCTGACTTATGATGAGCGATAGATTCGTATTCTAGATCAGATAGAACGGGAGTTGAGATCGAAAAAGATTCCGATGGTCAAAGTGTTGTGGAATCATCATGGGATTGGGGAAGCTACTTGGGAAAGGAGAGATCAGATGTAGCAGCAGTATCCAGATCTGTTCTGTTCAGCAAGTAAGAATCTTGAGGATGAAATTTCTTTAAAGCAGGGAGAATGTGAGACCCCAAATTTTGTATTTGCCTAGATTTGCGTGATTTGACCTGTTTATGTGTTATATAAGTTAGAATGTGCTAATTCTGTGATTTATATTCTTATTACATGCTAAGTGTGTATTCATGAAATTTTTATCAAAAACGGCATCAGAAATTTTATTGTCCGCTAAAATTTTTACAGGAGTGTTTTAAACATCTTAAAACCTAATCCTCAGATATTAATAGACTAGTGTCTAATCAAAATGGATTCCAAATCGGATTAGAAATTTTAAAGGTTTTTACACCTTATTTTGCGAAAATCGAGTTTTTAACCGAGTCGGGTGAAAGTCTTTGCATGTAAAAATTGTTGTCAACTGAAAATATGCTACTTAAAATAGTCTAGGAGTTAATTGTATGTTGGTGAGAAAAATAGTCAAGAAATAGAATTAAAAGACTAAAAATACTAGAAATAACTAAGTGTTCACCTTTGACTTTTTTATATTTTTGTTGACCTTGAGCTTATAAGCACCAACACACACTAAAACCAACACAAAGCACACTTACAAACACACACATAGCCGAGAGTTTGAGGGAGAAAAAGAGAAAAGAATTTCCAAGGTTTTCAAAGCAAATTTCTCTTGAAAACCTAGTTTTTGTTCGTAGTTTTACAAACTGAGCTAGATTCCGCTTGTTGGGCACGCATTGCACGCATTCTTAGGCTTGTTTCGGATCAAAGGTGAGAGAAAATTTTTAGATCTCAAAGTGCTATTTTTAAGTGTTTTCATATAACTATTTATTTAGTCGGTGAAATGCTAAACTATCTTTAGAATATTGCTCAGTAGATGCCAAGGATAATTTATATGGGTTTATAGCTGTTTTGAACTGTGGTAGCACAAATTTCTATTTTTTGGGTATTAAAGTTGAGAATTTGGCTAAATGTTGAATAATTGTTGTTGTGGTGGATGAAATTGATTGCTGTTAGCTTCTAAAAGTTTGTTAAATACGTGGTAGTAATTTTGTAATGCCGAAATTTTGATTGTGATGTCATGGTGAAAGTCCAAAAAATTCGGCCATGGTGCATTGAAGTTTTAGGGTTGTTGGGCTTGTTTTGGATGGAATATGGTTGGCTTCCGAGGGGGCTTATGTTGTTGCTTGAGTGGGTGAGTGATAGAAACTGGTTTGGAGGGTATTGGATTAGTGGATTGTAAGTTATGGTTTTTGGAAGTTTGAGTAGTTTTCCTTTAAATGTTGAAATAATGTCTTTAGTTGTTTGGGTGGTTTTTGAGTGGTTGAATCATGGGTTGTTATTGGTTAGATTCGGGTTTGGTTGAGTGGATTAATACATGTTAAGTTAGATGGCCTACTTTGTCATCTAACTTAGTTGTTGAGTTGTTAATTGATTATCTGATGTTATGTTGTTGAAATGATGTTAACTGATTGATTATTGATGAAGCCAGGAGATAGGCAACCTACTTTGTTGTCTTCCTGTGATATGATTGATTATTATTATTGTCATGAGTCTTGGTATGTGTATGCCACCTCTCGGGCAGCATTGGGTTGTTGGGTTGATAACGGCATGACTATCATAGACTACCCCCAGCTCGCATGGGCGGAGGTGCCATGGAGGGAGGGGCTAGTGAGGTACCTCGAGTGTGTGAGTAATAGGGAGTTATAAGAAGATGGTTGAGATCGTGATGGCGTTTAGAGCTACACCAACTAGGGTATCCTTATTGATTGGTTATGATTATTGTTATGTTTATATTGATGTTGATATTTGTTGTGTGTTAAAGATCTATTAATTCCTCACTGGGCTTGTTTTATGTAAGCTCACTCTTATTCATTATCTGCAAGCAGGTGTTACCGAACCAGATTACTGTTATGTTCCTCAAGAAGCTGAGAATGTGACTTTTGTTGAAGAGTCTTATGTGCCAGAGTCATATCCTGATGCTTAGCTAGAATGTTGTATGCTATTTTGTAGTATGACTTATGTTGTAGAGTTTCAAGCTTTTAAAGGTTGTATTGTATAAACCGATCTAAAGGTAGTAAAAGTGTTATGCTAGTTTAGAGTCTTTCTTTTGATTATGGTTAGATTGTTAGGCTGGTATATAATCTATTTTGCAACGTATGTTATAGCCTATGTATGATGTTGGAATGGAGGCATATAACATTTGGATGAAATGATGAAAGAATGATTAATGTATGGTTAAGGTTGCATTATTGATTGTTAATATAGTGGTGGAGATGTTGTTGATCTTTGGTGTTTGTTGTGTGAAGTTCTAAAGGGTTGGTTTAGAGCCCTGATGTCCGTGTTATTGTCGTTATACTGCCGAAATTCTGTTGCGTCCTGACTGATCGTAGGAGGAGTCGAGTTGGGGTGTTAAAGTGCAGCCGAAGAGTAAGAGGATTCAAAGATTTGTTATAGGGCTGAGGCCCGATATTTCGTTGAATTTGTATACTAAGGACTATCCTTCTTATGCCGGAGCAGTCAGGATAGCTGCCAGATATGAGAAACGTAAAGCATATATGTTTAGGGAGCCTAGTCAGCCTAGTAAATGACCATATCAGACACAGAGTCAGGGGTATCAGAGGCAGACTATATCAATTGGTCAGAGCCAGCAGGCGAGGCAGACTCAGAGTTATACCGGACTACTCAAACTCAAGCACGACCAGTTCAAAGTAAGAATCAGGGGCAGCCTCGTCCAGTTGTGGCACGATCTCCGTAGGGTAGTTCAGCTACTTCTACTTATAGACTCCTACGGGATGCACTGTTGCAAGACGTCACCAGCAGTGCAGCTTTTGTCAGCGCCACGACCACATAGAGGAGAATTGCTGGACGAGATTGAACAAGTGTACAGGTTGTGGGAGTGACTAGCACAGGGTCAAGTATTGCTTGAAATTCAAGAACACCAGGGGTTAGACATCTGGTCAGGGCACCAGCTACAACACCAGCTCCTCGGGGACAGGCCCTAGTATTTGATCTAGATCAAGAGGAGCTTCCTGATACGACTGTAGTTGTTGAAGGTACTTTTCTTCTCAATAATAAATCAGTCACAGTTTTAATTGATTCTAGGGCTATATACTCATTTATCACACCTATGTGCGCACAATCTTTTGCATTGAAAATTGATAAATTGTCTTACAAGATTGAGGTAGGTTCACCTATGGGCACTAAGTTTTTAATTGAATCTGTGTGTAAAGCCTGTGAATTGTGTATTGAGGGCCGAGTCCTTCCTGTTGATTTGATTATCTTGCCTTTTAAGTACTTTGAAATAATTCTGGGTATGGATTGGTTGGGTGAATATTATGCTTATCTAGATTGTAGAAGAAAAATTGTGAAGCTAGAAACGCCTAAGCAACCCGTAATTGAGATTGTCGGTAGTCGTAAATCCATGGGTACTAGCATAATTTCTTCTATTAAGGCGACTAAACTACTGAGTAAAAGTTGTGATGCTTATTTGGCCTATTTAATTAATCAACCTATGGATAAGCTAAAATTGAATGAAGTACCTATAGTGAAAAAGTTTCCGGGGGTTTTTCCTAAAGAATTAATTACCTGGGTTGCCACCTGATAGAGAGATAAAATTCGTGATTGACCTATTACTAGGGACTACAACTATCTCTAGAACTCCGTATAGAATGGCTTTGCCTGAATTGCAAGAATTGAAAGTTGAGCTGAAGGGTTTGCTTGAGAAGGGATTTATTCAGCCGAGTTCTTCGCCTTGGGGTGCACTAGTCTTATTTGTTAAAAAGAATGATGGATCTCTTCGCTTATATATTGATTATCGGGGTCTCAATCAGGTGACTGTTAAAAATAACTATCCGTTGCCTTTAATTGAGAAGTTATTTGATCAGTTGCAGGGTGCCAATGTATATTCTAAATTTAATTTGAGACAGGATATTATCAATTGAGGATTAAGAAAGATTATGTGCCTAAAACTGCTTTCAGAACTCGATATGGTCACTATGAGTTTGTTGTTCTGCCATTTGGTCTGACTAATGCTCCCATCGCATTTATGGATTTAATGCAGAGGGTATTCCGACCATACTTAGACCAGTTTGTGGTTATTTTTATTGATGATATTCTGGTATATTCAAAATCAGAGGCTGAACACGAACACCATATGAGGATTGTATTACAGACTCTGCAGGAGTATAAATTATTTGCGAAATTCAGGAAATGTGAGTTTTGGTTAAAGCAAGTTGCGTTTCTCGGTCATATTATCTCGCTTGATGGTATTTCTATTGATCCGATGAAGATTGAGGTTGTATTGGCATGGAAACGGCCTGAGACTGTTATAGAGATCTGCAGTTTTCTAGGTTTAGCAAGATATTATAGAAGGTTTGTCAGGGATTTCTCTAAAATTACTGGACCTTTGACTCAGCTTACTCAGAAGAAGACTGTGTTTGACTGAAATGAGAAGTGTGAGGCTACTTTTCAGGAACTGAAAAAGAGACTTACCACGGCTCCTATTCTTGCACTGCCCGAGGGGATTGATAATCTGGTGATCTATAGTGATGCTTCAAAGGAAGGTTTGGGTTGTGTATTGATGCAGAATGGAAAAGTTATTGCATATGCCTCCAGGAAATTGAAACCCTATGAACTCAACTATCCGACGCACAATCTTGAACTTGCGGCTATTATCTTTGCACTAAAAAAATGGCATCACTATCTCTGGGGTAACAAATTTGAAATCTTTACCGATCACATGAGTCTGAAATATCTATTCTCATAGAAAGAGTTGAATATGAGGCAGAGGCGTTGGTTGGAATTACTTGTGGATTATAACTGCACTATTAATTATCTACCAGGTAAAGCCAATATTGTCGCTGATGCTTTGAGTCGAAAGGCTACAGTTGTTAGTTTAATTATAAAAAATTGGGAGTTCATGGAAAAACTATGTTTGTGGAAAACCAAGATTTCAAATTCTGGTATTCAATTTGCAAGTCTACAAATTCAATCTCTATTATTATCCATAATTAGAGAAGCTTAGTAGACTGATCCATAATTGTTGAAAATCTTAGAAAAGTCAAAATGGGGAGAGTCATATTTCAAACTTCATGATGATGGCATTCTCAAATTCAAGGCAGAATTTGTATTCCAAGTGAGCCAATATTAAAGAAAGAAATACTGGCAGAGGCACACAGTTCAAAGTACACTATCCACCTAGGTAGTACCAAAATGTATAGGGATTTGAAATAGTACTTCTAGTGGAATAATATGAAAAGAGAGATTGCTAATTATGTGGCTAGATGCTTGACTTGTCAAAAAGTTAAAGTTGAGCATCGAGACCTGCAGGGTTATTACAGTCGTTGGCCATTCCTAACTGGAAATGGGACCACGTGACTATGGATTTCATGTCAGACTTGCTGAGATCTTCGAAGGGTAATGACTTAGTTTGGGTTGTTGTTGATAGACTGACCAAAACTTCTCACTTCATTGCCACGAAGAAAATTGATCCTCTTGACAAGCTAGCTGAGTTGTATGTTGAAAATATTGTTAGACTTCATGGGATTCTAAAGGGTATTGTGTCCGACAGGGATCCCAGGTTCACATCTCAGTTCTGGCAGAAGATTCGGAAAGCTTTAGACACCACGTTGATCTTCTGTACATCTTATCACCCTCAAACTGACGGTCAATTTGAGAGAACTATCTTAATACTTGAGGATATATTGCGAGCTTGTATTATGGACTTTGGTAAGAGTTGGGAAAGATATTTGCCACTTTCAGAATTTGCCTATAACAATAGTTACCAAGCTACTATTGCTATGGCACTATATGGGCATAAATGTAGATCTCCTTTATATTGGGATGAGGTTGGTGAGATGAAGACTATTGACCCTACTCTATTACCTGAGATGAGCAGAATGGTTGATAATGTACAGCTTATCAAGAAGAGAATGCTTACAACACAAAGTCGACAAAAGAGTTAGGTAGATAGATGTCGTCGTGATTTGGAGTTTGCCATGGGTGATCGGGTATTTCTGAAAATCTCTCCTCGCAAAGGTTTGATTCGGCATGGTAAAGGGGGTAAACTCAGTCCGAGATATGTGGGACCGTTTGAAATAACTGAGAAAGTTGGTGCATTGGCTTACCGATTAGTTTTACCTCATAGTTTGGGCAAAATTCATGATGTCGTTCGTGTCTCTATGCTTCAGAAATATCAGCCAGATCCTTCTCATGTTCTTGAGCCAGAGCCTCTAGAGATCAGTGAGACTTTGACTTGTACAGATAAACTATTTTGGGTTGTAGACTGGAAAGTTCAGGAGGTCGGAACTAAAAGCATTCCGATTGTTAAAATTTTGTGGGATCATCACATGTTAGAGGATACTACATAGGAGAAAGAGCATCATATGTGAGATAGATATCCTAAGTTGTTCGCCGAATCATGTAGGAATTACATGGATGCAATTAGTTTAAAGGGGAGAGGGTGTGACGCCCGAGAACATTGCCGTACTTTTATTAACTATTGCATCTACTATTTGTGCATTTTCACTGTCTTTACTTGTTATCTTCTTAGTCAATATTTATTGCATTTTTCAATAGCTTATTTTCTTTGAATTAATATTTTTCATAGACTATATTAATTATTTTAGGAATGAGAAAAATGTATGTTTGAGCAAATTGCATTAAGAGCATTCATTTAGAAAATGTTATAGCGGTTCGTTGAATAGTGTAACATAGTCAAACATTGTTTGAGCTAGCTAATATTTAATTACCCCATTAGACTTATTTTAAGCTATTTTGGCTCACTTTAAGTTGTCAACACACACACGCATATACATATAATATATTTTATATGCACATTAGGACATATATACATACAAAAGAGCATAAAAAATAAAAGAAAAATACCAAAATCTGCCCCCCAAACCCGTGACCCTGCAGCAGCCAAAAGGAGGAAGAAAACTTCCATTTTGCTTACAAATCTTCACTTTGAGCTCATCTTGATCTTCTCCAAGGGCATACAAGCCATCTCCAAGCATCTGCACTTCAACTTGTGAGGGATTTGCACACTTTTGTGAATTTAAAGTTGATGCCATATTATGTAATTTCTAGATTTGTTGCTAATGGCTTGAGATTTGCTTCAATCTTGCTTTATACGTCACCTACATGTTGTAGAGACTATATTTATGTAATTGTTTAACTTTTTAAACGGTTAAATTCGTTCGTTGGATTTTAGGGCAGTGAATAATGACGTTTTTTAGAGTTTTGAGAAAATGTGCCATATAGCTTGATTCAATGCTTCAATTAGATGCTTCAGATGTTAATGAAGGTAGATTAATAACCCCGTGAAGTTTAATTGCTCGTAACTTGGTAAAAATGCGAATTTAGCAATTTTAGAAAGGGATTTCGGGTGTAATGCGAAACCTGGTTAATTTGGCCATCACATTTGGTATTCTTAGGCTATGTAGGTGCTAGATATGCTTTTCTAACTCGCGGTTGAGTTTCAGTTAAGGTACGTGTAGTACAAACTCATAAAGGGACAATTGGGGCTTTTGTGGTAATCGCGGGTAATTAGGTAGTTTCGAGGGTCCTAGGGGTGTCATAAGGAGTAATTAGAAGTATGGAATAGGCCTCTTGTGAATCTCGAGCTTTGTCTTTTGTTTTGGAACTAAATAGCTTAAGTTACAAAGGGGAAAAAGTGGGAAATCGGTTGTTTTGAATGCTTATTAGTTGTTTAAATGTACTTTTAGATTGGTTATGAGCTTTTGGTAGAGTTTTATGAAAAGAATGTTATTGACCCCTTTGTATTCATTTAGTTGATTATATGTTAATGTCTATATTTTAACTGCTTTCAAGGGCAACCTACTTTGTTGTCCCTCCTAAATGTTATTGTTTTACAATGTTATTATATTGTCAATTGTTAAAGTGCATTGCATAGTGGTTGCGCAACTATAGTGTAAGGGGTAGATATATTGGATATCGGCTAGGCGGCTGCGGGCTTGCCAGTGGATATTCAATCTCCGTGCTCTAGTCCCTTACTCGCTTGGTCTGGAGATTGCCAGGGAGTGTTGGGTCATTGGATTCTCAGGGTACATTTGGAGTACACCCATTGGAGTGATTAGGGTTTTTGCCGGTACATTGATCGAGGTTCGTGGATCGAGGTTTGTGATTGAAGATCAAGTAAATTCTAGAGTGTTGGGGTTAAGTAATTTGTATCCTTTTTAATATGTGGTAACATGACATTTACATTGCTCTTTTGTTGTTTAATTGCTTTATTTGTATTAATTGTTGTATTGCATGCCCCGGTAGACTATATCTCTCACTGGACAATTGTGGTTGTTCATACCTCGCTAACATGTTTCAGGAGGTGCTGAGGTTGATCCCCAGCTTGTTGTGGTATAGGGAGAAGAGGAAGAGGTGCATGCAGAGCAGTTGCCTTAGTTGTTGTGTGTTATTTGCTTGAGGTGGATATGTTTCTTGATGGACTTTATGTGAAGGCTTGTTTGTATTATTTCATGTCCTATTTTGGAGCCTGTAGGCTTATGTATATATTTGTGCAGTTGTAAGCTTGAAAGTTAGATGGATGTAGAATGAGATATATATATGTGACATGTAATAACTTAAAACTCTACTTCGTGCTTATTGTGTGCTTGGGTGTGAATGCAACGGATGTATGGTTGGTCTTAATCTATAACTATGTTTAAATGATAACATAGAGTGGTATGATAAGCGGACAAAAGATAAGATTTTAGGATTGTGAAATGCATGCTTGTATATTTGTTTATTGTATTGTGTTGCTTGAGGCTTGGATGGCCTTGAAGCTGGGAATTAGTTAGAGTTGGAGTGGTTGAAGTTTAGTTTTGTATTTATGGCATTGTTCATTATTTGCAAGTGACCAGAATGTCAACGGTACAAAGGAGACTCTGTCCGTTTGTTGGGTCCGGACCTAACTTTTAGTGTGGGGTTGGGTCGGGGCATGACAATTCCCTTACTCGTCTGGTCCGAAGATTGCCAGGGGCTGTTGGGTCGTAGAATATTCGGGGTACATCCGGAGTACACCCACTGGAGTGTTTCGGGATTATGCCAACACATTGATCATGATCATGATTGTGGTTCGTGGTTCGTGGTTCAAGATTGGGATTGAAGTTCAAGTGATTTTGGAGTGTTTGGGGTTATTGAGATTCGTATCCTTTTTAAATGTGTGTTATACAATTGATTTAGTTGTTTATTTAATGTATATTGTTATTCGATGCTTATCTATTGCATTGCACGAATCCCCTTATAAATGTTTCCCGTATATGGTTCCCCTCCCTCACTGGGTATACATGTTTGTATACTCACTCTTTATTACTCGCCTTTCAGGTATCACAATGTTAGAAAGAGTGTTCGTGCTTGTGGTGCTTGATCTTTGCTTGGGAGTCAATGTGTTATGTGGAGTGGGTTGTAAGATATTTCTTTTGAGTTGTATGTATTCAATGTATAAGAAATGTAATCTGAGTTTGATTGGATCAATAGAGTGGTATGATAACATAGTTTATGTAATAGGTTAGCATGGCTTAAATTAATACATGTATGTAGTTGTCTAATGGAATAGAGTTAAAATAGCCTTTGAATTTGGAAATGTATATTTGTTGTGAACTTTTGCTGAGAGCCAAGGCTCGGATGGCCTTGAGGAGTTGTGGAATGTGTTGGGCAAGGTACTGGCCCTTTTATATTTTATGTGCAGGTAAACTGATAGTCCTATAAATAGGGAAGACTCCGTCCGTTTTCCCTCATTTTTCGTGCCTTGGAAATGGTTTCGGGAACTCCGGTCTCTAGAGGGATCGGGACACTAAATTATACCTATAGGTTGTAAATAGGTCTTCAAAAGGAAACTTGGAATTGATGGAAATGTGGAAACTTATAAAGCAAGGCTAGTTGTGAAAGGTTTTCGACAGAAACAAGGTGTTGATTATGACAAAACCTTTTCACTAGTAAGTCCATCCGTATCATGCTTGCTATTGCCGCACACTATGATTATGAGATCTGGCAAATGGATGTTAAAACTGCGTTCCTAAATGGCTATCTTGAAGAAGATATCTATATGGAACAACCTGAAGGTTTTAAATCCAATAAAGATCAAGTGTGTAAGCTTAAAAGATCAATATATGGTCTAAAGCAAGCCTCTCGTTCTTGGAATATTAGATTTAATAATGAGATCAAAGAGATTGGTTTCATTAGAAATGATGATGAACCTTGTGTATACAAAAAGATTAGTGGGAACATGACCACTTTTTTGATTTTGTATGTTGATGATATTTTAATAATGGAAAATGATGTTGGACAGATGATGTCAACTAAGATTTGGTTGAATAACAAGTTCTCCATGAAAGATTTGGGAGAAGCCTTTTATATCTTAAGGATTCGTGTCTATAGAGATAGACCGAAAAGATTGATTGGCTTGTCTCAAAGTCTGTACATAGAGCGAGTATTGAAGAAATTCAATATGAAGAGTTCTAAGAAAGGTCTTCTGCCTATCTGGTATGAAATACATCTTTCCAAGAACATGTTTCCCAAATCCGAGGATGAAAGGCAACGTATGGAACGTGTACCCTATGCTTCGGCTGTTGGCAGTCTCATGTATACCATGCTATGTACAAGGCCTGATATTGCATATGCTGTAAGCCTTGTGAGAAGATATCAGTCCAATCAGGAGAAGAACACTGGATGGCAGTGAAACATATCCTTAAGTACTTGCGAAGGACTAAGGACCTTGCACTAATTTATGGATGAGGAGAACTCCGGATAGATGGGTACACAGATTCAGATTTTCAATATGATACGGATGATAGAAAGTCTACATCTAGATTTGTGTTTGTTTGTAATGGAGGAACAGTAAGTTGGAAAAGTTCCAAGCAGCTAGTTACTACAGACTCCACTACAAAAGCCAAGTACATTGCTGCATCCGATGCAGCAAAGGAAGCTGTTTGGATTAGGAAGTTCTTGTTAGAGCTAGAAGTGGTTCCTACTATCGAGTTGCCAATACCGTTGTATTGCGACAACAATGGAGCTATTGCACAAGCTTAGGAACCTAGATCTCATCAAAAGTCCAAACACATTGAAATGCGTTTCCATATCATTCGAGAGATAGTTGCTTGAAAAGATATAAGTCAACAGAAAGTTCCTACTTTAAATATGTAGCTAACCCACTTACTAAGCCTATGAGTCAATCGTAGTTATTACGTCATCTTGAAAAGATGGGGATGCGATGCCATGTAGATATATGCCCTAATGTTATATAGTTAGATGACCTATATAGGGAATTTTGATGTAAATCTAAATGACATGTTAATTGGATGTTCATATTCTCCATTTAAGTATATGAATGTGTCCTCAATGATTTTCATAGAAAACATATATTTTTAAAGTCTTGAGAATTCAATGGTATGTTTCTTCGTCATGATAAACATTCAAAAGCATTCGTAGTCCTTAGATTATTCGACTAGAACTAGAATAATCAAGTACGGACTATCATATGTAGTTACCTTAGGTTAACATAAAGATGTTGATGAAAAAGGGTAGCAAGAATTGAGCTACAACGGCATAGGGATGCGATTAACTCACATATGAGTGATCGTTAGCAGAACGGATCATTGAATGTGATCAGAGTGACAAACTACATGACTTTGGATTAATAGTTTGTCATTCGTTGCAAATTGTGCAAATTAATCCTTTGACTTGAGAAATTACGGCTGCAGGCTATATCAGGGGCTAAATCTTGCGTTTGGATAATGCTCGCCTTCTTTGAAGGTGATATACGACCTCTTGCAGTTTAGTTTTGTGATATAGAGACCAACAGGTAATTGTCAAGATAGGATCTGTTAACCTCCGAAAGTGAGGCGATGTCCTATGCAATCTAGTGTCGGTTGTCTAAAATGAGAAATCCTCGGACGGGGTAGTTGAACGATGGAAAGGTGTTTTTCCATAGATGTCATCTTTCATTCCACCGAATTAGATCTCTGCATAGAATCGTTTAGTGGACTTAATCATTTCATGGTCCCCATAACGATCGGGACATTTTAATAGAAGGATCGGACTACACGCTAATTTGCGATTGTAAATAGGTTCGTTGGAATTGGACTTCATTACTGTATATATTGTCATGATACGTTTGTTGCTAACGCGTCAATCATGAACATGAAGGTATTCTGGAAAATAGCGAAGACATTTTCAGAATCGATCCTTTATCATTATATAGTCATGAACCTAAAAAGTCACACACTTAGAGTATCATGAATAAAGCAAATTCTGAGCTTGGTATTTAGTTAGAAACACGTTAAAGTGTTAACAGTATTATTTTGGCCATTAACGGTTAAGTGGGCGAAAATCATAATTTTTGAAAGTTTTGAGGCCAAAGTATAGATACTTAAAAATATTGGGGCAAGAGTGCAAATAGATTGAAGGGTCAATCTTCAATTAATTATTCTAAAGGGGTTTAGAATTAATTAATGTTGTCTTCACTAAAATACAAACAACAACTAACACTAAAAGACAAAACACAAAAGGACAAACACTAAAGGACAAAAGACAACTTGCACAAAAAGACAAACAACAACTTGGAAGAGAAATTTGTCCAAAATGCCCTCCTATGGCCGGCCACTTGAAGGAGATTTGATACTTGGCTTCTTCTAGTCTTCCTTTGGCCGAAAATTACACATCAAATAGAAGAAAAAATCTCTCTTTCTTCCCCTTGGCAATTCGGCCATAGCTAGAAAAGATAGAAGATTTAGTTTTTTGTGTTTTACATAATATACTTAAGCTCTTCGGTAATCAACTAAGGCTAGCACTTTAATTAGTAAATTACCTTGTTGCTTTTGGATACTTGTGGACCAACTAGGACCTTTGCACTTGCAGATGAGATTTATCTGAGTCAATATCTTCATTTCAAGAATCTACATCTGAGTTCTCCACGCGAGGTTTTCGTTTTAAATACATTTGTATATAGTTGTATATACTCTTATGTATTTTTCTTTTATGTACCAGTTACGGATTTACTCTTGAGATTTTGTGAATACAACTACCAACATGCAAATTTTTAATTTTTATTATTTCCACTATTCTTGCATGTTTTTGTTATTTACATATCTCGAGACGATCCCGTTATGCTCCCACTTTTGAAGTTGACACCCTATTGTGCCTTCACTATGAAGTTGACACCTTTATGGCCCTTCAAGAAGATCAATGATCAGATTATGGATGATCAGTATGACTTCAAGTTACATGAGGATGGTATTCTTTGGTTTTGAAATAGGGTGTGTGTTCCCGATGAACCGGGTTTTAGGAGACGTATTTTGGAGGAGGCTCATAATTTTAAGTACACCATTCATCCCGATGGAAACAAGATGTACCGGGATTTGAAACAACATTATTGGTGGAACAACATGGAAATGAAGGTTGCTTAGTTTGTATCCAGATGTTTGACTTGTCAGCGAGTGAAAGCGGAACATCAATGACCCGTAGGTTACTCCAGCCGTTGGCAATACCAAAGTGGAAATAGGAACATGTTACAATGGACTTCACCACTGGTTTACCTAGAATACCGAGAGGTTATGATGTGGTTTGGGTTATCGTGGACCGTTTGACAAAGACAACTCATTTTATTCCAATGAGGATGGGAGATGAACTTGTGAAGCTGGCAGATCTTTATTTGGATCAGATTGTTAAACTTCATGGGATTTCAATCAGTATTGTCTCTGATCGAGGTCCTCGGTTTACTTCTCAATTTTGGGAGAAACTTCAGGAAACTTTGGGTACTGAGTTGAGTTTCAGCACAGTATATCATCCACATACTAACGGTCAGTAGGAGAAAACTATTCAGATTCTGGAAGATATGCCCAGGGCTTATGTTTTAGACTTTGGGAAGAATTGGGAGAAGCATCTACCTCTAGCCGAGTTTGCCTATAATAATAGTTATCGAGAGACTATTAGGATGACACATTTTGTAGCTCTCTACGGCCGTAAGAGCCGATCACCTTTGTATTAGGACGAGGTAGGGGAGATGAAGGTTATTGATGCAATCATGATGCTGGAACTTCTAGAGAAGATTGAGAATGTCCAGGTTATCAGGCATAGAATGCTGACAATGCAGAGCCGATACAAGAGTTATGCTGATAAGCATCGTCGGGATTTGGAGTTACAGTTGGGGATCGAGTTTTCTTGAAATTGTCTCCTCATAAGGGTTTTGCTCGTCATAGTAAATGTGGTAAACTAAGTCCGAGGTTTGCAGGGCCGTTTGAGATTACTGGCAGAGTTGGCAAGTTGGCGTATCAGTTAGCTTTGCCGTAGAAATTCTCTAATGTTCATGATGTCTTCCACGTATCTACTTTGAGGAAGTATTATTCGGATCCTTCTCATATTCTAAAACCAGAGCCATTACAGCTTCATGAGAATCTGACTTACGATGAGCGACCAATTCGTATTCTAGATCAAATTGGACGGGAGTTGAGGTCAAAGAAGATTCCGATGGTTAAAGTGTTGTGGAAACATCATGGGATTGAAGAAGCTACTTCAGAAAGAAGAGATCATATCCAGCAGCAATACCCAGATTTGTTCCGAGCAACAAGTAAGAATTTCGAGGATGAAATTTCTTTAAAGGGGGAAGAATGTGAGATCCCAATTTTTGTCTAAAATGCAAATACGTGTTTTATCTGTCTAGCTACTATTATAACTGATATATATGAATTTATATGTGCTATTTAGTGATCTTAGACTAACTTTGCATTTAAAACACATTTGCAAAACAAATACGGTGACTTTTTAACTTCTTTTGCAAAATCGGGTTTTATACCCTAGTTGTATATATATGTATGCATATGTTAAATGTTTTCAACTAATTTTAGTCTACTAAATATAGTATGTGAGTTAGAATTAATATTTATTAGTGTTGTAGGCTAAAAAAACTAACAAAAGAAACAAGTTGACAACTTTGACTTTTTGCAAAAATGTTGACTAAGCTTATATTAATGCAAAATACACACAAAAAATAGAAAAAATAGCTCACAACTCCTCCATTTCTCATACACATTGTCATCCACTTTTGGAGAAGAAAGAAACATTTTTCACTTGGTTTTGAAGAAAATTTTCATAGCAAATGTCATTTCTAGGCCAAATCTTTTCATTTCAGGCTAGATTTTGCTTGTTGGGCACTTTTTCTACACATTCCTAGCATCACTTTTCATCAAAGGTGTGGGAAAAATATAGTTCATTATTTCAAAGTTGAGTTGAGTTTTTGGTTGATGCAATTGTAGTGGTTATTTTGTTAAATTGGTGTTAGATTATTGCTTAGTAGATGATAAGGACCAATTATATGCATTTGTAGCCATTTTAAACGGTGGTAGCTTGTATTTTTATTTTCCGGGTATTTAAATTGATTATTTGGGTTATGTTTGAATAATTGTTGTTGTAGTGATTGAAATTGTGTTGTAGTTGCTTCTATAAGGTTGTTAATTATTGTGTAGTAATGTTGTAATGCCAAATTTTCAATTTGAATGGCATAGCAAAAGGTCAAAAAATTCAGCCAAGGTGCATTGCCAAAATTAGGCTTGTTGAGCTTATTTTGGGTGGCTTTTGGTTGGTTTCCGAGGGGGTTAATGTAGTTGCATGTGGGGTTGAGTGGTAAGAAAAGGTTTGGGGGTTGTTTGATCAGTAGATTGAAAGTTATGAATTTTAGAAGTTTGTGTAGTCTTTCTTTGAAATGTTAAAATGTTGTCTCCAGTTGTTTGGTGGTACTTGAGTAGTTGTTTCATGGATTGTTGGGGGGTAGGTTTGGGTTTGAAGGCATATTGAAGTGTGTGTTAAGTTGGGTGGCCTACTTTGTCATCTAACTTGGTTGTCTTGGTTGTTTAATTAATTTTATGTTGGTTGAAGCATTGTTAATTGATTGATGATTGTTGTTGTACCAGAGGACAACCTGCTATGTTGTTCCTCAGAATATGAAATATTTAATATTATTATTGTGAGTCATAATAGTGTGTGCCACCTCTCGGGCAGTGTCAAGCTGTCGGGTTGATAACGGCATGAATATCATGTGGTATCCCATATCTCGCATGGGCGGAGATGCCATGGAATGTGGGCCTAGGATAGGATACTTCCGGAATATATCAATGGGCGTAAAGGGTTAATTGAGATCGTGAAGGCATATGGAGCTACATCAGCTGGTGTATCATTTCTCAATTGAATGGCTATTTGTGTTTTTTTAATTGATTTATTGTTGTTGATGAAGTTTATTGATTGTTATTGTATTTAGGATGATTTCCCAAGTAGTAAAGAGAAAATGTTTCCAAAACATCTTTTGAACCCTCGCTGAGCTTTGTATTGTATAAGCTCACCCTCATTGCTGACTTTTAGGTGTTACTGAGCCGGAGTTAGGGTACATGCTTCAGGAGACTAAGTACGAGCATTTTGTGGATGAGTCAAATGTGCAAGAGTCTTATCCTTGATGCCTTTGCTGGAATGCTTCTATGTTGTTCTGTAACATGAAATATGTTGTAATGTTCAAAGCTTTAAAGGTTGTATTGTATAAGATGCTTAAAAGATAGTGAAAAGTATAATGCTAGCTAGTTGTCTTATTTTTGGAATATGAACAGGTTGCTAGACTAGTTTTATATATGTTATGCATATGCATAGTATAACTTGTGGTATGTTGTCGAAACGGAGGCGTATCCTTTGTTGGGATGTTGTGAGGTTGTATAATGTGGGGTGTGAATATATGTATGTGGTTGAAATGGTTGTTGAAGTTTGGAGTTGGTTGTGTAGTGATTTAAAGGATTGGTTTAGAGTCCTGTTGTCCATATTACAGACGTTATATTGTCGAAATTCCGTTGCATTCTGATTAATCGTAAGTGGGGTCGAGTTGGGGCATGACAAAAAGTGTTTCACAAATATTGCTCGCCAAATTCATGATATCTCACAGAAATGTCTTGTTGCCCTTGTTGAGGGTACAAGTAAAAACGAGATTACAACCTATGAGAAGTACAAGGTTAGTACCACTCTAGTGAGATGTGTAATGCATAGATCCATGAGCTCTGAACTTCAGAGGCAGCATAAGCATTTAATCCCTAAGATTGATCCATGAATACCATAAGGAGTTGAATGGTGTTGGATGTTGGACAGTCAGATATTAGATATCGAAGTCCTCGTTCTAGGTACAAATGACTGAGGCTTGTCTTATTGGAGATCATATTCCCATGATCGGTTACATTGAGAGAACACCCTTTGGGTTTGATCCCATAGTCGTTACCCGATGTCTTCTCTCTATTCGAGGTGATTCTTCACATGAACAAGGTTAACATTGAGTTTTGTTTACCCAATTCGATTGAGCTCATTGCAAACTCAATAAGAGATAATGAAACCATTATGCTAATGGGAGATTCTTCTAGGCCAAGAAATACGGCAAGTCTTCTAGGAGAAGAAAAAGGAAAGATTCACCTTAAAGCAAGATGATAGGATCAAGGGATATTTGTTTAATGCTATATAAGAACAAGAACAAGGCTATCAGCTTTCAAATACCAAAAAGGAAAACTGTTACATATGAGATGTGACGCCCGAGAATTCTATAATAAATCCTTTATAACAGTTGCATATCTATTTGTGCATTCTTACGTGCATCATCTTTCTTGTTTAATTGCTTTAATTTGAGGTTACTATTCATAAGATTTTCGACTACCTCGAATGTTAGATTTTATATTTTTCCTTGGTCATATGACATTTAGAAGGAATCGAGACCTAGTTATTTTGGACTTTCGAGCTTGGGAGCATGCGTTTGGAAAATAGTTTTTGCACCATTTGAATAGTGTTACGTAGGTAACAACTCAAATTACAACTAGTTAGCAAGTAAGTGAGTTTTATCTTAGCTTAACTAAGACTTTAGTGGCATTTGGCTTCATTTAATAACATTTATGCATACATATATATCAATATACTTAACATAAAACAACACAACCATTATATCATCAAAAACAAAAGCAAAAATTCCATTTTTGTCCTCTCATCTGGCCGACTACTTCAAGAGGGAAAAAGAGAAAATTTTCTTCATCAACCTTGCATGCTTGACTCTTGGCTTGATCTAGGAAGGATTGGTGGCAACTAGGAGCTCCTACTACATACCTACATCTTCATACTTGTGAGGGAGATGCACTTTATTTATTTTCAAAGTTTATGTTCACATATTGAATTTGCTTGATTTGTCAATTATAGCTATAAAACTTGTTATGAATGTTTATTATATGTTATTTGGAGCCTATAGAACTAGTTTATGTAGCTTGTTAGCAAATTCTATGGTAGAATGCATAAATTGAATGAAAGAGATGATGAATAGTGCTCATTTTAGGGTTTTGAATAAAATTTGCTAATTAGCTTGAATTGATACTTCAATTAGATGCTCTAGGCCCTAGTAAAGCTAGTTGAAAGGCCACGTGAAGTTGAAACACCCAAAACTGAGTTAAATTGCAAAATTAATCGACTTTAAAAAGAGGACTTTTCCCGTTGTGCAATCCGGGCAAGTTTGGACTATGGTTTAAGTATCCTTGGGGTAAGGACGCACTTTTGGTGCTTTCGTTACGCGAAATTGGGGCTCGTTTAGTATAGTTGTAGTTAAAACCTACTCGTGGCCTTCCCGAGCTTTATCTTCTAAAATGAGTTTTTATGATCTTAATAGGTGTCTTTTAGCTTAATTAGGACTATAGTATGATTAGTAGGAAGTTTGGAAACCTTGAGATGTGCATAGGAGAAGGAAAGCTTGGTTAAAGAAATGGGAAAAAGTAGTTTTGGCTATTTTTGATGCATTTGAAACTTGTTGTTGAGTTATCATGTATTGTATTGAACATCTAAAGTTTAATAAAGCTATTCAAATTGATGGTGAGGAAAAGTTATGTTGATTGCTACTATAAAGCTATATCGTGTTATTGTGAGCTTATATTGTGCTTATATGTGAGGGCGGCCTACTTTATCAACCCTCGTACGTGTTATGTGATATTTTAATGTTTGTGGACTTGTCTCGGGGTTGCGCAACCTTTTCGAACATGGTAGCGTCGAGAAACATGGGCGGCGTCTGGCTTGCCGTGCTCCCTCGACTACCATGGTACCTATTCCCTTTCTCGCTGAGTATACTCCACTACCCCAGAGGCGTGGTTCACCTGCTGGGCATGGACCTACCTCAGGAGAAAGGGTCGTAGGATCGAGATACATCCGGAGCATCCCAACTTCTTGGTGTTTGGGTTTGCCGGCCCTTGCGTGAAGTTCGTGGCTCGTGGTCGTGATTGAAGACTTGGAAGTGGAACCGTATCCTTTTTAATATGGTTAATTACTTGGCTATTTAACCTTGTTGATTTATGTTGTATAAATGTGATTTCCTGTGTTGCATATCATGTTGCACGCCCCATATGTTGCATCACCTCCCTCGCTGGGCAACATTGTTGCTCATTCCTCATTTGACATGCTTCAGGAAAAGCTGAGGTAGACCCCCATCTAGTAGCAGTAGTTGAAGAGGAAGAAGTGCAAGTTGAGTAGCTTCCGTGACTTTGTGTGATAAGGTGGATCATATGTGCAGTTTGCTTGGAGTTCATGTTAAATGTTGTGTTTTGAGACCTTGGGGTCTTGTATATATATTGGTAGTTGAAATCTTGTATGATAGAGAAAGTCGATGGATTGTAATAATTGATTTTAGAATACTTCTTCTATTGCATGCTTGGGTGTTTATTATCTTACAAGTAGAACTTAAATTATAATTGTATCTAACTACTTTTAGTTAAAGCCAACTTGCCTCGCATGCTTGTGTGCTTAGGTAGATTGTTGTTGCTCCAAGGCTCGGATGGCCTTGTGATCTTGACTTGGCTTTGGAAATATTGAAAGATAGGTTGTACAAGTTGTTGCTTGTAGTTCAAATGTTATATGTGACTATTCGTAGGTAACAGTTTAGTCCACCATACAGAGGAGACTCTGTCTGAGTGACGGGTCCGAGCTTGACCTTTAGTGTGGGGTTGGGTTCAGGGCGTTACATGAGATATGTAAAAAGGGTATGCAAGAAGTGTCTTGCATTGGTCATGCAGAGGAAGCTTAGTGATGATTTAGGTTTTGGGATTAGTTCAATAAATCCTAACTTTTTTATTTATAATTATACTCTAAGGGTATTGGACACCAGTAGCTCTCTTGATGGGACTACGAAAGAGTAAAAATTTGGAACTAAGGAGAACTATTTACATTGGATGTAGAGGTTATGTCTCCAAGTAGTACCAAATAGGCAGAACATGGTGTTCATATGTATGCCTTAAATCAAACCCGTGAACATATGAAGACCCAAAGATAACGTAGTGAATAAATCCTAACTTCAGCACTGCAAACTGGGTCATATCAGTGAGAACGACTTGAGAGGTTGGCCGAGGAGGGATTCCTTGGGGACTGCATTCATGTGTCCTATGCAACCTACGAGTCATGTCTTAAGGATAACGTGATTAAGACACATTTCTTTCATAAAGGTGGACGAGCTACAGAATTGTTAGAATTGGTACATACAAATGTATGTGGACCACTTCGAGTACAAGCTAGAGGAGGTTTCACCTACTTCATCACCCTTACAGAAGATCTGTGAAGGTATACATATGTGTTCTTATTGAAACACAAGTTGACGGCTTTTTAAAGCATTCAAGAACTTAAAGAATGAAGTAGAGAAACGAACATGCAAGAGTATTAAGAAACTTCGATCAGATTGAGGTAGGAAATATTTGAGCGATGAGTTTTTAAGTTATCTTAGAGGGAATGATATTATCTCATAATGTACTATTCTTAGAGCACCGCTGCACATTGGTACGTCCAAGAAAATGAACAACACCTTGCTGGAAAAAGTCAAATCCATGATGGGTTTCACTAATCTTCTTGGGGTATGCCTTGAAATTTGCTACATATCAATCAAATAGTGTTCCTTCCAAATCAATTTTGAGTACACCATATGAGATATGGTAGGGTTGTAGATCAAGTCTTGACTACCTCAGGATTTGGGGTTGCAACGCCTACGTTAAGAAATATAAGACAAAGAAAATGGAAGCAAGATCTGACAGTATAGATTTGTAATATCCCAGAGAGATTAGGGGATATTATTTCTACCACACATTAGATCATAAGGTGTTCGTTGGTCAGATATGCCTAGGTCTTAAAGAATGAGTTCTTACAAGTAGGGCATAGTGGGAGAAAAGGTAGAACTTGATAAGATCAAGGGTCCACAACAAATCAGTCAGAAGGAGGAACCTAAAGGCAACACTAACATACTTGTACAAACACCACTGAGAGGATTTGGGAGAATCACTCGCAAGCCAGATAGGTTCTGACAGTACCTGATCCAGGATGGCAATGTTGTAGAGGTCCGTCTATGTGACATGTGACTAGCTACATTCTCAGAGGTGATGCAGTATTTGATTGTGAGTAGTGGCGTCAGGCCATGAGATCCAAAATGAACTTCACAAGGGTCAGCAATGTTGGACATTGGTTGATCAACTTGGGGCTCATTGCCACAGGGTATAAGTGCATGTTCAAACATGAAAGACTATAGTAGACGGCGAGGTTGAAATATACAAGGCGCGTCTAGTTGTCGAGGGCTTTTCGCCCAAGGCAAGGCAATGATTATAATGAGACCTTCTCGCAAGTAGCAATGTTCAAGTCTGTTTGGATCAGGCTTGCTTTAGCAGCACATCATGACTAGTCGATTTCACAGATAGATGTAAAACCGTGTTTCTCAATGGGAAGTTGAGAAGGATATGTACATGGTACAATCCGTGGGTTCTACAACAGGGAATATTGAGTCCAAGGTATACAAGCTGTAAATAACCATTTATGGACTAAGGCGAGCATCTCGCAATTGGAATGAATATTTTGATATAAAAGTCAAAAGGGTTTGGCTTGGTCTAAAGGGAACACTGCATGTACAAAAGTGTGAAACCCCATTTTTCTATCCAGTCTCGTTTTGCGTGAATTGACCTGTCTATGTGCTATGTGACTTAGAATGTGATAATTTTGATATTAATACTCCTAGAACATGCTAAATGTGCATTCATGAAATTTTTATCAAAAACGGAGTTAGAAATTTTATCGTCGATTTTTAGTGAATAGTATTTTCGAAACACGTCCGCTAAAATTTTGAAACTGGTCTTTTTAACCCCTCTAGACCTAGTCCACAGACTTTAATAGACCTGTGTTTGATTAAAACGGTTTTAAAATCGGCTTAGGAATTTATTAGGGTTTTTACATCGACTTTTGCGAAAATCGAGTTTTAAGCCGACTCGGGTGAAATTGTTTGATTGTAAAACTTCTTGTCACCTAAAAATAACCTACTTGAGCTGTCTTGAGTGTTGAATAATTGTTTTGAGCTTTGGTGATCAAGAAAATGCATTTAAAGTCAAGAAAACACTAAAAATACTAAAGTTTCAACTTTGACTTTCATTTAATTGTTGACTTTCATGCATATATCACCAACACACACAAGCAAAGCACAAAAACACCTTCATTTTCACCTAGATGGCCGAGAGACCATAGAAGAAAAACCAAAGCTTTTCTTCAAAGTTTTCAAAGCAAATTTTCAAAGAAAAACCTAGTTTTTGTCCGTAGAACTTCGTGCCGAGTTAGATTCCACTTGTTGGGCATGCATTGCACGCATTTTTAGGCTTTTATCGCATCAAAGGTGAGAGAAAAATTCTAGATCTCAAAACTCATCTTTTGTGTTTTTGCGTAAAATTGATTATCGAACTGTTAGAATGTTAATATGATGTTAGATTATTGCTTCATGCATGCTAGGGATCATTTATATGTAATCCTATGAGATTTGAACCGTTGTAGCATAATTATTTATTTTCAGGTATTTAAAGTTGATTATTTTGCTAAATGTTGATTATTTTGAGTTGTGTAGATCGAAATCGATTGCCATCGATTTTTAAAAGTTTGATAATTACGTGGTAGCGCCGTTGTAATGCCGAATTTTTGATTGTGATGTCCGAGCTAAAATCCAAAAATTTCAGCCATTACACACTAGGGTTTTAGGGTTATTGAGCATGATTTGGATGTGTTTTGGTTGGTTTCTGAGGGGGCTAATGTAGTTGATTGAATGGGTGAGTGTTTGAAACTGATTTGGAGTTGTTTGGATTAGTAGAATGTAAGATATGATTATTTGAAGTTTAGGTTGTCTTTCTTTAAATTATTGAATTGAGCCTTAGTTGATTGGTTGGTATTTGAGTGATTGAATTGTGAGTTGTTGATGGGTAAACTAGGGTTTGATTGTGTGTTTAATGCATGTTCGGTTGGATGGCCTACTTTGTCATCTAACTTAGTAATTTGTTGTTAAATTGATTATTGATGTTATTATGATGATAATATGATTATTGATGATTATTGATTGATGATTGATGCCGGGAGATAGGGAGTTCTGCTAGACTGTCCTCTTGTGAATGATTGATGTTTATTATTATTGCTGAGTCTTTGGTATGTGTGTGCCACTTCTCGGGCAGCATCGGACTGTCGGGTTGATAACGGCATGACTACCAGAGACTACCTCCAGCTCGCATGATGGAGGTGTCATGGAGGGAGAGGTTATTGGGGTACCTCGGGTGCGTGAGTTTGTGGGAGTCATAAGAAGGCTGTTATGGTCGTGTTGGCGTTTGGAGCTACACCAACTAGTGTATCCTTTATTGAATGGTCATTATAGTTTATGTGATGATAGTATTATTGATGTTATTGTGTGTTTACTTGCTCAAATGATTATTTCCAAGGAGTTTAGTAAACCTTGCTCGAGATCTATCGGATTCTCACTGGGCTTATTTTATATAAGCTCACTCTCTATTATTGCATGCATACAGGTGTACTTTCGCAGGATTACGGGTATGTGCCTCCTGAAGAGGAAAATATGCCTTACGTGGATGAGTCCTATGTTCTGGAGTCTTATCCTTGATGTTGTATTGTCTTACTAACTTGTATATTAACTTAGTAGACTCTTATATGGTTTGTAGTTCATTATGGAAAAGATGTTGAAAAGTTAATGAATTAGTTGATGCTATCTTAGTAGTCTTTTTTTTGTCTATGTTTAGGTTGCTAGGTTGGTATCAACATATATTGCAATGTATATTAAGATTCATGTATTATGTTGGAACGGAGGCGTATAACGAGGAATGGTTGTTGTATGTTGTTATTTATTGAGGAGTTGTTTGTTGTATGGTTTATGGAGTTGATGTATGACGTTCTAATGAGGCTGGTTTAGAGTATCGGTATCCTATTTACTGTCGTTATACTGCCGAAATTCCGTTGCGTCCTGACTGATTATAGGAGGGGTTGAGTTGGGGCATGACAAAAAGGTTAGTGGGAGTAAAAAGTCAATTTCTTGATGCTCAATGTAGATGACATACTACACATTTGGAATGATGTACGAGCATTAAAGAAATTGAAGATCTGGATCTTTGAAGAAGTTCTTCATGAATGTAAAACCCCGCACGCATTCATGCATCTATTTAAATGAGTTATAAGTATTAATGTGCGCTTGTATTATCTTACTTACCTTCACGGACTTCTTTGTGCATTCACCTAGTTTTACGTGCATTAAGTGTTAGATAAAGTAGACATTAGTTAAATATTTTTTAATGCCCTCTACCTATATCTTAAATGTTTACTAGGTGCAATAGAAATAAGTTAGAAACTAAGTTAGAGTTATAGGAGTTAAGTAGAGTAACTTTGGGGTCAAAGTACAATTAACTAAACTTTGACTTAGACACTAATTAAACTACATAGGACTAGGATTAGCTTATAAACTACACTTGAAACACCCGGCTATAAGAAGAAAAGGAAAAGGGAAGAATTACAAAGCTAAAAAAACACTTGGGGTCAAGCAAAACTTATAAATTTTTGAGGTCAACTTGCAATTATGAAAACTTATACTTGGACACCAATTAATCACTTTTAATCAAGAATTAACTCTACAAAAACCCATTAGAACCCTAAAACTATAAGAAATTAGAAAAAAAGTCAAGATCAAGAGCTCTTTAAGAATTAGAGGCAAAAGTGGAGACTTCGGAACTTTCGGGGTCAAAATTACAATTATAAGAACTAATACTTGGAGACGAAGTTTGGCATTTTAATTGGATATCGCATACACTAAATCGTGCAAGGAACACCCTGGTCGAATTAGAAAAGAAACAGAGAAACTTTTACATTTTAGAAAACACGAGGGGTCGATTATCAAAACTCACAAACTTTAGAGGCTAAATTACGAATACCAAAAGTTAAACTTGGGGACCAAGATTGCAATTACAACTAGGATTTAAGTTGGCTAATTACATAAGGGGCCTCACAACTAAAGCTAGGCAAATTAGGGGTCAACTTATAAAGGAGAAGAAACAACAAGGGCTAAAAGGCAAATAGACAAAAGTTTTTAACCTTGCTTCCAAGAGAAGAATAAGAAGACTCTTTTCATCTTTTTCTCTTCATTTGGCTGCCTCCCCCATTGGAGACTAGAGAGCATTTGAGCTTTATTTTGCAAAATCTTGTGAAGAACAACAACATCAAAGTTGATATTCAAGCTTGCTATGTGATCTTAAGGCATTATCAAGGTGGTTCTTGCATTTCCAACCAAAAACCAAAGGTGAGGGTTCTTTCAAAATGGTTATTTATGAGATATAAATGCATATTGATGGATGTATGAGACTTGTATGGAGTTATAATTGCAATTCCATGGTTGAATAGTTATTGGATCTTGTTTGTTGGAGATTTGAATCAAAGTTGTTATTGCTGAAATTTTGAATATCTTGGATGATGAAGGTTGTATCTAGCTATACAAATATGCTTGATAGTTGCTTATTTAGGTTGCAAGAGGTTGCTTGAATGAATAGGTGTTGTTCTTGATGATATAGAAGCAAAACATGCAAGAATTCTCATAATAGTTTTCTGGACAGATTTGTGCAATCAGAAATTTTAGCCCCTTTTTATGGTTGGATGATTTTAGAAAAAATTGGAAGCATTTCAGGATATAGTACACTCATAGAGAACATTTCATATGTTGGACAAAACCTAAGGAAAAATCGTTTTCATGCTCAAAAACACACGAGACAGTAGGTTACGGGATTTTTGTAAAAATCTGACAACTCACTGCCTTAAGTTTCTTTTGCGCATTAAAAATAGTAAATGACCTCATAATCGAACGAAACTTTCACAGTAACTATATTAGGCAGTTAGGAACGACTTTTGTTTTTACAAAATGTCAGATTCCATTGTTTTAAATCTCTGAATTTTCCATTTTCGAAATGACGAAAGAATGGTTTAGAAATTTTGTTGAATCTAGGCAGCTCACTTCCTTTGAGATCCTTTTCCATTTTAAAAATAGCAAACGACCACGGAATTGAACGAAATTTACATTGTTGCTATATTAGGCAGTTAGGAACAACTTTCATGTTTTACAAAATGGCAGATTCCATCATTAAAATGCTCTGAATTTTCCATTCCTGAAATAACGCAAGAACAACTTGCAATCTGGACAGAAAGATGTAGTTGCACGAAATAGGTTATAACTCAGTCATTTTAGATCGGAATTGTGCTTTTCTTGATTCCAAAGTTATTTACACTCGAAGGTATTTAATTCTATACCAAAAATAGAGTAATTAAGGTTCGGGAAGATAGTTAACTGATTTGCTATAGTTGGGTCAATGTAGTGGCTTAGGCAGTGGCTTACATGAATTAGATAAGTTCTAATGCTTAGCATATTTGACGAAATGGCTAAGTTGCTTGTTCCTACTATTGTGGAATGATATTATATAACTTCTAGATATGTTAGGACACTTGTGTGAACATTTATATGGATTATATTGCTTATTGCTTGATAATTACCCGGTTTGTTATAAATGTATAACTATGTGAATATTTTGAACTCGATGCTTATCTAAATGCTATAAATGCTCGTATTATGTGAACTTGGATTAGAATTGGTGTTAAAAGGGGTTGCAACTACCTAGTCTTGGCATGGTAGTGTGCATACTACACCGGACATCCTCGGGGTGCCGGCGATCTTATGTTTACCATGGTCCTATTCCTCTCTCGCTCGGGAACATTGATTTCCTTTGAGAATCGGGTCATAGGTTTGAGTATTGTTCGGAATACTCTATTTGGGAGATAAGGAAGAAGATGTTGAACATCTCAATTAGTAGCAAGGTATGCCACCTCCATCGCTTGATATATGATATATAATCACCCTCTCGTTTGTGGGCATTGACTTCCTCGGAGATGTTGGAAAGAGTAAGTTATTTCTTACTTAGTGTGTGTTATATGACTTGATATGGATACTTGATTGTTTCTTGATTGCAGTTCTTGCTTGCATTGCATCCACGGATTTACAAAAGGTTTATGGAAAGGAAAAAAATGTATTCAAAAACCCTTCCCAAATTCCCCCGTCGCTGAGCTTTGGTGTCGGATAAGCTCACCAACTTTTTTCCCCCTTTCAGGTGTAAGTGAGCCGGAGTACAATACTTGATGATTGTGTGCTAAGGACAAATATGTTCGTGGCTTTAAACTCTAGTGATACAGTTTGTATAATATGTGGTATTTGAATTAATATGATGGTTAGATGTCGTACTTATATATAAGTTTTTGGTTACACAAATGATATATGCTTTACTTTGGAATTAGATTGTCGATTTAATATGTGTTGGACGAATTATATTATGTTGTTGGAAGTTGGGGTTGAGGAGTTGTAGTGAAGGATTTGGAGTTGTCGGTTTGAGGCCTTTTGGTTTGCCAGTTAAAACTAGAAAATCCAAAATACAGTCATTGTGCTACCCGATTTTTGAGGAAACTAATAATAGCCTGAAAATTTGACTAAGTATGGATTGGTAATTAAATCGACTAAGTTACAACAAGATTTAGTCCATCGACTAAGGTAAAGGAAATTGAGTAATTTGGAATTTATTAATTGGGATATAATTATTTAAAAGTCTTGAAATATTAAATTATGATAATAGTGCTCGGGCTATTGTAATTGTGCCTTAGCAGACTTAGGCGGAGTGATCTTCTTAAGCCCGTGACATCACGATCCCAGGAATGTTGGTAGTTTATTTATGGTATCAGCGATTATATTAGCGATTGAAAAATTAGGGTCGTGACAGGTGGTATCAGAGCTTCGCCAATTGGTCAGGCGTAGTTGGGTTAGAACTCCTAGGAAAGTGGGTAGAAGTCTTGATAGGAAGTTTTGTTGAAAGATATGTACGCATGTATTATGTGTTAAGTGAACCAATGTGAACAAAATGTTTTATGAGCCCGACGTGCCTATGTGATTCATGCACACTGTGTCACGACCCCTTTTCGATAACATGATCTCTGATACCACCGCTGTTCTAATAGTGCCAAATTATATCTACACCATTCAATATGGGATCGTGATGCCACAGGCTTAAGAAGGTCACTCCTCCTAAGTCCGCTAAGGCGCATTGCGTTAGCCTATGCACTACTAACTGCTAGGTCTCGTGCCATCGTATCATTATCAAGAAGTACATTTTTACAAAGATAGCTCCTAAAGAATTTGGAACAACGGTTGGTCACTGGTTATAACACTTAGCTACAATTCAAGCTAAAACCATGTTCCTTAGTATACTCCGCAAGCTTTGCATCTTCTTTAGGTGATTTAACTTAGTATTATTTCTAACCATTTCTCGTAGCCTAAGCTCTATTGAAATTAAAATTCGATCTGTAGCTACAACATCATGGCTATAAACTGTAATTAACTTAGCGTTAATATAGTGAGGAACGTTAATTAGATCCAGAACTACCCGATTTCACCCGTTATGGCCTGACACCGTAATTAAGTATTGGATAGAAGCCTAAATAGAAATAGCTAATTCTAGGAACCTTAAACTCGCAAATATGTACATATTGTAAAGCTATAATTCAAAATCCTACGATAAGAACACAAGTTAAATATAAATCCGTGTACTAGATTCAATATGTACCATAGCAAGTCTAGCAAACATAAACTTGCCAAGTAGGCTAATATCCCACTCCAAGAGTCTACCATAACCAATTAAAAGTGTTATCATACTTAACATACACAAACAGAATCCTAAACACAACAGGTACATATCCAAGTCAAGATGACAACATTCTACTAGCATATCAAACATCAGGTTCAACCTCGGCCTCCTCAGTCATGTACTTCATATACTCTATTTCAGGCTCACCTAAAATGTTAGCAAATGGGAATAAGTTTTATCAACTCAGCGAGGGAAATGAGCTAGGGAGGTTTTGAAACTCATTTTATTTATAAAAACCCTTTTGGAACTATGTCATGCAACAAGTGTAACGCTCAAATAATACAAGGTAAATAAACATTCATTAAGGATACATTCGCTGCGCTTCGCTGATGCCATCTCCTTGTATCACTAACACGATCATTTTCCCTATACACTAAGCAATACTTTGCAAGTATGCAGCCTACGACCTACGCCCTAAGAACACTATAACGCCCCAACTAGACCCCACCTACATTAGTCAGGACGCAACAGAATTTTGGCAGTATAACGACTGTAACACGGACATCAGGGCTCTAAACCAACCGTTTGGAACTTCATACAACAAACGCCACAACTATGTTAACAATCAACAACGCAACCATATCTATATATTAAACAACCATTCAATAACCAACCATAGATTAAATGCCTCCGTTTCAACAACGACATCACTAAACAAAACCATATACATACATAACATATTATACTAGCTTAGCAACTTATTTAAATCCAAAAGTAAGACAACTAAACTAGCATAACACTTTTACTATCTCTAGATTAGTTTATACAATACAACCTTTAAAAAAACTTGAAACTTCACAATATAAGTCATACTACAAAATAGCATAAAACATTCCAGCTAAGCATCGGGATATGACTCTGGCACATAAGACTCTTCAACAAAAGTCACATTCTCATCTTCTTGAGGCACATACCTGTAGTTTGGTTCAGTAACACCTGCTTGCAAATAACGAATGAGAGTGAGCTTATATAAAACAAGCCCAGTGAGGAATTCTATAGATCTTTCACAAAACATCAACATTTCAATTTAAACACATAAATAACCATTCATTGAAAAAGGATACTCTAGTTGGTGTAGATCCATACGTCATCACGATCTCAACCTTCTTATAACTCCCTATTGCACACACACCCGAGGTACCTCAACTAACCCCTCCCTCCATGGCACCTCCGCCCATGTGAGTTGAGGGTAGTCTATAATAGTCATGCCGTTTTCAACCCGATAGCCCGATGCTGCCCGAGAGGTGGCACACACTTATCAAGACTCATGACAATAACATTAAACATTCATATCATAGAAGGACAACAAAAGTAGGTTGCCTATCTCCCGGGTCATCAACAATCAATCAATTAACATCATTTCAATAACATAACAACAATTAATCAAATAAGCAACTAACAACAAAGTTAGATGACAAAGTAAGCCACCCAACTTAACATGCATTAAACCATACAACCAATCCTGAATCTAACCATCAACAACCCGATATTCAATCACTCAAACACCATCCAAACAACCAAAGACAATATTTCAACTTTTAAAGAAAAACTACTCAAACTTTTAAAAGTCATAACTTACAATCTACTAATCCAATAACCTCCAAACCTGTTTCTACTACTCACCCACTCAAGCATCTACATTAGTCCTCTCGGAAACCAACCATAATCCATCCAAAACAAGCCCAACAACCCTAAAACCTCAATGCACCATGGCTTATTTTTTTAGACTTTCACCACGATATCACAATCAAAATTTTGGCATTACAACATTACTACCACTTATTTAACAAACTTTTAGAAGCTATAACCAACCAATTCCCACCACTACAACAACAATTATTCAACAAGAAGCCAAAAACTCAAGTTTAATACCCGAAAAATAGAAATACATACTACTACCATTCAAAACTTATATAAACGCACATAAACGATCCTTGGCATCTACTGAGCAACAATCTAACATCAATTTAACATTTCATTGGATAAATAAACAGTTATATGAATTGACATAAAAATTGCATTTTGAGATCCAAGAATTTTCGCTCACCTTTGATGTGATATGATGCAAGAAAGATGTGCAATAGGTGCCCAACAAGCAAAAACAAACTTTGGTTCAAGAGTTTTGGCCTTGATTTGCAATTTCTATGAGAAAAATTGATCAAAATCTAAGCAAAAATGGCCTTAGGAGTTTCGGCCATGTGTGTGTGTGTTTGTGGTGTTTGAGCTTTTTTTTGTGAGTAATTTTGATATATTATGCATATATAAGGCTAGTCAACAAAAATAATAAAAAGTCAAAGTTGAACTAATATAGTATTTTTAGTATTTCTAGTCTTTTAGTTCTATTTCTTGACTATTTTGCTCACCAACATGCAATTAACTCCTAGACTATTTTAAGTAGAATATTTTTAGCTGATAAGGAGTTTCACATAGAAAGACTTTCACCCGACTCGGTTAAAAACTCAATTTTCGTAAAAGAAGGTGTAAAAACCTTTAAAATTCCTAATCCGATTTGAAATCCATTTTGATCAGAGCCGGGTCTATTAATAATAGAGGACTAGGTTTTTAAGATGTTTAAAACACATGTGTAAAAATTTTTGCGGACGTGCGTTCAAAATACTATTCACAAAAACCGACGATAAAATTTCTAATGTTGTTTTCGATAAAAATTTCATGAATGCACACTTAGCATGTAATAGGAATATAAATCACATAATTAACACATTCTAACTCATATAACACACAAAAAGGTCAATTCATGCATTTCTATGCAAAGATGAAATCTGGGATTTCACAAACACCCCGTTCATTCGGGTTAAAGAATAGAACATCGGTAGTCGTATCATTGCTTGGCGAACCTAATGCTGCCCAGTGCAACTCGAACGCTACCGCATCTATTTTATGGTTGCAACCATCTGCTTCATTTTATTTCATTTTTCACTTGAACATTTAACAAGTAACACGTATTCACTTCGTTCTGCTTTGCTTTTCACACGAACATTTAACAAGTAACACGTATTATGCTTAATATCACTTAAGTACATAAGAACGGGTAACAAAGTAAGTCACCCGTGTGTTACTTATAACATATCATTGCTCTTGAAACAGTTCCAAAAAGTACACTAGACCATTGATACACCTTAACATCATACTACGCTTCAAAATGCAAGATAGACAACTCAAATTCAACATTTTTCATTAGCTTCATAAACATGCAACATCATACCTTATACACATACGGGACATGTAATAAGACATTTAATATGCACTAATATACCATGAGACCACATAAGCTATAATATAATCATGGTTCAATAGCGACTGATCAACGTATACACGATATTTAGCCATTAACCAAGTAGGATCGGGTAACGAAGTTGGTCACTCATCCTTTAGCATTATTTTAGCTTGAAGTTGTTCTTGAAACAATTATAGTGAACACACTAGACCATTGGTTCATGTCAACGGCATAATAGACATTAAACGAGTGATAGGGTCATATCGAGTTAACATGCAAGCCTAACTTTGTGAAACGCACCTTCGTAACATCCATTGTGAATATAATTCAAGTACAAGTAGGTCTAGCATGCATATGTACACATTGAGACTTCATATACAAGCTTATAACCATGATTGATTATTTAAAATAGTTCCAGTCAGAATTGGGTGGTTTGTGCAACATGAAGTTTGTTCCATTATGTATTGTGTACATCATGTCCAAACATGGGCTCATTTGGGTAAGATTTACTATGTCAAAGTGACTACGCAAGTTCAGGATGCAAGATAACAAACTAAAAATCTGCATGCAATGAACCCATATGTATGTACCCGGCTGAAATAGCCTTCGTTTATAGCCTTAACCACAAGATTAGCACATGCAACCACATGGGATATATTCTACTATAAGTATAGCATAATATAGGTAAAAATTAGCCAAAAACCATACAGGTCTACCGTCACAAATCAACCATGCAAAGACCATAGATCATATTTTATACATACACATAGGTACAGGCTGAAATCTCCTGAGAACTCACCTTTAACCACAGAATTTGATTTTTCCTAAAACATGAAAGTTGTACATCTTGAATTTTTGTATAATATATCCAAAATTCATCAAATTCCATTAAGGTTTGGTAGGTCAAACATGGCAAACAAAACACTGCTCAAAAAAGCACAAACTGCTTAGTTCAAGTTAACTTGCATTATCTTCATTTTTAACTACATGCATGGCAAGATAACACATAGAAATGCTCATGACCCTTTTAGAAAATATATTATTCTCTCACCTTAGCTCTGCAATGCAAGAAATAGCAAAAGAAATGGTTGAGAAATGGCCACAAGCCGACTGAAATTCCAGAATTTGCTTCTTTCTTCACATTCTCACCTTTCTTCTTGTTTTCCTCTCCTCTTTCTCTCTTTATTTCGTGTCTCTCTTTCTCTCCTCTCAAATTCAGATTGTTTCATGTGTTATGAGTGTTAGGATAGTGCATATAAAGGCTGAAGTGGGTGGGGCAAGTGGCTGACTTCATTTAAACATTGCAATGATGATTTTATGACAAGTTCACCTTTACACTCAAAGCTAGCATTAGTATTCCTTCTCTCTCTTCATATGGACGACCAAGACATGCTATTTTTTAGATTTTGAAGTGTGTTATGGGTGTGATGGATGGTGGTTAAAATGCTGAAGGAAATGGAGCAAGTGGCTAATTTGGATGGTCAAGGCAATGATGACTCTTATGACAATTCTAGCTCAACACTCCAAGCAACTACCAATTCTCTTGTCTTCTATCATCATGGCCGGTCAAGGGGCTGCATTTTGCTGAGTTATTTGGTTTTTTATGTGTATTATAATGTAGTATAAAGGTTCATGCAAGTGGTGGTGGTAGGAGGACTAAAGACAAAATGAAATCATTGCATTTTATGACAAGCTTTTTCAACATTTCAAGCAAACATTTGTCCTATTTCTTTCCCCACCTATATGGCCGACCAACATGGATATTGCAAGCCACTTTCCAGAGTTTTAAATGTAATCTAAGGTTGTATAAGGGCTAAGTGCAAGTGGTGGTGGTGTACAATGATTGTGCTAGCAAAAAGACAACATAACATGACTAAAATCACTCAACTAAGCCATTTTCTCTCTTTTTCCTTGCATGGTCAGCCAACTGCCTCCCATTTCAGATTTTTCTTGCTTGGTAAGTGCAATATAGGATTATATAAGTGATAAATGCAAGTGGTAGTGATTGGGGTCAAAGGCAAGACAAAAAGGTCATGATTGTAACTTATGACAAACTATGATAGCACTCAAACTCTTATCTACTTTTCCTGATTTTTCTTGCTTGGCTTGGCCGTGTACCCCACCCCTTCTGTCCTCTAGTTGTTGTTTATTAAGAAGGGATGATGATGGTGTACAAGGTAAAATGCAAGTCAAGTGTTAGCAATAATAATGAACCTTAGGACAAACTAGGCTTATACTTAAAAGCAACATTATTCTTTTCTTTTTCCTTGTACATGGCCGGCCACTAGGCCTTGCCATTTGCTATTTCCTTAGCCAAGTTAAGTATTAGTTGGAGCTAGTGCCTAGGTTAATTCAATTAGTTAGATGGTGACTAGGTTAATGCTAGTGAATTAACTAAAGTTTGTGATTTAGCTATTACTATGCAATTAAGTAGGAATTAGTTGGTTAAAAGATTAGTTACTAAATCGTATTGGAATCAGAAGATAACTAATCTAGCAAATATAGTTCAATTGTCAAAGAAGCTAAGCACAAAAGATACACAGCAAGCATCTTGTACAAACACGATTACTTCTTAAGGCCAATTGTCCCCATTTCTTATATCTTGCTATCGCCGGCCATTAAGGCCTCTTATTCCTTGTTATTTTATCTTATTATACATACTACTTAGGGTATATAGTAGTAGTTGGTCAACCTAAGTAAAGGCGTTGGTCAAACCTAGGTTAAAATAAGGTCTTCCGAGTCACGATTGCTAAACCAAGAATCAAGGTCATTCTAGATAAGCTAATTAGGTTATTTTAAAGTACTAGAAGACTACTATATTATATTTAGAATGCTAGGTAGTAGGTGGGGCATTGGTTAGTCAATTGGTCACCTTGGTGAAAGACTTGGTCAAACTAGGGTCTTCTAAGCTAAAACTGTTAATCAATGGTCAAAGTTACTTAAAAGGTCTAAACGAGTGAATTATCATCTTTTTTTTGTTTCCAACTTCAATTATATAACTCTATTAAGTGTCTAAAGTGATAAAAGATGCAATTAAGCTTACTTTTAACTAATATATACAATTTAGACCATACATGGTCAAGGAATATGAAAAGACACATTTTGCAAATCAAATAAATTTTAAATACATTTTTAATCTAATAAATTTTTGTAAAACATATAATTATTCATATTAAATGTTAAATTGAATAACCATAAACGTTTCAGACATAGAAGTTAAATAATCACATTATTTGTATGCAAAAATAAAATAAACACATAACTGCACGTGAGGGTCAAAGTCGGGGTCTCACACACCGTATGGTTTAAGTGTTTATTATGTCACAATGGTTTGCTGTATGCTAGGTTGTATACTAGTTGTTAATGTTTTATTATATAATCCTTATGCATTAAGATATAGTTGTTCTTATGTGGTATGATTATATAAGTACACATTTGCTTCTCGTGTAACATAATTGTATATATAAATACATATCATATCAAGAGGCTACCTCTTTTGGTAAATTAAGAATGGCTGGAAAAGTTCTTGGAATTATAGGGAGACTTCGAAGGAATGAGTTCGTGACCTTCAAGCAAGGGGATTTGACGGTTGCACAGTACGAAGCCCGATTGAATCAACTATCCCATTATGCTTTGAGAATAGTATAGACAACTGAGAAAAGAATCAGGAGATTTATCCGGGGGCTAAGATCCGAGATTCAAAATAGATTGACTCGTTTTCAATTTCTCACATATGGTGAAGTTCTTTACAAGGCAACAATAGCTGAGAGAGGAAAGAGTCAGGAAGTGGTAGGGTCAAGCCAACTGAGTTAAATTCAGAGCCCGAAGGGGCTACCTATTGAGAAAGTTTGCTAGGGTAGTTTAGTTATTCATGTAGCTCAAGGCTCTTCTGCAGGCGTTATTACTACTCTGACCCCATGTCGTACTTACTGTGCACGTAGGGGTCACCTAGAGATTGACTGTTAGAGGAAGACAGGAAGTTGTAACGATTGCGGTAGCAATCAAGATAAGGTCAATGAATGCCCAAAACGGCAGAGAGGACAAGGGCAGACTATAGGAGGAAGTACCCAGGGTTAGGGCCAGAATACGGGGAAGACATCTACTAACAGATTACAGCCCGGTACCACAGTCAACCAATTTAGTCATGGCACATCGAGAGGCCCAGCTTGTGAGACCCTGACCCAACTACATATGCATTACTATTCCACTATGTGTAATTATGTGTAATTCCATGTTATATTTATGTATATATAGTAAATACATGTAAACCTTAAATGCGTGCTAGATACAATAGTATTAGGCTAGGAAATAAGCTAGAAGAATATGAACTAAGTAGAAAAACTTCAGGGTAACTATATAATAATGGAAAACTTCGGGGCCAAAGTGTAATTAACTAAAATTCACCCGGACACCAATTAAATAACCAAAATCAAGAATTAACATTTCTAAAATCCTACTAGAACCCTAAAACTATAGGAAATTAGAAAAGAAAGCCAAGAGCAAGGGTTTTTTAAAAGTTAGGGGCAGAGATTGTAACTTTGGAACACCCCGTTCGAATTTGAAAGGAAACGGATGAACTTTTACATTTTAGGAAAACACGAGGGGATGACTAGCAAACTTACAAACTTTGGGGGCTAAATTGCAAATACCAAAAGTTAAACATGGAGACCAAGATTTCAATTACAATTAGGATTTAAGATTGGTCAATCACCTAAGGGCCCCAGGATTAAAGCTAGGCAAATTAGGGGTCAACTTATAAGAAGAAAAAACAATAAGGGCTAAAAGGCAATTAGGCAATAGTTTTTTACCTAGCTTCCAAGAGGAGTATAAAAAGACTTTTCCTCATCTTTTCCCTTCATATGTCCCCCCTCCCCTCCCCCCGAATAAGAGACTAGAGAGCATTTTGAGCTTATTTTGCAAAACCTTGTGAACAACAACATCATCAAAGGTGACATCCAAGCTTGCTAAGTGATCTTAAGGCATCTTCAAGGTGATTCTTGCAATTCCAACCAAAAACCAAAGGTGAGGTGTGAGGCCCGACCCCGAATAACTTGTGTTACCTCGATTTGTATGCCTTAGTCCCAAAATTATATGACCGACCTTAGATTACGTTCCCTGTCTTGGTCTATGTGCATAAATTAGGGTTACGTGCATTCACATAGGTATGTGAGCCTTAGTCTTGAAATACGTGTGATACCTTGATTCTTGTGCACTAACCTTGAATTGCGTGTCTTAACCTAGATATAAGAGTCGTACCTTGATTTACGTACATTGCATTGAATTACATGCCTTGCATTACTTTACGTGCATTCACCTATTTTGCGTGCATTTACATTGAAAGCCGTGCATTTATATAGAAGTGTGTGCTTTATCTCGTAGTGCATGCCCTAAACCTAGAAATGTGTGCCTGCACACTAATTAATAAAGATTCATGCACAAAGAACAAGACAATAAAATAATCCTACAAACTCCACTAACACTAAAATAATATTAAACTATCTTAAACATTCCAACCACTACAACTCAAAATATTCAACAAATAATCAACTATTAATTACGCATTAAAGATTTTAGGATTACTTTTTCAGTGACGAATTTGTTGCAGAATCTGAACGATCCAAAGCTCCCTAATTGTGAAGCCTCTAGAGTATCCACACAAAATCTGTACCCTCAATTGGATTTCATCCCCACTTGGTTTTCTAGAGAAATCCTATATATTATTCTGACTATGATTTTTGTGCTAGCTAAACCTGTCAGAATAGTACAATATATGGGAGACACATGTGACCTAGGGCCACATGTAGACTGGACTTAAACTAAACAGTCTTGGGCTCCACAATAACCAGACCAATATCAAGTTACTAAAAGCCCAATTAAATTAATATTTAGGATGATCCTAAATTTAATTTAATCTTTTCTCTAATCCTATTAATCTGCAAACTCCATTTGTGTGTGACCTCTCGGGTTCATAAATAATTGGCAGCGAAATAATATTAATCTAATTAATATTTAATTAGAACTCTTCTAATTTATTTCTCGCAAGTCGTGAGTGATACCTAGCAGTATATCACGACGACCCAACTAATGATGAAGTGGAATTCTACGAACCCTTCGGTAACAATTATGCAATCAATTCCTTATGTCTGAATCATCCCGATTGAGCCAGAGTCATAGATAGGGTCGTCAGACTCTATTACTCAATCACATGTCTAAATTTATTTAATCAGTAACTTATGAATAATACATGGAACGACTTCCACTATTCTAACTCGGCCAAGGATTTCTAGTTACTCGATTAATAGATCACATAGGATCCCTAATTGACATATTCCATATCTACACGCACTTATCTCCATGTCGAAATAGATTGTAGCCACTGAGTACATTATCCAATCCTTGATGAGGACTAGTTTTATTCCACAAGAAAATCACGTTATCCTTAACACAAGATTACCGTGGTGTCTTAAGTCTAAGGACTAATTGCACCGTTACACTATACAACGAATTATTGACCATTCTATGTAATTCGTTGTATTAGCGGTCATGTCTAGTCACTTGTTCTCAACAAGCACTTATACATCTACCCTTACGATATGAGACTAATCGTCCAAATCAATATCTCATATTATTTGGATGGTAGACTATAATCCGATCTTTCCAAATAAATCAACACCCAATTAATTTATCCTACGATCGGGGCCTATTTTAGAATATATTTATGAATATAGATTCTGTCACTCATATCATTACTCTTAAGGATAGAATCTATAAATATTATTCTAAGGACTCTTATTTAAATAATTAATCGCATTAATTATATTTAAATAAACTGCCAATATTAAATAAATAATATAATTATTATGTCTTAAAATTGGCATTTAAGGCATATAATCTAACAATCCCCAACTTGCTCTAAAGTCAATTACTCTGGTATCTCATACCCATCTTCTCAAGATGGTAATCAAATGACTGCTGAATCATTACCTTAGTCAATGGACTAGCACCGCCAATTGTTGACGTTATTTACTGCATAATATCATCCTTTCCACAATCTCAGATCGATGTGGTAATGCCTCTTTAACACGTTTGGATCTCTAGTGAGGCCTAGGTTTCTTAGCTTGAGCTACAGCTCCATTATCATCACAGCACTACCCGTTGACTTAATGGAAGGAACCATCCTGAGTTCAGTTATGAACTACAAGATCCAAACTGTTTCCTATTGTTACATCTGATGCAAAGATACACTCAGCCTTTGGAATTTACAATTGTACCAATATTTGGAACCTTTCCAAATAATTGCTCTTCCGTTACAGGTGAGTATGAACCCATATATGGATTTTCAATAATCCATTTCAAACACTCAACCTGAAACTGTAAAACTTTAAGTTTCACCTTTCTCCATATACCAAGAACATTTTCCAATGCTTCTCAAGTACTTAAGAATGTTTTTGATTGCTTTCTAACATTCCTAACCTGGATCAGACAGATATCTGCTCATAACACTTATGATATCATGTCTTTGTACACAGCATGATGTATAAAAGATTCTTAATTGCTGCAGCACTTAGAACCTTATGTGTCCAGTCTCTCTCTCTTTAGCAATCTTAAGACTCACAACCCTAGAGAGATAAATGTCATATCTTAAAAGAGAACAATCCTTTTTTAGAATCTGTGTACATGTTAAACACCTTTAACACTTTTTTGGGAAAAAACCCATTAATCCTTTTGATCTATCGCTATAGATCATCTTCCAAGGATTTAGGCGGATTATCCCAAAATTTTACCTGGAGAATTTATTTGAATGACTTAGACCTACTTGTGTAGTCAAGATTCATCTTCATTCTCAATGAAGTCAATCGAATGTTCTAGATTCTTTAGGCTTGGTTAAGTCCATAAATGGATCCCTTTTAGCCTGCACTCTTTGTGACTCATCACTGGACTTAAAATGTATTAGCAATCCCATATTAATGTCTTCATTAATGAAGTCACTATGGAATGCCGTTTTGACATCCATCTACCATATCTCATAATAGTAGTATGCAAATATGGCCAATAAATCATAATGAATTTCAACAATTGGTGAAAAGATTTTCTTATAGTCAACTCCTTGCCTATGACTATAATCTTTCACCATTTGTCTTAAAGGTCTCCACCTTTGTCCATTTAAGATTTTATGGCCTTAAGCCATTTAAGCTTATGTCAAACATAATTTTTTGTAACTGACAAAAATCATCAACATGATTATTGTCATCTTACTGATCTGAAAAACTATGAAATTGACTGGTTGTTCTGGGATTAACTAGTTGTTCTGGGATTAGGTTATCTAGGATCAAATCTTAAATTCAACTTGGGTTAGCTGGTTGTTTAATGACTCCGACTGGGTCATACTTTTCTTCTCACACTATATTCTTAGATGAACTATTCCTCCAAGAAGAAGTTGTACTTGCTGACAGACTCTCTAGTCAGCAATGGAATAAAAGTTATATCCCAACGAATCTTTGGGATAACCAATTAACCTTGTCCAATCTCATTTCCAATTTATCAATCTTAAGCCTTTGATTGAAAACAGTATAATCCTTATTCTTAACACCTTAAGACTAGGTATCCTATTATCTCATATCCTATATGAAGTACTTAAGATTAATTTGAAAGTGACCTTATCCAAGAGATGGATTGCTATAAGGAGAATATAGCCTTACAGGCTAAATTAAAAATCAACATAGTTTATCAATTACATACCATGTCCAACAAGGTCCAACTCATTCTCTCTAACACTACATCAAGTATCGGAGTACCAGAAGGAGTTAATGAAATAACTATGTTATTTTTTTTAGATACTATCAGAAATTGAAACTAAGAACTCTCCATGATCTCATCATTGAGACTTACTTCTCATTTCTAGTTTTGATTTACTACTTTAATTCTAAATTCTTTGAATACTTCAAAACGGTTCAGATATACACTTATGACAATCATAAGTATATGTAAGGTAGCTAAATCCTTATTGGGCTATTTCGCCAAATGGCCCATATACATCCCTATGTATAAACCCTAAATATTTGTGGTCCTTTGACTTTGTCCTACAAAGGGTGATTTGATCATTTTAGGAACACAAGATCCATGTGTTGGGAATGTCCCGGGGCCTCAAGGACTTACCAGTCCTTTTTAGACCAATTGAGTGATCTTGTTTCTCCTCAATGACTTAATCATAAGCACCACAATAATTTAGAGTTATCTGTATCTCTTGATTTCTCATATTGCCATCACGTTTTACATCATACATATAAATGAACATTCATAGTCCATGAAACGTATATAATGTTTAAGTGTCACTATGTATATGAGCAACAATTGCTTAATTTAATGAACACCTAGATAGGTGAACGAGAAAATGAGGTATATTTATAGAGAACATCCATTCTCCTCAAACTCTTTGAGATTCCTTTGGATTTTCCTCTCCTTTCTTGTAGTGGAAACAATTTCTACTTACCAATTAAGTTCTACCTTTCCAGATCTACTCTTGATACATGACTCTCATGTCCAAAGGTTGTGTCAAATGTATTCATACAGAAAAATCCATTATGAATGACAAGAGAGAATTAAGAATTGACCTTGAGGATTTAGATTTATATGCATATGATTAAACCACGAATAAACTCATGGACTCAAGATACTCATCCTGATTATACATGCTCTCAAATCAATTCCTCTAGTTATTCTTTGGAACAATTTTCTAGATATCTCATATCTACCACTAAATATCTCATACCTAGTTGTCCTATCTTGCATAATTCATAGCTCTTGTGAGTAATTAATGATCGATACATTATCCATGCTATCTTGCATCTTTTGACAACTCATTTAAGCATCTAGAATGTGTATGACTTTCTCAGATTTGCCCAACACATAAACCAATCTATGATAACGAAAGGCAATGATATAATCTTCTCAAGACTACACCATTATAAACTTAATATTTGGTTTAGGAAGATTTGCTGGTCTTTAATTTAGGTCTCACTTTTCACATGCTTCTAATTTCAATTTATCGCATAAATAAAACAGACACATACATGCATTCATCATATATTTATCACATAAATAAATACATAAATGTATAAAATAAAATGGGATGATCATAGACTAGGAGTACTATCAACCTGAGCCACTGGGTTGAATTCCTAAATCAAATAAAGGGCTCACAAGATAGATTCATGGGCTGCTCCTCCTCGGCTTCACAAAACCCCTTTTGCGAACTAGGCCCACCAACTCTTGATGTCTTCATCTTGATCTTCCATTACATTTATGAACATAGATTCCTAATATAGTGGGGATACATAAATGGGAATAGGGTTTTACATTTTAAAACGGGGATAAAAGGCATGCAAGTCCCATTTCAAAATATTGCATAAAACCCAAAATCGGTAAATAAATAAAATAATGACATTCATACATTCATTCATTCATTCATACATACAAGACTAGTCCATAATCACCCACATACATAGCAAATAATAAAGAAAAGTAATCCACGAATATAACACAATTAATTTCCTAATATTATCTCATAATATTATATTCATCCAATTAATAAACACTTTATTAATTTGGATCCTCAAATATCTCATATTTAAATAAATATAATCTTATTATATTTATAGTAATTAATTAACTACAAGTATAGCATAATTAATTTTCTAATATAAACCCTTTACATTATATTTTTTTTTCAATTTAATAACTCTTTATTAAATTTATTCTATTTAATAAACTCTTTATTAAATTAACTCCATAAATATCTCATATTTACAAAATATAAATATAATCAAATTATATTTAATAATTAATAAACTATTTATTAATTTAAAGTGTCAATAATATATTTAGGGTCTTTTAATTAATTTGTCATACAAAGTAATTTGTTTAGACTATAAAATAAAATAAATTCTATTTATTCTATTTAAGTCCAAGTCCAAAAGTCAACATCCCAATTCAAAAATAAAATAGTCCATACTATTTATTCCCAAGTCCGAATTAAGCTTGGCCTAATTTCAGACAATAAAATGAGTCCCACTTATTTTATTCTAATCTAAACTAAAATTGGCCCAAGTCAGCCCATATAAATATATGCCCATTAGCCCAAAAACATTAAGAAAGAAAAGAAAACCCTTTTTAAAAACAAATCAGCCCAAGAGCCCAACAACTTGGGTCCTTGGGATTTTTTATTTGAACCCAAATCCAAATTCGGATCCGGATCTGGATTGGGTTTGGATCTGGAAACCCTAACCCATCAAAAAACTCATTTTTTTCTTTTTTTTTTCCTTCTTCTTCCTTGCGCTTCCACCCCATCCTATCTCATTCTTCTTCACTTTTCCCTTACCACTATGGTTGCACCTTGTAGCCATGGTGGTAAACCCCTTTGTGGTAACAACTACCATGGCTGTCACGACAGTTCAGCTACCACGGCTCCAAGGACAACCTCCTTAAAGCCATGGTGGCTGCATGTGAGAGGGCTGCGAGGTGTCCCTCGCTCCCTCACGTTGCATCCATAGGAGCCGCGAGGCTTCTCGCAGCTTTAGCCTTGCGGCTCTACCATGGCCAAATGCCATGGACTGAGTCGGGAGGACTCTTCCTCGCCGCTCAGCCAGGCCATGGAAGCGGCGGCACCATGGTGGTCTGTTGCTAACTGTGAAGAACTTTACGGCTAATATTTAATCCAATTAAATCATGGGTGTGACACCCCGATCCCTCTCGAGACCGGGAGTTCTATCAATCAAACTAATCACAACCCAAACCAAACCCGGGCAAAATTTTCAGGGAAAACGGACGGAGTCTCCCCTGTTTATAGGTGAAATGCAAAACCTGTAATAGCATATAAATGGACCACCACCGTGTCCAACCATACAAAACTTCCTCAAGGCCATCCGAGCCTCGGTTCTCAACAATTTAAACTCAGCAAGTATACATACATTTCCAATTTAAAAACTAACCTATCTTTTCATTTTGACAAGTACATTCAATTTAGGCAATTAAACCATACAAAGCTACTGCATAAAATAAACTATCATGCCATTCTAATTCTTTTCCTTTGGACATTACAGCCATGCATTGAAGTTAAGCTACATTAACTATATACATAATCTAACTTATCAAACCATTCCAACTACATAGCTAGATTTATATTACATTTCTTTTAACAATAATTACATACAACATAAAAGCATACAACTTGACAACTTTGACAACTCAAGTTACATAGGCACTCAAGACAACTCTTCAAGCACGGACTTTCACGAAATCACGAACTTTCCAGCTAACAGGGCATTTCCTGAAATGTGGTGGTGAGGAGTGAGTATACACAACACGTATACTCAGTGAGGGAAAGACATATAGCGAATCGGAGAGAAAGAAGATCGTGCAATGCAAATAGGTACAGTTAAGCAATACAATCAATAAAAGGCATTCAATATAAACAACAATACAATTAAACAACTAAAGAAAGCATTAACACAACCAATCAAAGCTATACCACACTTTGAAGGCTATGGTTCACTCGAGCGAGTAATGTACCGATCACGATTCCGATGACTTTAACGATGACGCGCCGGCCCAAACCACCTTATAACACCAGTTTGGAATACCCCGGAAGTATCCATCAATCCTACGACCCAAATCTCCCTGGGAGGCAACCCAAGCGAGAAAGGGAATAGCAGCGGAGCTAGAGCAACCAACACTGGCAACCCAAGGCTACCCAGAGAGGCCCATCACTCACGCGCGAGACACTATGCAATGCAAGACTCGATACAAGGCGATAAACAAGCGATAAAGCCACACGTGAAAGAATAACAAAGTAGGTTACTCTCGCACGCAATAGCAGCAATTTGATAAGTAATTCAATCCAAAACAACTCAAACAAGTATTCCAAGTAATTCTAAACATTCTATAAGCATAAAGACAAGAAAACACACAAAAACACAAATCGGCCCCAACTATCAAAATGCTACCATTTCCAAACGAGCCAAGAGTTCTGGAAACCGACTTCGCCAACCCTCCTAGGTCACCATAAGGCACGTCTAAAGACCCCGAAACCTTACTTTACCCTAGAACTCGTGCAAAGCCCCGATTTCCCCCTTTCTCGTTTGAACTACAACTATATCAACCAAACACCCAACCAACGCCATAATCGCACCAAAAGTGCTTCCATGGCCTCCCGAAGCAATGCCAACACGCAAAACGAGAAAATGCAAAAGTCGACCAAAACGACCCCAACTTTCCCAAAGGCTTAATTCTCGTTTTTTCCACTACGCAACCCAAACAAACCACACATTTTAGCATTCTAGCATACCTAGCACGTTTCTACATCAACGGAAAGCATAACAGCGCAATTTCAACGTTTCAAGGTTTTACTATTCATAAAACACTATTTATTTCACAATTTAATTTGCAATCACAACATTTAACCGCAGAAAATGTTACAAAGCTATAAATACATGTTCTACAAATGCTAAGGAACATTCTAGAAGCATCAAATCGCTTTAAATAACGATCTACGGATAAATCTAAAAATTGACAAAGTTAACATATACAACGTATAAATGCGCAAATAACATGCTTCCCTCACCTTAGACGCTCCTAGACGCTAGGAAAACCTCGTAGAGTGCCTCGGAAACCACCCCGCACAAGCCCACGCGAAGAATCGAAGATTTGAAGTTGAGATTTTCTTTTTTTTTCTCCTTCTTTTCCTCATGGTTTCAAGCCTTTTTCTCTCTGTTTTTTTTCGTGCACATTCTGCTTATTTAAAAAAAAATGTCAAGAAGTCAAAGGTCAAAATTCGGTCAACCCGCTAAACCAAAACAGCTATGCGCGACCTCACGAAAACGGCCATAACTTCTTCTAGAAAACTCCAATTCACGAACGGTTTGAACCTTCATAAACTAGACTCATAGAGCTTTCCAACCATATATAATTTGCTATCTAACTCTTCCCCAATTGGTTCAGATTTAATTCCAAAGTTGACCCAAAATTTGACTAACTTAACATTGCATTTTTTTATTTCTAATCCCAAGTTTGCCTTTTATTAAACATTACAAAAATTCCCACCTTGTCCTAGTTGGTCAATGTAGATAAAAAGTCAACTAGTTTGGTCAAAGAAGGTGAAAGGTCAATAAAATGCAATTTAAATGAACTTAAAATGCTATTGAATACATGCCAGGTTCGGGGTATCACAATGGGCATAAAATTAATAGATTTACAAACTATTAATTTCACAAATAGTTTCAGAAACTAAATTTGACAAGTTTAATTGTGCTATGATATGCGCTATAAACGAATAATCACGTAAAATAGATGAACGATGGCTCTGATACTACTATTGGGAATCGTGCATGGTATTTAAAAATTTTATAATCAAAATAAACGCAACGGAAATAATAATACACATGCATCCGTTCATGGCTAACTACGTAGATTACAACATGCATAAATAATCAACTATTAATTATGCATTAAAGATTTCAGGATTACCTTTCCAGTGACGAATCTGTTGCAGAATCTGAACGATCCAAAGCTGCCTAATTGTGAAGCCTCCGAATGTATCCACACAGAATCTGCACCCTCAATTGGATTTCACCCCCACTAGGTTTTCTAGAGAAATCCTATATATTATTCTGACTATGATTTTTGTGCTAGCTAAACCTGTCAGAATAGTACAATATATAAGAGACACGTGTGACCTAGGGCCACATGTGGACTGGACTTAAACTAACCAGTCTTGGGCTTCACAATAACTAGACCAATATCTAGTTACTACAAGCCCAATTAAATTAATATTTCGGACGATCCTAAATTTAATTTAATCATTTCTCTAATCCTATTAATCTGCAAACTCTATTTGTGTGTGACCTCTTGGGTTCATAATTAATTGGTAGCGAAATAATATTAATCTAATTAATATTTAAATAGAACTCTTCTAATTTATTTCTCGCAAGTCGTGAGTGATACCTAGCAGTATATCATGACTACCCAACTATTGATGAAGTGAATTCTACGAATCCTTCAGTAACAATTATGCAATCAATTCCTTCTGTCTGAATCATCCCAATTGAGCCAGAGTCATGGATAGGGTTGTCAAATTCTATTACTCAATCACATGTCCTAATCTATTTAATCAGTAACTTACGAATAACACGTGGAACGACTTCCACTATTCTACCTTGCCCATGGATTTCTAGTTACTCTATTAATAGATCACATAGGATCCCTAATTAACAGATTCCATATCTACACGCATCTATCTCCATGCCAGAATATATCGTAACCACTAAGTACATTATCCAATCCTTGATGAGGACTAGTTTTATTGCACCAGCAAATCACATTATCCCTAACACAAGATAACCATGGTGTCTCAGGTCTAAAGACTAATTGCACCATTACACTTTACAACGAATTATTGACATTCCATGTAATTCATTGTATTAGCGGTCATGTCCAGTCACTTGTTCTCAGCAAGCACTTATACCCTTACCCTTACGATATGAGACTAATCGCCCAAATCAATATCTCATATTATTTGGATGGTAGAGTGTAATTCGATCTTTTCGGATAAATCAACGCCCAATTAATTTATCCTACGATCGGGGACTATTTTAGAATATATTTATGTATATAGATTCTGTCACTTATATCCTTACTCACAAGGATATAATCTATAAATATTATTCTAAGGACTCTTATTTAAATAATTAATTGCATTAATTATATTTAAATAAACTGCCCACATTAAATAAATAATATAATTATTATGTCCTAAAATTGGCATTTAGGGCATATAATCCAACATATACATGGCCCAAGCTAGAAATATATGCATATATACAAGTTAAAGAACATCTAAGCCATAGCTCGGATACCACTTGAAAGGTAAGAATGTCTATAGATCTACATTTATAGCAACGAAAGAAAAGACAATAGCATATAATCATATCATCATATAACATAAGCTAAGGAGTAAGATCTTGAGAGTAGTGCATGGATACCACTAGGCCATAGCTGAACCATATATGTCCAACTACAAAACTTTTTACAAGGTTCAAGCAAAGGATCAACATGCGTATATTCAAAGATATTAAAAAATAGATGTACATATACACATTATATACCAACTATGTAAAAGGTTGTTCGGTATACCTCTTGTAGACTCAAGGTTGATGTAGCTTGGAAGTACTTTGATGCTATGAATTCCTTCTAACTTGAAAGGTCTAGGTAGTCTACCAAGTATCCAAAGCTCAACCCAAGCTTGAAGAATTAAAGTGCTAGTCTTTATTCAAGTTGTATTTTGTATGTATGATGGTTACTACACAAAAGCAAAACAAACTCTTTTATAGCTCACTATAGCTGAGAATGACACTTAGAGAAGAAGATGATGATAGCTAGCTATGCCTTGTTTGTGTCGTGTGAATGTTGTATGAGGGATAGAGATAATTTTATCTTTTATTAGCGTAAAGTATTATATTAGATTGCCCAATCATAATAGCTTCCTTGTCTTGAGAAGCCATGCACATCCTAGGATTGGAATGATTGCAATTGAAAGGCAAAAATATAATCTTCTCTTTCCTCATTGTGTTGGCCGAAAATGGTAGTGGAAAGAGAGAAAAAGTTGTCAACTTTTATGCATCATATAATCTCTATTATATTTTAATGTCATTCATGGATTAAGAGCCAATCATTTTATTTCTCTTTCTGGATTCAAATAATCAAGCCATGCATGTACAATCCGAGGGACACCTTTTTCTCTCTCTTGCCACTTGGCAAAAAGGTTCTATCATCAAAAAGCAATGGCTATGATTCTTTTGTCTTTATTCAAGACTCAATCATATCCATTCAATTCAAAATCAAATGACTAGGATTGATGACATGGACAATCCAATAGATTTCACAGGCCACATGTCAATACCCAATCATTAATTTATCTTTTTCTTTTGATGACTAGGATGATGACGTCACATTTCTCAAATTATGTCGCCATCACATATACACACACACATATATATATATATATATGTGTGTGTGTGTGTGTATTTACTTATTCTAATCTCTATTGGAATAAATATATTAAAACAACTTTTCAATAATTACAATTTGCCCCTAAAGTTTTGGTAATTATATTTTGATGCCAAAACTTTCCAAAATTATATTTTTCACCCAATTACCAACATAGATGACTCTTAACACTTTAAAGCCATTAACCACATTATACAAGTTCCTGGTCAACTTATTCATGATATTTATAAGTGTGTGACCTTTTAGATTCATAATCGCGTATTGATGAGGGACGGATAAACCTCCTTATCTATTTCAGAAATGTCTCCGTCATTTACCGAAATACCCCCATGATGATGAGTGATGCACTAGCAACGAACGTACCATGATAATGTAAACAATAATGAAGACGATGTCTTTTATGAATCCATTTAAACGTCGAGAATTAGCGTGCAGTCTGATCCTTCTGTTAAGAGTGCCCAGATCGGGAAATGACCATGAAATGGTTAAGCCCACATCCGATATTATGTATAAATTTGAATCCGTGAAATGAGAGATGACTACCATGGAAAAACTCCTTCCCATCACTTCATGCTCGCCTTAGCCAAGGACTTCCTCGTTTACCAACCGATCTCAGATATCATATGACATCGCCTCACGCCGAAGGTTAACAGATCCTATCTTGACAATTACCTATCAGTTCATACCCAAGACTCAAACGCAAAAGGCCGTAACCCACCTTATAGAAGACGAGCATTGTTCAGACGCAGTATTTAGCCCCTTATATAACCGACAACCGCAATTTCTCAAGTTTAAGGATTGATTTGCACAATTCCCAACTAAATAGTAAACTATTAACTTGAAATCATGTTGTTCGCTATTTATTATCACATTCAATGATCCGTACAGATCACTCATATGTTAATTAGTCCACATCATCATGTTGTTCTGGCACTTCGCACGCCATCCTTTATTATTAACATCACTATGTTAATCAAATGTAATAATATATGATAACCTGTACTCGATTATTCTAGTCCCGGTTGAATAATCTGAAGGGCTATGAATTGATTATTAATGTTCATCATATCAAAGAAAAATGGCAAAATATCCTAAACACTTTTAGAACATTTTTCTTCTCGGATAAACATTAAGGACATATTCATATCGAAGCGGGGAATATGAATATCCTACAAATCATATAGTGCATAAAATAGATAAACATATTCTTATTAAACCCTAATAAGGTCATCTCAAACTTTAGCATTAGGGCATACCCCAACACTCCTATCTTGCTCCGGGGCAACCATCTGTCCTTGATTTGGCTTTGCTGTCCACCATCGTGAGTTTGTATGAAATCAACGTGCTTCTCAACATTCACCACGCAGCAGCTATTATCACCTAGCTTTGCCAATAGCCTTGATGAATCAATACTTCACCGCTTCATTAGAAGCTGCCAACGAATCCGCCATGCATCGCTGTCTTCATGCGAGAACAAAGTAAGCTTTAGATCTCATAATGCCTAGACACTAGCAATAATGATCCACCACCATCGACTAAAAGTAAGAGCACTATATAAAGCCTGTGAGTCTTCGACTTCAATTATACACACTAAACAGATTGTACACAAGGACAGTCATAGTAGAAGCTGAAGCAGTAGCAATAGTTTTATAGAATAAGCAAGAAACACTATATATGTCTGTTGAACTTTTGGTTTTCCACACACAAACAACAAAACTATATATATACATATATGTATATATATACATATACATATACATATATATACATATACATATACATATATATACATATACATATACATATACATATATATATATATACATATACATATATATATATATATATGTCACTTAGCAATATTTAATAATTAACTTGGTTAGAATTCACAAGGCAATAAAATGAAAATAAAATGAGCTCGGGTGACGCGTAAGTGGTAGGAAAAGAAGTAGAAGCATTATGGTTTCGGTAGTGGTTAATTGATTGAGCACTGACTAGTAATGATTAATCATTGGTTTAAAGCAAACAAAAACTGAAAACGTTGAATCTTCAATGGATCTAGTTAGGCAAAAAGAAGTTTTATCTTGCAAATTCTTCTTAAATTTGTTAGAAGATTTTATAAAAACAGCATCTTTAGTATGTATAAGTTTATATGGTTGTTATAATATGATTTGAGTTTTAATGTTTTAGCTTAAGATATAATATATGATTTAGTTGTGAAACTTTGACTATATTCCTAACTTGTAAGGTATACACATGATTGGTTTACCTGCATATCTGAAGTTGTATATAAATGCCCACATGTGAACTCACTCAATTTACTTGCCTCGGGTATTCTAATATAAAAAAATTATTGATTCTCTTATTTGCTATAAATAAGGATACTCTTTTGTGATAATATAAGTTAAATGTATGCTTATAAAGGATGTTAGGTTTTGCTTTGTATATATATATACATGTCTGAAGGAATTACTTAAAGTACTTACTGTTAATGTATGTACTAATAGAAAAATATATCAAGTTACATGTAAACAAGTAATAGACCAACAAATAACTTTTTTTTACTAAAAAGTTAAATAAATTAAGGAATCACTATTAATAAATTTAATAAGTTAAATAGAAGTTAATTTAGACGTTAGAAATAGTTACATAAACATGCCCTAGTTATTTAACTAGTTAAGGGTTATCCACCTTGCTATTTGAATCCTCATGTTGGTTATCAACCAAAATAATAATAACTGGCCATTTTAAGTGACAACAGTGAGTGAAATTATGAAATCTACTATTACTAGATGTTATTTTACTTGAGTTACCAGAAACTGATTATGAATGTGTTTGTTTGGGACAACCTCTTTTGTTGATTTCATACCGTCCGTTGTGTGTTATGTGACCATTGATGCATGCATGTGTGCTACTTGGGGGTTGCAACCTTAGGCACGATAGCTGTCACGAACACCGAGCGGCATGGGCTTGCCGGTGCTTCCGTGACTATCGTGGTCCTATTCCTTCTCCCACTTGGCGATATCCATCCTCGGGGAGTTGGGTCGTAGAATTTGGATACAATACAGAGTACCCTCTTGGGAGTGATAAGAAGTTGTGATCTTGATTCGGGGCTAGCCACCTTTGGAAGTGACATCAGAAAATGGGTAAGTCCTCATGCTTGGTGATCTCCACCCTCAGGGAGGAATATGTGATTAAGTATTCCCGCTTGGCGATCTCTACCCTCGGGGAGGAAAATTGATTATTTATCTATATGTCGTTACTATGTGATAGTAATCCCTATTGGTTATCATATACCATATATGGGTAATATTGTGCATGTGTTGCATTATGATTTTCAAAAGAGACCGACCAAAAATGTTTTTAAAACTCTTCTATTCCATCCTCACTAAGCTTTCCCAGAGTTCACCCTCTTTTCTTCCCCCCTTGCAGGTGCAGCTTAGCTTGTAATGGAAATTAATATTATGTGCTAGAGTACATGATTACATGCTTGAAGCTCCCTGCCTAATATATTTCGATACAAGTTGTGAAAGTTAGAGTTTGATTGTACTATCTCGGGTAGAAGGGTAACTGTGCTGAAGCCCTAATTGTATAGTAGCAGGGTAGTTTCCGTATCTCGGGTGATAATGTAACACCCTTTGTAATTAATTTATTTATAATGATATAACACCCTTTGTACTTAATTTTTTTGTGTAAAAGCTTGTTATTGAATAGTTTTCTGTATTTTCTTTCTCCTAAGGTTACCATTAGTTATTCACATGAGACCGTTGCAACAGTGAACATAGACTTTGACCTAGTCTTGAGTAGGGCCGGGTTGGGGTCGTTACAGTTGGTATCAGAGCTTAGATAGCTCAGAAGCCGGGATAGGATCTTCGGTTAGTGGGTAGTTGTTTTCGTGATTAGCATAAACATATGTGCTTAATGTGCTAAATGTTTAATTATGCTGAAGTTGATTGAATATAATATTAATTGTATGCATGGATTACTTGTAAAATGGTAAGTAGTCCCTTTCCCTGAAAGAATCGACCAGTAGTGAATCTCCTCGATTGTTGATTAACTGAAGAAGAAACGATTGATTGGTGGCTTATGGTAGTCTGGAGACGGTATTCAATGCTCGGAGCTTGATACTTAATGATCGACCATTAGTATTTCCTTCAATATCTACACTCGGAATTCTTGGAATTCTTAACTGGTATTTTCTCTGGACTTCTTACTCGGTAATTCTACTCAAAATTGGATTTCCTAAGTTGAGCCTTTATTTGGCAGTCATATTGCCTTTCTTTGGCATTTTTGGGATTTCTTGGTATTTTTTGCACGGTATTCTTGTACAGTGTTCTTTGGTATTCTCATCCGGTTATTCCTATTCGAGGCTTATGTTAGGAATTCTTACTCGGTCTCCGATATTCAATCTCATGCAGTGGACCAGAGATGATGGAGAAGTAAATAGCAAGGGTACAATTTTTATAAGGGGAGAAGGATGTGAGGCCCCATATTTAATTTCTGAGCATTAGCATATTAATTATGATTGAATTGCCTTACATGTCGGGTGTTCGGATTTCTTATATTAAGAATGTTAAAGAACTAAGTTGATAAGAAAATTACTTGGTTTGCTCTAATAATTAATTGTCTTAATTAGGAATAATATAGCTATAATAATCTTAAAAATATAGGAAATTGTAAAGAAGTAATAAAACAACGAACCTAGCTTTGAGATAGAAGAAAGGGATTTAGAATGTTAGCTATGTAATTTAATTGGAAGCTTTGAAAATATTCCAGTTTGTTATTTGATACCTACAAATAAAAAAAATGTTAACTCACATTAGAATGAGAAAATTGATATGATATTCTGAGCATCAGTCATCAGTGTTTGAATAGAACTAGACAACACATTATTTCCTGGATAGCTAACCCCTAAACCACTAAAAGAAGCTTGGCTAATGGTGCAGTTTCTACTTTTTTAGATAGTTGGATTATAGTGTAGGTGTTCATGTTCCCTAAAACTTTGATTACTTATTTGTTGTTCATTTACTTGTAACTATAAGTCAATTTTTATATTACACTAGTAGATTAATATAGCACTCTTAAGGATTGGTATAACCATTAGGTAATTAAATTTAATGTCTATATGAATACTTGAAAGAAATTAATAAGCACATGAGATAGTTTGAAGGAATACCTAGGGTTTTCTTATCTTCTATTAATAGTTAACTTTTATAGTACTTGAATAAACTATCTTAAGCCAAACAAAGCTGCATTAGTTTGTAGCAATTTTGCATTTAAAGAATGAGTAGGTAATATTAAGTCATGAATAACATAAGTTATAGACTTAGATTAACCAATACTATATAGTTAGCTGATTGAAAATTTAACTAGCTATGAACTAAGTACCACTTGTCATACAAACACTACGCCACGTGGTTGATTCACCATTCACCACCTATAAGATAAGCATTGCCACCTAAGGACTCACACTAGAATCTTACGACCTGCCTAGCTCATCACCAAGCTTCGTTGTCACCATGTTAGAAAATGCTCAAGCTAGTCACGACATTAAGAACGAGCTTAGTCATCAAGCTGCTGCTACACAGGTGTGACACGGCCTCATACATTTAATGAGGTTGCTGCTTCATCCTTTACCGCGGTGATGCACCACTGAGAGACTGCCAGACTCGATAAGCTACAATAACACCTTAATTGGCTAAACCTTAGTACCATCATTGAAAGTAAACAACGTAGCAGCAACTTAAGACCCATGGCATCACTCCCTATCGCGTAGCCTAGCATGATCATCTCCTATCTTGCTCTGGGGCAACCATCTTTCCTTGATTTGGCTTTGTTGTCCACCATCGTGAGTTTGCATGAAATCAACATGCTTCTCAACATTCACCATGTAGCAGTTATTATTACCTAGCTTTGCTGATAGCCTTGATGAATCAAAACTTCACCGCTTCATTAGAAGTTGCCAACGAATCCGCCATGTGTCGCTGTCTTCATGCAAGAACAAATTAAGCTTTAGATCTCATAATGCCTAGACACTAGCAATAATGATCCACCACCATCGACTAAAAGTAAGAGCACTGTATAAAGCCTGTGAGTCTTCGCCTTCAATTACATACACCAAACAGATTGTACACAAGTACATTCATAGTAGAAGCTCCACACACTGATAAGACTCACAAGTCTAGATCACATAGATTTAAGAAATACCATAAGAGAAAGTATGATAGACCATACAAGTCTTATAAGAAGAAACATTACCAGAAATCTCCCCAGAAGAAATGGAAACCAAAATATAATAAGGATAATAAAAAACAACAAAGAATTTATGGTTGTTTCAAGTGTGGTAAACCAGGACATTTTGCCGCTACTTGCAGAGTCAGGACAAAAGTTCAACAGTTATAAATAGACGAAGAAACCAAGAATAGAATTCTCTAGATCACTGACCAATATGAATCTGACTCAAGTCCCAGTTCTTCATCAGTAGTTTATGACGAAGATAACCTCAATGAGATTGGCACAGACTACTACTCTAGAAGTAGTACTAACTCTGAACCAGATTGCTCTTGCCCAAGCAAAGGACCATGTGTCTGGAACAAGAAACTTAACACCATTACAGATTCTACACCATCACATATTCTTACAGTCTCATGCAAGACATGATTTGTAAGATATCTGACCCAGAACAAAGACAAATCTATCTTCTTAAACTCAAGGAGCTTATAGACCAGAAAGAAGAAAAACAGATTGTGACCACCATAATAAAAACTCATAATACTAGTTATTCTGATGTTTTGACTTTTTTCTTGAAGAAGAAACAACAACCAGTTGGAATATCTGACCTACAAAGGGAAATAAACCAACAAAAACAAGAAATTCAAGAACTTAGGAAAGACCATAATCAGCTCCAACAAGATGTCTTACTACTACAATTGGATAGTCAAATTGACCTACAAGAACATCATCAGAATGATGAACAATTAGACAAACAGGCTCAGATTGCAATTGGAAAACTGAAAGAAGACCAACAAGCTAGTAGTACCACCAACGAACAAGAAGATTATCTTAATCTTCTTACTAGAATCTCATACCAGAAAACTATAGGTTTGAGACTATAGCTCTCCTGGATTTAGGAGCAGATATGAATTGCATTCGAGAAGGGTTAATCCCTACCAGATGTTTTGAGAAAACAAAAGAACGTCTTTCTACAACTGATTCTACTAGATTATAGATAAAATATAAGATTCCCAATGCACACGTGTGTAATGAAGGAATCTGTTTTCCAATCAGTTTTCTTTTAATCAAATAGTTAAATTCCCAAGTTATTTTAGCAAACCCATTTTTACAGTCTCTTTTCCCTATGAAAGTCACAGAAAAGACTATTCAAACACAATATTTAGGAAAACCAATTTTATTTGAATTCTTTTATCCTTCTATGAAACGAGAAGTTAACTTGATTCAAAGAAAATAAAACCATATTGCTTTTCTTCAACAAGATATACAAAGTCTTAGAATTGAAGATCAAATTTCAAAACAACATAAAACAATTCAAGATTTTCATAATAAATTTGAAAAAGAAGTGTGTTCAGAACTTCCAACAGCTTTTTGGAATAGAAAGAAATACATAGTTTCTTTACCATATGAAAAAGACTTTTCAGAAAAGCTTATTCCTACCAAAGCTCGTCCAATTCAGATGAATCAGGAATACTTAGATTTATGTAAAACAGAAATCCAGAGTTTATTAGATAAAAAGCTCATTTGACCCAGTAAAAGCCTATGGTCGTGTGCAACATTTTATGTTAATAAACATACAAAAAAGGAACAAGGCGTTTCGAGATTAGTTATCAATTATAAACCATTGAACAAGGTTTTATAGTGAATTAGATATCCAATCCCCAACAAAAATGATCTTTTGAAAAGACTTTAAAATGCACATGTTTTTTCAAAGTTTGATATGAAATCAGGATTTTGGCAGATACAGATTTTAGAATAGGATAAATACAAGACTGCATTCACAGTTCCATTTGGCCAGTATGAATGGAATGTCATGCCTTTCGGCTTAAAGAATGCACCTTCAGAATTTCAAAATATTATGAACCAGATTTTCAATCAATTTACCAGTTTCACAATAGTTTATATTGATGATGTGTTAATCTTTAGCACTAATATTCATCAACATTGGAAACACTTACATATTTTCTTTAAAGTTATAAAAGAAAATGGTCTTGTGGTTTATGCACCCAAGATTAAACTTTTCCAAACAAAAATAAGATTCGTTGGACATATGATCTCTTCGGGAATATCACCCCTATCCAAAGAACCTTAGATTTTGCAGAAAAATTTCTAGATGTTTTGAAAGAAAAAACACTATTACAGAGATTCCTAGGATCTTTTAACTATGTTGCAGATTTTTATCCAGGCATTTGCTATATTTGTAAACCATTATTTGAACGACTTAAGAACGACTTAAGAAGGACACTTGTTCAAGAAATTAAAAAACAAGTCAAAGTTTTACTAGTTTTGACTTTATGTCACCCAGACACCCCAAAGATTGTCCAGACAGATGCTTCTGAACTTGGCTTTAGAGGTATCTTAAAACAAGTTTTACAAGGGAAATAACATATTATAAGCTTTCATTCAGGAACCTGGAGTATGGGTCAACAGAATTATTCCACAGTAAAGAAAGAAATCCTATCAATAGTTCTTTGTATTTCAATTTCAAGATGATCTTCCTAACCAGAAATTTACAGTTAGAGTTGATTGTCAGTCGGCCAAAGATGTTCTCACAAACGATGTTAAGAATATTGCTTCTAAACAAATCTTTGTGAGATGGCAGGCCATTTTATCTATTTTTGATTTTAACATACAATATATCAAGGGAATTGATAATTCAATCCCCGATTTTCTAACAAGAGAATTTCTTACAAGCCATGTCTACCAAGTCCAAGAAGGACAAAGGAAAAGCAGTCAAGAGCTTTGACATAAGCTCTTATGCACAGAAGGCAGCACTACCAGCACCACCAGTCATAACATAATCTTCTTCATCAACACCAGTCAAGATACAGGATAAATAGATAGCCTATACACTAGAAAAGCAACAGACACCCCTAGGAAGAAACCTCACAGTCTTAGGGTCTCTGACCCCATAGAACATATTAACCAGTTCTCATTCAGGTTTTGCAGGGACTTTATCATCACAGATCTCGTAGAGTAACAAGTTTCATCCCCTTGTTACAAAACTAGAGAAAATTTTAGAATCCAATATTACCCAAAAATCATCATACATTTAGAAAAATGTCTTTGACCAAAGTTTGTTCACTGAACCAGCACACTTCAAATAGAATCATAAGATGACTTCAAATGAGTTTGCTCAACCCTTCCTTCATCCCGAAAGTTACTACATCCTAGACAACACATTTAAAACCTAGAATTACTATGAGGCAATTCTTGTAGCAACAGAACCAGTTGAATTCTAGCCAGATAGTAACCAAAAATCACCAGGAGAATACAACTATATCAAGGTCAAATTATAGAATGTCATTTCCCTTGATCAATGGGGTCAACACCCACACAAACCTAAACAACTACCAGTTGATCGTCCATACAGAGATTTCACATATGATGACTATGTCATAGCATGATACAGATGTTTTTACAAACAAAATGAAAAGATTAACCTATCATGGTTTTCATGTTTAAACTATCATTCCCAGTTCAAGTCCCGAATTGGTTCATCCAGTGGTGGGCATCATATGGCCCAATCCCTGATATACTATTAGAACTTGTTTTTTAGGGTTACCAATTATTCTTTGAGAAATGGCAAGCTCCATATCATCTTGCCTACCTTCCTCTATTCTTTGTTTTTTACAGATTTTTCTCAGTAACTTGGATTTTCATGTCTGAGTTTGTCTTCAAACATACTTCCTATGGAAGTGATGAAATTGTTATAGCTTTTGGAAGAACTCACAAGGTCAAATGGTGGGACAAAATGAACAACTCTTGTTCAACCCATAAGGTCCAGTCATGGCTCAACACCAACAAAGAACAACAGAAAGCTGTTCAACCAGCTCAACAAGAATTTCTTTATCTCAAGAATCAACTTCAAACCAAATTTGCAACCGCCACCAGCGTTGATGAAATGCTCGCCATTACCGCCTAACTCCATGAGTTGGCCTCAGATAGAGCATCAGAATCAAGTCAACCAGATAATGCAAGCGATGCCATTCAGACTCAACCATAAATTTTTTACATAAAGGTTTCCACATGTTCCTCCTAAAAACGTGTGTGAGATGGGTTCATCTTCCCCTCTGAAGATGATAGTGGTTACTGAAGAATTCCATAAAAACTTCAGCTAGTCTAGTTCAAACAGCAACTGGTAAAGACATATCAAGTCCGTTGATGGGTGTGGTTTTCCCCAAAAGCCAAATGCATAATTTATGCACATTTGATCATCACCAGAAGACAACCAACAAATGAAGAGAAAATTGATTTCGGCTTTGTCTATCGACAGCATCTTCAGCATCATAACAAGATGACAAGAACAGTTCCCGACAAAATACTATTCATTCACAATAAAGTCACTTTTGACTTTTCCAAAAACCAGATCTGTCTTTTCGAAGACTAGATCCGCCATTTTCGGAGGCCAACGCGTCTTCAAACAAGCATTTAAGGACCGAAGGACTTCAAGGTTCGGGGTCAAAGTTTTCTTTTGAGTTCTCATATTTTTATTTTCTTATAATACAAACGCTGTATAACCATCGTTGTAATATAGCACCTAGACTATACCTTCACTATACTTCCATCATTGTAACCATTTCTTCAGATCTTCAGAATACAAGTAATAGACGTCGTCTCTAATATTTTCCTGCTTTACTTATTTTATTTTTATCTTCTGTCATATCTATTCATTTCATACTGCATTTCTTCTATTAAACTATGGCTTGTATCTACTGCGTTTTCCTGGGCTGGTTCTGGTATTAGAGCCATGTCTATAGTTGAGTATATTTCTATCTGTTATTTGTTTTCCAAGTCCTAGGGTCTTAGGTACTGCTGTAAGTCCTGCAGAGAGCATAAGTCAAGTGTAAGTCTGGTGGCCATACCTAGGATAGTTCCAGGATCTCAGATAGTTTTATACAATACTATAGTTATGGCATCTAGTAGTAGTTCTGCATCAATAGAAACCAATAAATCTAACACCATAAGCACAAGAGAAGAAACATGAAATGAACAACAATTAAACAATTGGAAACCACCGAAGATGCAGATAAAACAAGTTTACCAGAAAGGAGTCTTTGACTTTATATATATATATATATATATATATATATATATATATATATATATATATATATATATATATATATATATATATATATATAGAAGTCACTTAGCAGTATTTAGTAATTAACTTGGTTAGAATTCACAAGGCAATAAAATAAAAAGGAAATGAGCTCCGGTGACGCATAAGTGGTAGGAAAAGAAGTAGAAGCAGTATGGTATTGGTGGTGGTTAATTGATTGAGCACTGATTCGGTCTTGTCCAAAGGTATAGGGACATGATTCGCACTAAGTTTAATTAAGTTGCTAGTAGAACATAGTGATGTGGTTGTCTTTCAAAATCTAACGGCCAACATAGCCACAAAGGCTTCAGGCTATTAATTCAATTTGTTGGATAACTATGAAATGGCGAGTCAGGTCTGACTGAATCATTTAACCGACATAGCCACAAAGGTTTGAGGCCCAAGTAATTTAGGGACTGAATATGACCATAACCTATTTTGTGAAATAGATAACAAAGCGTTGTTAACTCTTGATATTTATATTCGAACATAGCCATAGAGGTTTGAAGGATACAAATTATTAAGAGAATTTGGTCACCCACTACCGGATTTTAACAAAATTCGCGTTTCTCGTTGTGGGAGTATGAGATTCGATAAAGATAGTGGGAGATAATATTTTTGTAAAGACCATACTTAAATAGTTGTACATTTTTGCATCAACTAGCAGTCTTACTTTCTGTGCTACTTATTTCTGCAGTATTTTTATATTGGCTTCTATTTCAAATCCCATTGCCCATATCCTTGATAAAAATGTTTTAACCGGACCAAACTTCTTGATTGGTTTCGCAATCTTAAAATTGTTTTGGGATTGGAAAAGATTGAATATGTTCTGGATAAGGCCCCTCCTGCTTCTCTTCCTGAAACTGCAATTGATGAAGAACAAGAAACATATCAGCTCTGGGTTGAACTTGACTTGAGAGCAAAAGCTTACATTCTTGCTTCAATGTCAAATGAATAACAAAAGCAACATGAGAAGATACCTCATGCTACTAGCATGATTCTGAACTTCAAAGAGCTGTATGGTAAGCAAAGTGATGTTGCCAAATATGAACTGTCAAAAGAGTTGTTCAGAGCTAGATTGGAAGAAGGTGGTGATGTCAGCAAGCATATTCTCAGGATGATTAATCTGATTACTCAACTTGAGATGCTTGATGTAACACCCCAACTCGATCCCTCATACGATCAGTCAGGACGCAATGAAATTTTGGCAATATAACGACAGTAATTAGGACACCGAGGCTCCAAACCAACCTCTTCGAAACTCATACATCTAACTCCACAATAATTCAACATTTACAACACAACCACAATATATGATAAACATTCTTTACCATTTCGTCCATAGGTTATACGCCTCCGTTCCAACATCATACAGTTACTATATAACATACAATACCAAAATAGATTATAACCAATTTAGTAGCCTAATCATATTCCAAAACGAGACCACTAAACTAGTAACATTTAATCTATTATCATTACATCATCTTATATATCATGAACTTCTAAATAAATACATAACAACTAAGTTTAATATACAATATAACAAAAGAGTACAACATCATAAATCAGGGACAAGACTCTAGCACATAGAACTCATCCACATATGGCACATAATCCTCTTCTAGAGGCACGTACCCGTACTCTAGATCGGAAACACCTGTATGCATACAATAATTGAGAGTGAGCTTATATAAAACAAGCCCAGCGAGGATTCGATAGATCTCTAACAGTATTCACTATACTCCTTGGAATTCATCCTTTGAGCAGTAAACACACAACAATCATCAATAACAATATAAGCACATTTACTATAATGACCAATCAATAAAGGATACTCTAGTTGGTGTAGCTCCAAACGGTATCACGATCTCAACCGTTCTTCTTGTAACTCCCTATTACTCACGCACCCGAGGTACCTCACTAGCCCCTCCCTTCATGACACCTCCGTCATTTGAGGTGCGGTAGTCTATGGTAGTCATGCCGGTTTCAACCTGACAGCCCGATGCTTCCCCGAGAGGTGGCACACACATACCAAGACTCAGCAATAAAAATAAACATTCAATCACAAGAGGACAACCTTTTCCGTTGACTATCTCCCGGTTCATCAATAATCAATTATCACAGGAGGACAACAAAGTAGGTTGCCTATGTCACGCCCTGACCCAACCCTGCAAAAGGCCAAGCCCGGACTCGACACACGGACGGAGTCTCCTCTGTACCACGGACGATCCGAAAACCCTAAAAACAATATAATACTTGCGAAAGCTATAAAATAATCAAAACAAGTCAACTTTCTATAAAACATACATTTCTTATTATCCAACTTTCCAAACCAAAAATGCCATGCATACTACACAAGTACTTATGCCACTAAACCATTAGCCATTAGCATGCATTTCTTCACTAGTCATCAGGGTACAAGTTACAACATTACAACTTTAATCCATTACAACATAAGACCATTAAAGGTCTCAAAATAGGAAAATACATACAAGGCTACAAGCCTCAAAATTAAGCGTCCTTCACGCAATATACATAACAAACAAGGTTTGCACAAAACTGGTAACCAACCACCAGCAAAGCAGGTAAGTGCTATCACGGAAACACCTCCACCTGCTCCTCCTCCTCAATTACCTCGAGAGGGTCTGCTTCAACTACTCCTGTAAAAAAACATAGTATAGAAAGGAATGAGCAAAAACTATTGCTCAGCGAGGGCAATTGGTCTCAAGGACGGAGATGAGAGGAGTATGCAATGCAATTAGCCAAGCAATACATACAAATCATATAAAGATACAACCAAAGCCATCAATTAAGCAAGGCAAGTATTTAAAGCTGCAAACACTCATTCAAAGGATACGATACTCTTTTCATGAACAACTTTCAAACACGAATTCGAAGATGACGCGCCGGCCCAAACCACCTCATAACACCAGTTTGGAATACCCCAGAAGTATCCATCAACCTACGACCCAAATCTCCCTGGGAGGTAACCCAAGCGAGAAAGGAAATAGCAGGGGAGCAAGACCAACCAACACTACCAACACAAGGCTACCCAGAGAGGCACATCACTCACGCGTGAGACACTATGCAATGCAAGACTCGATACAAGACGATAAACAAGCGATAAACAAGCGATAAAACCACACGTGGGAGAATAACAAAGTAGGTTACTCTCGCACGCAATAGCAGCAATTTGATAAGCAATTCAATCCAAAACAACTCAAACAAGTAATTCAAGTAATTCTAAGCATTCTATAAGCATAAAAACAAGAAAACACACAAAAACACAAATCGGCCCCAACTATCAAAATGCTACCATTTCCAAACAAGCTACGAGTTCTGGAAACCGACTTCACCAACCCTCCTAGGTCACCATAAGGCACGTCTAAAGACCCCGAAACCTTACTTTACCCTAGAACTCGCGCAAAGCCCCGATTTCCCCATTTCTCGTTTGAACTACAACTACAACAACCAAACACCCAACCAACGCCATAATCGCACCAAAAGTGCTTCCATGGCTTCCCGAAGCAATGCCAACATGAAAAACGAGAAAACGCTAAAGCCGACCTAAACGACCCCGACTTTCCCAAAGGCTTAATTCTCGTTTTTTCCTCTACGCAACCCAAACAAACCACTCATTTTAGCATTCTAGCATACCTAGCACGTTTCTACATCAACGGAAAGCATAACAGCGCAATTTCAACGTTTCAAGGTTTTACTATTCATAAAATACTATTCATTTCACAATTCAAGTTGCAATCACAATATTTAACCGCAGAAAACGTTACAAAGCTATAAATACATGTTCTACAAGTGCTAAGGAACATTCTAGAAGCATCAAATCGCTTTAAATAACGATCTACGGATAAATCTAAAAATTGACAAAGTTTGCAAACACAACGTATAAATGCGCAAATAACATGCTTCCCTCACCTTAGGTACTCCTAGTCGCTAGGAAAACAACGTTGGTTGCCTCGGAAATCACCCCGCACGAGCACACGCGAAGATTGATCGTTTGGTAGGTGAAAGGTTTTTTTTTTCTCTATGGAAGCTCACGGCCTGCTGCTGTTGTTTGCTGCTGTTTTTTATTTTATTTTTCTTAGTTTTTAGCTTATATAAGGGTCAAATGGTCAAAGGTCAAAGGTCAAGGTCAACAACTTAAAAAAACTTGGTCAAAGGCCCCTATTTTGAGCGTTTTAAAGCCGTTTCAGCTAAGGTAAGTTCAATTAAAGCTAACAACATTTAAAATATAAAATTTAAGTCATCTAAATACTAGTTTCACTATTTGTTGAGGACTGGAAATCGTTATCTAGCTATCGCTCCTTAAATGCAATGCACGTTGCGACGGCGAGAAATTAACAGTTAATTCACAAAGAATTTAAGGAAATAAAATTTTCAAAATAATAAACAAAGAAAATTCACATTCCGGGCTCGGGTATTACACCCTCTCCCCCTTAAAACAATTGCGCCCACGCAATTCTTACCTGGTCAACAAACAACTCCGGATACTGATCCCGAACTTGGTCCTCTCTTTCCCAAGTCGCTTCCTCAAACCCATGATGATTCCACAGAACCTTCACTAACGGAATACTCTTTCTGCGAAGCTCTTGAATCTTCCGATCCACAATTCTAATCGGTTTCTCTTCGTAGGACAACTTCTCTTCAATCTGCAAAGGCTCTGGTTCAAGTACATGCGAAGGGTCTGGATGGTATTTCTTCAACATAGACACGTGGAACACATCGTGCAGTCTCGACAAGCTCGGAGGCAAAGCTAACCGATAAGCCAAAGGACCTACCTTTTCGGTGATCTCATACGGACCCACATACCTGGGACTAAGCTTCCCGCTCTTACCGTGCCGAATCAATCCCTTCCGTGGAGAAATCTTAAGAAACACCCAATCTCCCAAATCAAACTTAAGATCCCGACGATGCTTATCCGCATAACTCTTTTGATGACTCTGAGCTGTAAGCATACGCTGGCGAATAAGGTGAACATTATCTACCATCTTAATCATCTCAGGTAACACAGTCGGATCAACTGTTCTCATCTCTCCAACCTCTTCCCAATATAACGGGGATCTGCATTTACGACCATACAACACCTCGTAGGGAGCCATACCTATAGTAGATTGATAACTATTGTTGTAGGCGAACTCCGCTAAAGGCAAAAACTTCTCCCAGTTCTTCCCAAAGTCTAGCACACATGCCCGAAGCATGTCTTCCAAGATCCTGATGGTTCTCTCAGATTGGCCATCAGTTTGCGGATGATATGCAGTACTGAAGCTCAACTTAGTTCCCATGGCCTCTTGCAACTTTTACCAAAAACGAGATCTGAATCTTGGATCCCTATCTGACACTATACTCTGTGGCACACCATGCAATCTCACGATATTAGCAACATACAATTCAGCTAGCTTATCAAGGCTATCCTGTTTGTTCACAGGAATAAAGTGTGTAACTTTAGTCAAGCGGTCCACAACAACCCAAACAGAATCGCATCCTCTCGGAGATCTAGGAAGATCGGTCACAAGGTCCATTGTAATATGTACCCACTTCCACTGCGGAATCGATAACGGCTGTAGAAGTCCGGCTGGCCTCTGATGCTCAACTTTAACCCTCTGACAAGTCAAACATCTGGATACATACCCAGCAATCTCCCTCTTCATATTGTTCCACCAGAAGTGTTGCTTCAAATCTCTATACATTTTTGTACTGCCCGGGTGAATCATATACCTCGAATTACGTGCCTCGGACAGGATCTCATTCTTTAAAGTCGGATCACCAGGAACACATACTCTGTCCCTGAATCTGAAGATGACATCTGCATGTAATTTAAACTCCGACTCTCCCCTTTTTGACTTTTCTTGGATCTTCAAGATGTGAGGATCAGTCTTCTGAGCCTCTCTGATCTATGCTTGCAACCCTGACTGAATCTGTAAACTAGCAAATCGAATCCCTACCTCAGTAGCTTCTGGTTTCCATGAACAAATTTCTTCCAAAGTCTCCCAGTCCTTGATAATCAAGCTTGCAACAGTAGCCTTTCGGCTCAAAGCATCAGCAACAACATTTGCCTTACCTGGCACATAGTTAATAGAACAGTTATAACCACCCAATAACTCTAGCCATCTCCGCTGCCTCATATTTAGATCCTTCTGTGAAAACAAATACTTGAGACTCTTGTGGTCAGTAAATATTTCAAATCTGCAACCCCACAAGTAGTGACGCCACTTCTTCAAAGCAAACACAACTGCAGCTAACTCAAGATCATGTGTAGGGTAATTGACTTCATAAGGTTTCAACTTCCTGGAAGCATAAGCAATCACCTTACCATTCTGCATTAAAACACAGCCCAATCCTTCTTTAGATGCATCACTGTAGACAACAAAGTTCTCTGTTCCCTCAAGTAAAGCTAGTATAGGAGCTGTAGTTAGTCTCTTCTTCAATTCTTGGAAACTGGTCTCACATTTGGCATCCCAGTTGTAAGCAACTTTCTTCCGAGTCAACTGGCTCAAAGGTCCATAAATTTTAGAAAATTCTTTAACAAATATCCGGTAGTAACCTGCCAATCCAAGAAAACTCCGAATCTCTGACACCGTCTTAGGTCTCTTCCAAGATGAAACAACTTCAATCTTAGCTGGGTCCACTGAAATTCCTCGATCTGAAATGATATGGCCTAGAAAAGATATCTGATTCAACCAGAACTCACACTTGCTGAATTTAGCAAAAAGCTTGTTTTCCTGCAAAGTCTGAAGCACAATCCTCAAGTGTTGCTCATGTTCAGCCTCGTTCTTCGAATACACTAAAATGTCGTCAATGAAGATCACGACAAACTGATCAAGGTAAGGCCGAAAAACCCTCTGCATCAAGTCCATGAATGCGGCTGGTGCGTTCGTCAATCCAAATGGAAAAACAACAAATTCATAGTGGCCATATCTAGTCCTGAATGCCGTCTTTGGTATATCGTCACTCCGAATCCTAAGTTGATAGTAACCCTGCCTCAAGTCAAATTTGGAGTAAACACTCGCACCCTGCAACTGGTCAAACAATTCTTCAATCAACGGCAAGGGGTATTTATTCTTAATCGTGACTTGATTAAGTCCCCTGTAATCAATGCATAGCCGTAGCGTGCCATCTTTCTTTCTTACAAACAACACAGGTGCACCCCACGGCGAAGAACTAGGTTGTATACACCCTTTCTCAAGAAAGTTCTGAAGCTGAATTTTTAACTCCTGAAGTTCGGCCGATGCCATTCTATAAGGACTCCTACAAATCGGCGCAGTGCCTGGCACAAGATCAATCACGAACTCAATCTCCCTATCCGGTGGTAAACCCGGTAATTCCTCGGGAAATACACCAGGGAAGTCTCTAACAATCGGAACTTCATTCAAACTCAACTTATCAGCAGGCTGATTGATCAAATAGGCTAAGTAAGCTTCACAACCCCTATTCAACAACTTAGAAGTCTTGATCGCTGATAAAAGTGGAATGCGGGCAGCCCTGCAGTTCCCAATAATCTCTAGTACCGGTAGGTCAGGAACCTTAAGATAAACGATCTTTGTTCTACAATCCAACTGAGCATAATACTTTCCCAACCAGTCCATTCCCAAAATGATTTCAAAGTCACGGAATGGTAATATAATTAAATCAGCAGGAAATTTACGGTTCTCAATACATATATCACAAGATTTGCAAATAGACTCAGCAACAAATTTTGCACCCAAAGGAGTGCTAACTTCAACTTCATGAGGCAAATTATCAATGCAAACATTCACAGATCGTGCACATCCAGGAGTTATAAACGAATGTGTAGCTCCAGGATCAATCAAAACTTTAACTGGCTGAGTATTGAGAAGAAAAGTACCTTCCACAATAGCTGTATTATCGGGCAGCTCCTCTGCATCCAGTGCAAAGACCCTAGCATGTACTCTCTGTGCTGGTCGTGCACCTGCAGCCCTATTCTGAACACCTCGGCCTCCACCACGGCCCTGAACATTATTATATTTAGGGCAATCCCTCACCCTGTGATCATCACCGCCATAACCCGTACATTTTCCACTCTTCCTCCAGTAGTTAGCCTCAATATGCCCTGGTCGATTACAATAATTACACTGTTGATTTTGCCTAACCGCAGTGTTTCCTGTAGGTGCTGGGGCTCTGGCAGGGGTAGAAACTGTAGCTCCCTGCTGAGGTCTAGTCACAGCTGGCCTAGCCTGAATCTGCTGCTGTGGCTGATACGGACGTTGCTGAGGACCCTGTGCAGAAGCCTGAAACTGCCTCGGCTGACTCTGGCTGCTCTGGCCCAAAAACTGCTTCTTACTCGGCTGACTGCTCTCGGCTAACATCTCAGCCTTCCGTTTCTCAAACTTCGAGGCTGCCTGAAATGCCTCGGGAAAAGTAGTGTAGGTCTGCCCAGTCAAATGCAACTGTATGTCCATTCTCAACCCACGGACAAACCTATGTATCATCCTCCTAGCTGGCCGTACCAACTCGGGCATATACCTCGACAGGCTAACAAACCTAGCCTCGTACTGTGCAACAGTCATATTTCCCTGCTTCAGGGCCACAAACTCATCTTCCCGTCTTTCCATTGCCATCTCGGGAATATATTTGTCCCGGAATTCACTTACAAAATCATCCCATAAGTGTGGAACATCCTCACAATCCCACCTCAGTCTAACAGTATTCCACCACTGCTCTGCATCACCCTCAAATAAAAATGATGCATAGTCTATTCTTGCCTCATCAGTATACCTCAACGCGGTGAAAATTTTCTCGACACGATTAATCCATCTCTCGGCCGCCTCATCATCCGGCTCCCCGAAAAACTTTCCCGGCTCGTGCCTCAGAAATTTCTCTAGCTGGTTATTCTCAACTCTGTACCCCTGTCCACCAGGATTAGCTTGATTACCCTGGGGATTAATACGGTCCTGCCTCTGCTCGTGTAGTACCTGTGTGATCCGGTCTACTGCAGTAGTCATGGTAGCCATAAACTGCTCAGGCAACGGCTGCTGACCCTGTTCCGCTGCCTCTTCATCTGATCCTATACCTTGAGTACCACGACGTGGCGGCATAGTAGCAACTCACAATAGCTGGCAACATTTAAAAGCAGTTTATAGACATAAATATAGCACATAAGATTAGATAACACTCAAGTCAATAACAATCCAATATTCTATCACACAATTCACATAAGACAAGTTCAACTTGCCAAACTATTTCACTTAAACACATAAACATTCCAAGTTCACAGAGTCATGCTATAACATTTTCTTTTCACTTAGTAATCATTCATAAACACTTTAGCATTTTAGACCTTTACCCCACAGACCGAGAATCATATCCCGGCTCATGCAAGACTATCATGCTCTGATACCACCTAAAGATGTCACGCCCCGACCCGACCCCGCAAAAGGCCAAGCCCGGACCCGACACACGGACGGAGTCTCCTCTGTACCGCGGACGATCCGAAAACCCTAAAAACAATATAATACTTGCGAAAGCTATAAAATAATCAAAACAAGTCAACTTTCTATAAAACATACATTTCTTATTATCCAACTTTCCAAACCAAAAATGCCATGCATACTACACAAGTACTTATGCCACTAAACCATTAGCCATTAGCATGCATTTCTTCACTAGTCATCAGGGTACAAGTTACAACATTACAACTTTAATCCATTACAACATAAGACCATTAAAGGTCTCAAAATAGGAAAATACATACAAGGCTACAAGCCTCAAAATTAAGCGTCCTTCACGCAATATACATAACAAACAAGGTTTGCACAAAACTGGTAACCAACCACCAGCAAAGCAGGTAAGTGCTATCACGGAAACACCTCCACCTGCTCCTCCTCCTCAATTACCTCGAGAGGGTCTGCTTCAACTACTCTTGTAAAAACATAGTATAGAAAGGAATGAGCAAAAACTATTGCTCAGCGAGGGCAATTGGTCTCAAGGACGGAGATGAGAGGAGTATGCAATGCAATTAGCCAAGCAATACATACAAATCATATAAAGATACAACCAAAGCCATCAATTAAGCAAGGCAAGTATTTAAAGCTGCAAACACTCATTCAAAGGATACGATACTCTTTTCACGAACAACTTTCAAACACGAATTCGATGACGACGCGCCGGCCCAAACCACCTTATAACACCAGTTTGGAATACCCCGGAAGTATCCATCAACCTACGACCCAAATCTCCCTGGGAGGCAACCCAAGCGAGAAAGGGAATAGCAGCGGAGCTAGAGCAACCAACACTGGCAACCCAAGGCTACCCAGAGAGGCCCATTACTCACGCGCGAGACACTATGCAATGCAAGACTCGATACAAGACGATAAACAAGCGATAAACAAGCGATAAAGCCACACGTGGGAGAATAACAAAGTAGGTTACTCTCGCACGCAATAGCAGCAATTTGATAAGCAATTCAATCCAAAACAACTCAAACAAGTATTTCAAGTAATTCTAAGCATTCTATAAGCATAAAGACAAGAAAACACACAAAAACACAAATCGGCCCCAACTATCAAAATGCTACCATTTCCAAACGAGCTACGAGTTCTGGAAACCGACTTCGCCAACCCTCCTAGGTCACCATAAGGCACGTCTAAAGACCCCGAAACCTTACTTTACCCTAGAACTCGCGCAAAGCCCCGATTTCCCCCTTTCTCGTTTGAACTACAACTACAACAACCAAACACCCAACCAACGCCATAATCGCACCAAAAGTGCTTCCATGGCTTCCCGAAGCAATGCCAACACGAAAAACGAGAAAACGCTAAAGCCGACCTAAACGACCCCGACTTTCCCAAAGGCTTAATTCTCATTTTTTCCTCTACGCAACCCAAAAAAACCACTCATTTTAGCATTCTAGCATACCTAGCACGTTTCTACATCAACGGAAAGCATAACAGCGCAATTTCAACGTTTCAAGGTTTTACTATTCACAAAACACTATTCATTTCACAATTCAAGTTGCAATCACAATATTTAACCGCAGAAAACGTTACAAAGCTATAAATACATGTTCTACAAGTGCTAAGGAACATTCTAGAAGCATCAAATCGCTTTAAATAACGATCTACGGATAAATCTAAAAATTGACAAAGTTTGCAAACACAACGTATAAATGCGCAAATAACATGCTTCCCTCACCTTAGGTACTCCTAGTCGCTAGGAAAACAACGTTGGTTGCCTCGGAAATCACCCCGCACGAGCACACGCGAAGATTGATCGTTTGGTAGGTGAAAGGTTTTTTTTTTCTCTATGGAAGCTCACGGCCTGCTGCTGTTGTTTGCTGCTGTTTTTTATTTTATTTTTCTTAGTTTTTAGCTTATATAAGGGTCAAATGGTCAAAGGTCAAAGGTCAAGGTCAACAACTTAAAAAAACTTGGTCAAAGGCCCCTATTTTGAGCGTTTTAAAGCCGTTTCAGCTAAGGTAAGTTCAATTAAAGCTAACAACATTTAAAATATAAAATTTAAGTCATCTAAATACTAGTTTCACTATTTGTTGAGGACTGGAAATCGTTATCTAGCTATCGCTCCTTAAATGCAATGCACGTTGCGACGGCGAGAAATTAACAGTTAATTCACAAAGAATTTAAGGAAATAAAATTTTCAAAATAATAAACAAAGAAAATTCACATTCCGGGCGGGTATTACAGCCTATCTCCCAGTTCAACAATAATCAATCAATAATCATCAATTCAACAACATAGCAACAACTATTCAATTAAACAACAAACAACTAAGTTAGATGACAAAGTAGGCCACCCAACTTAACATGCATTAAACACACAATCAAACCCTAGTCTAACCATTAACATCTCACAATTCAATCACTCAAACACCACCCAAAAAACTAAAGGCATATATCAACATTTTAAAGAAAGACAACCTAAACTTGTACTAATCATAACTTATATTCTACTAATCCAAAAAACTCCAAACTAGTTTCTATCAGTCACCCACTCAATGAACTACATTAAACCCATCGCAAACCAACCAAAATACATCCAAATCAAGCCCAACAACCCTAAAACCCTAATGCACCTTGGCTGAAATTTTTGGACTTTCGTACTGACATCGCAATCGAAATTTTGGCATTACAAAAATACTACCACGTATTTAACAAACTTTTACAAATTGACGGCAATCGATTCCAACCACTACAACTTAAAATATTCAACAAATAGGCAACAACTCAACTTTTAATATCCGAAAATAAAAATTCATACTACAATTGTTCAAATCTAATATAAACACATATAAATGATCCTTAGCATACACTGAGCAATAATATAACATCAATTCAACTTTCCAATGGTTCAAAATTCAATTATACGCAAAGACATAAAAGATGACATTTGAGATCTAGAATTTTTCTCTCACCTTTGATGTGTTATGAAGCTAGAAAAATGCTCAATGGATGCTCAAGAGGTGGAATCAAGCTTTGGTTGATGAAAATTGGCCTTGAATTACAACTTTTAATGAAAAATTGCCTTTGAAAAATTGAAGAAAACTGTTGGCTTTTCTCCTATGGAGCTCAAGGCAAGGTGAGTGTTTTTAGGGTGAATTTGTGCTATTTTAGTGTGTGTAACTACTTATAAGAAAAAGGTCAACAATTAAATGAAAGTCAAAGTTGAAAACTAATTAATTTTTAGTGTTTTTAGCCTTTTAATTCATTTTCTTGATTACTCTTGCTCAAATTAATTATGTAACACCTAAACTATCTCAAGTAGTTTATTTTTAGGTGACAAGAAGTTTTACATTCAAACATTTTTACCCGAGTCGGCTCAAAACTCGTTTTTTGCAAAAGAAAGTGTAAAAACCTTTAAAATTCCAAAACCAATTCCAAATTTCAGGTGCCGATTTTGATGAAAATTTCATGAATGCACATATAGCATGTATTAGGAATATAAATCACATATTTAGCACATTATAACTCATGTAACACATAACAAGTCAAATCACGCAAATCGAGGTAAAACACGTAAATCGAGATAAAGGCAAAATATGGGATCTCACATTCTCCCCCCCTTAAAGAAATTTCATCCCCGAAATTCTTACTTGCTGAATGAAAAAGATCTAGGTACTGCTACTGCATCTGATCTCGCCTCTCCCAAGTAGCCTCCTTAATCCCGTGATGCTTCCACAATACTTTGACCATCGGAATCTTCTTCGATCTCAGTTCCCATTCTATCTGATCAAGAATGCGAATCAGCCTCTCATCATAACTCAGATTCTCACGAAGTTGTAACGACTCTGGCTCTAGAATATGAGAAGGATCCGGATTATACTTCCGCAAATTAGACACGTGAAAGACATTGTGGACATTAGCGAAGTTCTACGGTAAAGCCAATCGATATACTAACTTACCAACCCTGTTGGTAATCTCAAATGGCCCTGCAAACCTTGGACTTAGCTTACCACATTTACCATAATGAGAAAACCCCTTTCTAGGAGATAATTTCAAGAAAACCCAATCCCCGACTGCATACTCCAAATCCCGACGACACTTATCAGCATAACTCTTGTATCTGCTCTGCGCTGTAAGCATTCTCTGCCTGATCAACTAAACATTCTCAATCTTCTCTAGAAACTCTGGCATTGTGATACCCCGAACCTGGCATGTATTCAATAGCATTTAAAGTTCATTTAAATTGCATTTTATTGACCTTTCACCTTCTTTGACCAAACTAGTTGACTTTTCATCTACATTGACCAACTAGGACAAGGTGGGAACTTTTGAAATGTTTAATAAAGGGCAAACTTGGGATTAGAAATAAAAAAATGCAATCTTAAGTTAGTCAAAATTTGGGTCAACTTTGGAATTAAATCTGAACCAATTGGGGAAGAGTTAGATAGCAAATTATATATGGTTGGAAAGCTCTATGAGTCTAGTTTCTGAGGCTTCAAACCGTTCGTGAATTGGAGTTTTCTAGAAGAAGTTATGGCTGTTTTCGTAAGGTCGCGCATAGCTGTTTTGGTTTAGCGGGTTGACCGAATTTTTTTGACCTTTGACTTCTTGTCATTTTTTCCTAAATAAGCAGAATGCACATGAAAAAAAACAGAGAAAAAGGGTTGAAACCATGAGGAAAAGAAAGAGAAAAAGAAAGAAGAAAATTTCAACTACAAATCACCAAATCTTCGCGTGAGCTTGCACGGGGTGGTTTCTGAGGCACTCTACGAGATTTTCCTAGTGTCTAGGAGCGTCTAAGGTGAGGGTTTCATCGTTATTTGCGCATTTAAAAATATGAACGTAAACTTTAATTTTTGTGATTTAACCGTAGGTTGTTATTTTGTCTGTTTCATTGCTTAAAGAATGTTCCCTAGCAATTATAGAACGTGTATTTATAACTTTTTAACATTTTCTGCTGTTGAATATCGAATTTGAAATATAAATTGTGTAATGAATAGTAAATAATGAATAGTAAACCCCCGTTTCGATGAAGTTGCGCTGTTATGCTTTCTGTTGATGTGAAAAGGTGCTAGGTATGCTAGAATGTCTAAATGCATGGTTTGTTTAGGTTGCGTAATGGAAAAAATGAGAAAAATGCCTTGGTGAAAGTCGGGGTCGTTTAGGTCGAGTTTAGCATTTTCTCGTTTTACGTGATGGCATTGTTTCGGGAGGCCATGGAAGCACTTTTGGTGCGATTATGGCATTGGTTGGGTGTTTGGTTAGTATAGTTGTAGTTCAAACGAGCAAAGGGGGAAATCGGGACTTTGCGTGAATTCTAGGGTAAAGTAGGGTTTCGGGGTCTTTAGACGTGCCTTATGGTGACCTAGGAGGATTGGTGAAGTCGGTTTCCAAAGCTCGTGGCTTGTTTGAAAGTAGTAGCGTTTTGAAAGTTGGGGACATTTTTGGGATTTTGTGTGTTTTCAACGTATATTGCTTATAGAATGTTTATAATGCCTATAGAATACTTGTTAATGCTTGATAATGTTAGTTGGTGTTGTTCTTGTTACTTGTTTGATTGCAAATGCTTGTTAATGCTTATTACGCTTGTTAGAGTTGATTATTGATTGAAATGTTTATCAATTGTTGAGAATGCTTGATATCGCTCGTTTATCGCCTTGTATCGAGTCTTGCATTGCATAGTGTCTCACACATGAGTGATGGGCCTCTCTGGGTAGTCTCGGGTTGCCAGTGTTGGTTGCTCTAGCTCCGTAGCTATTCCCTCTTCTCGCTTGGGTTGCCTCCCAGGGAGTTTTGGGTCGTAGAATTGATGGATACTTCCGGGGTATTCCAAATTGGTGTTATAAGGTGGATGCGCTCTTATTGTCATCGTTGTCAACATCAAGCTCGAGATTGATGTATCGCTTGTGAAATGGTATATTGTTCGCATGAGTGGACCATAACCTTCGGAGTGTGGTATAGCTTTGAATGGTTGTGTTAATGCTTTCAGTAATTGCTTATTGTATTGATTGTTTGTCTTGATTGCTTATTTATCAGTTATATTGCTTAACTGTCTTATTTGCATTGCACGACTTTCTTTCTCTCCAACTCGATATCTGTCTCGCCCTCACTGAGTATACGTGTTGTGTATACTCACTCCTCACCACCACATTTCAGGAAATGTCATGTTAGCTGGAAAGTTCGTGATTTCGTGAAAGTTCGTGCCTGAAGAGTTGTCTTGCGTGCCTATGTGGCTTGAGTGTCGAAGTTGTAAAGATATATGCTTTCATATGTTGTATGTATTTATTGTTAAAAGAAATGTAATTTAAATCTAGCTAGGTAGTTGAGGTAAATTAATAAGCTAGTTTCTGTAATCAGTTAGCATAGCTTAACTTCAATGCATGTTGTAATGTCTAAAGGAAAAGAGCTAGAATGGCATGATAGTTTATTTTATGCAGTAGCTTAGTATGGTTTAATTTTCAAGTTTGAGTGTACTTGTCAAAAATGAAAAGAGATAGGTTAGCTTTTAAATTGGAAATGTATGTATACTTGCTGAGGTTAATTGTTGAGAACCGAGGCTCGGATGGCCTTGAGGAAGTTTTGTATGGTTGGACACGGTGGTGGTCCATTTATATGCTATTACAGGTTTTACATTTCGCCTAGAAACAGGGGAGACTCCGTCCGTTTTCCCTGAAAATTTTGCCCGGGTTTGGATTTGGGTTGTGATTAGATCGATTGATAGAACTCCCGGTCTCGAGAGAGATTGGGGTGTTACAGGCATAATAGTCGGATCAATAGTCTTCATCTCCCCTACTTCATCCCAATACAAAGGTGAACAACACTTACGGCCGTAGAGAGCTGCAAAAGGTGTTATCCCAATAATAGTTTGATAACTATTGTTATAGGCAAACTCGGAAAGTGGTAGATGTTTCTCCTAGTTCTTCCCAAAGTCCAGAACACAAGCCCTGAGCATATCTTCTAGAATCTTAATAGTCCTCTCAAACTGACCGTCGGCCTATGGATGATACGCTGTGCTGATGTTTAACTGAGTACCCAAAGTCTTCTGAAGTTTCTCCCACAAACGAGAAGTAAACCGAGGATCTCGATCTGAGACAATACTAGATGGAATCCCATGAAGTCTAACAATCTGATCTAAATAAAGATCTGCCAACTTTGAAACCTCATCCCCTAACCTCATCGGAATGAAATGAGCTGACTTTGTCAAATGATCTACGACAACCCAAACTGCGTCGTTACCTCTCGGTGTTCTAGGCAAACTAGAGATGAAGTCCATCGTAATATGCTCCCATTTCCACTTTGGTATTGCCAACGGCTGAAGTAACCCTGCAGGTCGCTGATGTTCGGCCTTCACTCGCTGATAAGTCAAACATCTAGATACAAATTGAGCAACTTCCCTTTTTCATGTTATTCCACCAATAATGTTGTTTTAAATCCCGATACATCTTGTTTCCACCGGAATGAATGGTGTACTTAGAATTATGAGCCTCCTCTAGAATACCTCACCTCAAACCCGATTCATCGGGAACACAAAACCTGTTCTGAAACCGAAGAATACCATCTTCATATAATTTGAAGTCGGACTAATCATCCGTGATCTGATCCTTGACCTTTTGAAGTTTTGGATCAAGTTGCTGAGCTTCTCTGATTTGAGACAGCAATAAAGGTTGAATACGGAGATGTGAACACATCACCCGAACCTGAGTCAACTCTGGTCTCCAATAAGTGAATTCTTCAAGAACCTCCCACTTCTTAACAGCCAAACAAGAAACACTCGCCTTACGGCTAAGAGCGTTTGCCACAACATTTGCCTTCCCAGACAGATAACTGATAGAACAATTATAATCTCAGAGAAGTTCCATCCATCTCCGTTGACGCATATTCAACTCCTTATGTGAGAACAAATACTTAAGACTCTTATGATCAGTGAAAATCTCAAACTTACTGCCCCATAAATAATGACGCCACTTTTTCAGTGCGAATACAACTGCTGCCAACTCAAGATCATGAGTCGGATAATTCACCTCATATGGCTTCAACTTTCTGGAAGCATAAGCAATAACCCGGCCATTATGTATAAGTACACAACCCAAGCCATCCTTGGATGCATCACTGTAGATAACCATATTATCAATCCCCTCTGGTAGAGCAAGTACTAGAGCGGTAGTCAATCTCTTTTTCAGCTCCTGAAACCCACTCTCATATTTCTCATCCCAAACAAATCTGGTCCGTTTCTGAGTTAACTTAGAAAGTGACCCTGCAATCTTAGAAAAGTCCTTGACAAACCTACGGTAATAACCCGCCAAGCCAAGAAAGCTACGAATCTCCGAAACATTCTCTGGCCGTTTCCAAGACATCACCACTTCAATCTTAGTAGGATCTACTGAAATACCGCTCTGTGTAATAACATGGCCAAGAAAAGATATACGTTGCAGCCAAAATTCACATTTGCTGAACTTCGCAAACAACTGATACTCCTATAGCTTCTGTAAGACAAGCCGTAGATGTTGCTCGTGCTCCGATTCAGACTTAGAATAAACTAAGATATCATCAATAAAGATTACCACGAACTGATCCAAGTACGGTTGAAAAACCTGATGCATAAGGTCCATGAATGTTGTTGGTACATTAGGCAATCCAAAGGGCATAACAACAAACTCATAATGCCCGTACCGAGTCCTGAAAGCAGACTTCGGAACATTCTCCATACGAATCCGAAGCTAATAATATCCCTGCTTCAAGTCAAACTTAGAGTAGACTTTGGCTCCCTTAAGGATATTTGTTCTTGATGGTCACCTGATTCAAACCATGATAATCGATACACAATCTCAAGGTACCATCCTTCTTCTTCACAAATAAAACAAGTGCTCTCCAGGGTGAAGAACTTTGCTGAATGAAACCCTTCTCTAATAACTCATGCAGCTAAGTTTTCAATTCCTTAAGCTCAGCTTGTGCCATCCGGTATGCTGATTTAGAAATTGGTTAAGTACCGAGAAAAAGATTGATCACAAACTCCACAGCTCTATTTGGCGGTAACCCTGGCAACTCCTCCGGAATTGGGATATTCCCAAATAATAGGAACTTTCTCCAACTTCAGCTTATCAGATGGTTTGTTGATCAAATAAGCTAGATAATCCAAACACCCCTTACTCACCAGCTTAACAGCTTTAGTTGATGAGATAATAAAACTCGTCTTAGCATCCCGGTTCCCTGCTACCTCAACCACTAGCCGATCTGGCAAATGAAACCGTACTACCTTTGTTCTACAGTTTAGCTGAGCATCATACTTAGAAAGCCAATCCATACCCAAGATAACATTATACCCCCAGATAGGAAATAAAATAAGGTCTGATGGAAAATCCTGACCCTTAGCATGTATTTTACAGTCTTTACAAACTAAGCCAGTCACATACTTATCAGTTAAAGAAGTACTAATCTCAACCACATAAGGCAATCTTTCAGGTTGCATGTTAACACGTTGCACACAAGTAGGCTTAATGAAAGAATGCGTAGCACCAAAATCAATCAACACTTTAACAAGTTGATTGAGTATAAGGAAGTTACCTTCCACAACTGCCGTATCCTCAGGTGCCTCCCCCAAATCAACTGCGTAGGCCCGAGCTTGAACTCGCTGCTGCTGAGGTGCACCACCAGTAGGTTGACCCTGATAACCCTGGGTCACTGTCCGACCCTCAGTCCTTGAAATCTAGCGCAATCCTTCACCCTATGCTGATTGCTGCCGCAACCCAAACACGTTCCTGCCTTTGCCATGCAGTCGGCCTCCACATGGCCCTGACGCTTACAATAAGTACACTACGGTGATGAAGCACTGCCACTGCCCCTAGAAGAACCAGAACCCGAGAAAGTAGCTGTACCAGCCTGCTGCTGGGGTCACACAACACTGGGCCTATATTGACCCTGAGACTAGGCTGGCCTGTACTATGACTGAGCCTGATAAGACCCTTGCTAAAACTGAGGCCGATAGTAACCTTGCTGACCCTGTGGTCTGAAAGAACCCTGCTGCATCGAGCGTCTATATTCACCCTGCTGTACCGAAGGTCTATACATACCCTGCTGGCCCTGTGGCTGGAATGGCCTCTTGCTAGGCTGACTGGGTCCGATCTGTTCCTCTTTCATCTTTTCCAGTCTGGATGCCACATCAAAAGCCTCAGAGAAAATATCATATTGATTCGAGGCCATCGCATCCTGAATCTCCGACCTCAAACCCAACATAAACCTCCCGGTCTTGCGCTCCACATCTGCTACAAACTCCGGTGCATACCGGGACAGTCTAGTAAAAGTGGCCTCATATTGAGCCATTGAAGCATCTCCCTGAACCAAGGACAGGAACTCTGCCTCTCTTCGTTCCCGTGCGATCCTCGGGACATACTTCGCCTGAAAGGCTCTCGAAAAGGTATCCCAAACATACGGAGTACCTCTTGCCTCCCAACCGACTCTCACTGTGCGCCACCATTCCTCTGCCTCATCATCAAACAAGTAAACAGCATAAGTGACTTTCCTCTCGTCAGTATAGTCTAGAGGATCGAATATCTTCTCTATCTTATTAATCCACGCTTTCGTCTTCCAATCATCTAGCTCCCTCTGAAACCTCGGCGGATAATACCCCAAGAATTCATTCAGTGTACCACGCCCGTGGTAACTACCCTGAACGTTCAACAACTGAGTCTACAACGTTTCTTGAATAACTTCACAGACTACTTCATAGATCGTGGGGGTGAATACTTAAGTACCGAGTTTCTTGAATATCTTAAACAAGCTAGAATAACTTCACAGACTACTCCACCCGCTACACCACAATTCAATTGAGTATCTGAACGTAAGAATCATACATTGATGGATATGGTACGATCTATGATTAGTTATACTGATCTTCCAATTTCATTATAGGGGTATGCACTTCTTAGGGCTATTTATTTGTTGAATAGGGCTCTAACCAAAGCTGTTTCCATTACACCGTATAAGATGTGGTTTGGTAGGAAACCAAGTCTTAATCACATTAGGATTTGGGGCTGTCCCACTTATTTTAAGAAACTGAAGATGAACAAGTGGGAAGCTAGATCATATAAATGGAGATTTGTTGGATATCCTAAGGAGACTAAAGGATATTATTTTTATTTTCCCGATGATCAAAGGATATCGATCAGTTGAGATGTCGTCTTTCTTGAAAAGGAGTTTGTTCAAGAATAAGGCAGTGGGAGGAAAATAATAATAGAAGAACAGTCTTCTGAACCACAAATTGACCTAAATCTTGATCCTGAAACAATTCAACAAGATCCAGAACCAGCCATTACACAAGGACCTCGTAAATCTAGTAGGGTATCCCGTCCTCTAGAGAGATATAGTTATCTGCTTGAGGAAATACAAGAGTTGTTTGTGGTTGAGGATAAAGATCATTTGGATGATCCTACTGATTATAAGGAAACAATACAAGATATTGATTCCGAGAAATGGAGGAAGGCTATGCAAGCAGAGATAGATTCCATGTATTCAAATGATGTTTGGACCTTAATTGACCGACTTGAAGGTATTGTATGTGACGTCCAGTCCCCAGTGCTTGCATTCATCATTCATATACATTTATGTTATGCATTTAATTGCTTGAATGCTTACTTTCATATAAAATGCTATTAAGTGTTTATTTGCTTTTTATGTGCTGGTATTTGTTAAATTTTTTTAAAATATTAAATTGTGAATTAATTTATTTTAGAAAGTGTTCAATGTGCATTAAAACCATTTTCATCAAAGACTTTTAAAGAAAACTTGCATTTAAAGAATCTCCTATTACATTGAGCCCGGACTAAAAATTTTATTATCTTATTTTCCAGAAATCAAATTTTTTCTATTATTACTTAACTATTAATTAGCTTACGTTCACAAAAATTAAGTTCATTGCATATTTTTTGAGAGATTTACAAAAATGTTTAGATATTACATGAATAGTAAAATGTATGTTACATATTTGGGCTAAATGAGTTTCTTGCATTATTTTCTTAAACCAACTAAGCCAAAACCCATTTTCCAAGCCCAACCCAATATCCAATTACATTATCTACCTTATATACCTATATAAATATACATAAACACCTAATTTATGATACAAAGCAAACAAAAGAAAAAAAGTCATTTTTTGGCCAAGCAATACGAAAAAATGGGATTCAGTTTTCAACCTAGGGTTTCAACTTGTGATCCAATCCAAGCCATTCCAAGATGATTTCCTACCATCCAAAGCCTTCTTCAAGCATTTCTATTTTAGTTTGGTGAGGGTTTTTTGAAAAACTTGCATTTTTACATGTTTATAGTTTATGTTAAATTTTGTAATTGTTGAAAATAGCTTTGTTTCTTGTTGTAATTGCTTCTAATACTCTTAAATACATTAGTAGAGTAAACTTTAATAGTTTGTTAACAATTTCTATGGTTGGTTATGGAGTCTTGGCATTTAAAGAAGATGATAAATAGTGAAATTTAGGATTTTGGTTAATTTGATGCTTCGAAATCTAACGAAGCTATTTATGGTGCTTCTAGGGTTAAGAGAACACGTATTTAAAGTTGTTTCTTGTGTTTAGGTAGAATATGTATGCAAACATTTTTGAAAAGTCTTGAAACGGATACTATTCATTCAGGCCCTTTAAATCTTGCTTGAAACCTTAATCTAATACAAGATAGGTGATGTTGGGTTGATAAAACGGTCCCACGTTAAAATTTATCGAATTCTGAGAACATTTATTTTTATGGCCCTTCGTATGCACACGTTAAAATTAATGCATTTAGAGCCTTAAATACTAGTTTAATGCTTCCTTTAGGTGCTAGAAATGTTATTTAAAATAGAATTGTGATTGTATAAACTTGGATTGGCCGAAACATTAAGAAAAATGCATTTTAGGCTTGGATTACAAAGGGGTTCTAGGTCAAACCTAAATTCAGGTGAATTTGATCGTCATATTTGGTGTTCTTAGGGTGTAAAGGTATTAGAAGTGATTTTCTAACGTTCGTTTGAGTTTCAGTTAATATACTTGTAGTGTAATTGTATAAAGGGAAAATCGGGGATTTTATGATAAATGAGGTTTAACGGGTGAACATAAGGGTTCTGAGGGTGCCATAAAGTGTGGTTTGGATGTTAGGATAGTTCGTTTGAGAATTATGAACCGTGGCCTTCGTTTTAGAGTTAAATAACTTAGGATAACAAAGGAGAAAAATGAGAGTTGTGTGCTTTATAGCTTGTATTGCCTTATAGTTGGTTATTGTGTATTTAAATGCATTTCTATAGCATATTTGAGATACTGATGAAATTTCGTGAAAGTATATTGTTGATTCCCTATGTGCACCGATGGTTATTTTCATGTTTATTGCTTATAGTCTTGTGGTTCTTGCTTCTAATGCTTTCTACGTTACCTAATGATGTTATAGAGTAAACTTTTGAAAAGGGGTTGCATGTATAATGAGAGCTTGAACACGTAGATGTATTGAAGGAAAATGGTGAATGGTAACTTAGCTAAAGTTTGATTAATTGTATCATAGGTTGATTTAAATAATTAAATTAATGTTATAAAAATGTTATTTAGCTAATTACATGCAAAGAGTAGTTAGAATAAAGCTAGAATGCATTGTATGTGTATGTTGGCCTTTGGGCCTTTGGGACTTAGTGTTTGGCCCAATGGGCCTTGGACCAAGGTGGGCATTTGCCATGCGTGTTTGACCCCTCCCCATGTCCCGAGCATGATTAAAATAATAGTTATTTGAGTTGTGCGTAAATGCTATGTTTTGGGTAAAAGAATGGAAAGGTTTTAACTAAGTGATTGTAACACCCCGATCCCTCACGAGACCGGAGACTTAGTTAACCATGCTATTCTCAATCCAATTTCAACCCGATCACAAAATTTAAGAAAAACGGACGGAGTTTACCGTATTTATAAGACGAACAGTTTACCTGCACACAACATATAAATGGACCAGTACCGTGTCCAAACATACAACAACTTCTCAAGACCATCCGAGCCTTGGTTCACAACAAAAGTTCACCATCAAAAGTATACTTCCGAATACAAAGACTAACTTACTCTTTCTTAAAATAACTACATACATGCATTTAATATAAACTATGTTATCCTATTACATAAGATATGAAATCAAACTACTCTAATAATCTAATTAACTTGAAATACATTACTTATAATTGAACACATACACCTCATCAAAAGAACACCTTTCTAGTATTTTACAATCCACGCTACATAACACGTTATGCATTCTTTCAAGCACGAACTATCATGCAACACGAACTTCACTTCCTTTGGCTATAACCTGAAAGATTCATGATGAGGAGTGAGTATACGAATAATGTATACTCAGTGAGAGAGGGAACATTTATGGGAAACATTTATAAGGGAATTCGTGCAATACAACATTAGAACATCAAACATTAATAACAATAAGCAATAAGCAATGGAAAACAATTAAATACCACATTTAAAAGGATACAATCGGTAACCCTTATCACTCAAATTCTTAGATTCTCGAACCATGATCGATCACGATAAGCCAGCATAAACCCCAAACACTCTAGTGGGTGTACTCCATATGTACCCTGAGAATTCTACGACCAAACACCCCTGGCAATCTTCGAGCCAGGCGAGTAAGGGACTCGAGCATGGAGATCGAATATCCACTGGCTAACCCGCTGCCACCCTGTCGATATCCAATACATCTCCCCTTGACACTATGGTTGCGCAACCACTATGCAATGCACTTAAAAACAATGACAATATGACAATAACATGGAGCGATATGAAGTAAAATAATAAATGAGGGTCCACAAAATAGGTTGCCCTTACAATATATGCATTACCGTGAAAATAACTATACGATACAAGCATTAACATAAACACAAAAAATGCAAATTAATGTTATCTCCCTCACCTTTAGAAAATCAAACTTGTAAAAATTTAGCCAAGAACTCCTTCAAGTGTTCTCTGAATGCACTATTTCCTTCAATTACCACTACCTAATACAACCAACTACTTGCATGAGAAGTTATACATTCATTCTACAATTGGTTTCCACATTCACCTTCAACTAAAGCTAGCTCAACACATTACACGTATATAAGCATGACACTTAGTAAGTTCATATAAGTATAATACTTAGCATATACCAATTTAACACATAGCTTCAATAAATAAGTGACTTACTATTCTTAGCTACTTCTCTTCAATTAAGTCCTTACCGAGTATACAATTTTTTTGGCATGCAATAACTATTCTTGTTCACAAGGTATGTTACACATTCTACACTTAATTCAAGCAATTATACAAACACTTATTCTTCAATTCATGCATTTAACTAACTAGGCTTTATACTCATTTCCAACTACTTGATTAGCTAGCAATACCCCCAAAAGAATGTTATACTAACATTATGAACACCAATAGTTAAGTTAGACATACATAAGAACACTTTACAATAACTAACAATAAAACATACACATATTTCAATTATAGCTATGAACTTAACCCTAGTATCATTTCTAACTCTCCGATTACCTTCATTTAACAACACTCAACTAAGTTCACAATTTGACCAAACTAGCTTCACAATAACACTCTAAATACACAATCCAACCTAGCATTCATTGAATTAACCCTTTATACTTCCTAACAACCAACCAAACCATCTAGCATTGAGGTCACTTTACAAGTACTCTAGATGTTTCTGTTAGGAGTCCTAAAGTCAGTCATCAAGTGTAGTTGTCAAATTAATTTGTATGTGGATTATTGTTCTATTAATAATATTTTGCCATTACATCATATCGTCCATCTTCTTTTACCTTTGATTGAACATGATGTAGTCCTTAGAATGACTTTATGGAATCATATGAATGAGGGTTGATTTTGGTCATTCTTAAACTTTGTTCGTAACCAAATGATGAAATTGGTATTGGGACATCAATTTCATCGAGTATAGGTTATTGTTTGTTGCATTGGTTGGTTATCCTCATGACCAATGGGTGTTGGGACACCGGTACGATAAACAGGTGACATGTAGAGACATGTTCACTGAACATGACTCTCTTTACGAGCGTCCTATGGTATGTACCCTACTGTCTAAGGATAGCTCGTGGTATATGTGGTAGACATGTTCCCTCTAACCTGAGACTGCTATGGAGACTTACGAATTACTCCTCATGCTTAGGTGTCGGACTATACAAATTTTTAATCTAGTAACAGAAGGTTACTAGGTATGGGCAAGTGTTGGAGAAGTCAATGTGTGAGTCAAGATAGGATTGACCGCTCTGGGTATTTGGAGAATGGTGTTTCGCTTAATTTCAATTCAGAAAATCTTTGGCCAAAGCACATATGTTGATGAGTCACGAGGGTAAGTCATGATGTGTCATGACAGGATTGAAATTTGACATGGAGTAACTAATTAGGGATTTGACAGTTAACCATGTCCCTAGGGTTATTTCAGAACACAGAGGGTCATAGGGAATTCACCATTGTACCGAGGTTCGTTGAATGTTGCATTGTACTTATTCAGCTTATTTGGTTGTCGGGAACCATTGCTAGATGGTATCTTCGATTAGTGTAAGGATAGTCTTTATGCTACCGGTTTAAGTTTGAACCTATGGAGTTACGCGAAAGAATAAGTGATTTAATTGGAGAGACGGCCTAATTATAATCAATATTTAATTGAGAATTAAATATTATTTGTGATTAATATTTAATTGAGAATTAAATATTATCTAATTATTATTATTAGGTCGTGGATTTAATTATTTGACAATTTTTAGCTAGCACAAGATTTAGAAAATCTACAGGAACTCCTATCATATCTTCTATTAAAGCATAAAAAATGTTAGGTAAGGGTTGTGAGGCTACTTTGCTTATTTGATTAATCAACCTGGTGATCAATTGAAACTGAATGATATACCTATCGTGAGAGAGTTTCCGGGAGTGTTTCCTGAGGAGTTTCCTGTTTTACCACCTGATAGAGAGATAGAGTTTGTGATCGACTTATTACCAAGGGCTACGCCTATCTCTAGGACTCCGTACAGAATGGCTCCACCTGAGTTACAAGAATTGAAAATTTAGTTGCAGGGTTTACTTGAGAAGGGATTCATTCAGCCGAGTTCTTCACCTTGGGGTGCACCAGACTTATTTGTTAAAAAGAAAGACGTATCTCTTCGGTTATGCATTGATTATTGAGGTCTTAATCAGATAACTATCAAAAACAAATATCCATTGCCTTTGATTGAGGAATTATTTGATCAGTTGCAATGTGCCAGGGTATTTTCTAAATTCGATCTGAGGCAAGGCTATTATCAGTTAAGGATTAAGTCCGATGATGTTCCCAAAACTGCTTTCAGAACTCGGTATGGTCATTATGAGTTTGTTGTTCTGCCGTTTGGGTTAACTAACGCTCCAGCCGCATTTATGGATTTGATGCAGAGAGTATTCCGCCTATATCTGGATCAGTTTGTGGTTATTTTCATTGATGATATTCTTGTCTATTCTAAATCTGAGGCGGAGCATGAACAACATCTTAGAATTGTGTTACAGACTCTTCAAGAGCATCAGTTATTTGCAAAGTTTAGCAAATGTGAGTTCTGGTTAAGGCAAGTACTTTTCTGGGCCACATTATTTCTCAGGATGGAATTTTTGTTGATCCAACAAAGATTGAGGTTGTCATGGCATGGAAATGGCCGGAGACTATTACAGAAATTCACAGTTTTTTGGGTTTAGCGGGTTACTACAAAAGGTTTGTCAAGGATTTCTCAAAAATTGCTGGACCTTTGACTTAGCTCACTCGAAAGAAGACTATATTTGATTGGAATGAGAAATGTGAGACTAGCTTCCAGGAATTAAAGAAGAGATTAACCACAGCTCCTATTCTCGCTCTACCTGAGGGTACCGATAATCTGGTAATTTAGAGTGATGCTTCTAAGGAAGGTTTGAGTTGTGTATTGATGCAGAATGGGAGAGTTATTGCTTATGCTTCCAGAAAATTGAAACCTTATGAGCTTAATTACCCGATGCATGATCTGGAGCTTGCAACTATAATCTTTGCATTAAAGAAATTGCGTCACTATCTTTGGGGTAATAAATTTGAAATCTTTACTGATCACAAGAGCCTGAAATATCTCTTTTCTCAGAAAGAGTTGAATATGAAGCAGATGCGTTGGTTGGAGTTGCTTGAGGCTTATAATTGTACTATCAATTATTTGCCATGTAAGGCTAATATTGTTGCTGATGCCTTAAGCTGAAAGGCTACAATTGCTAGTTTAATCATCAAAAACTGGGAGTTCATGGAGGAATTATGTTTATGGAGGCCCAACTGTGGTAACACAATCCCACATCAGAAGATTTGGAAGTGAGAGAGCTGGATATAAGGGCTTGGTTCCTTGTATCAGTTGAGGCACCTTTTGAGGAGAGATCCTCGAAGGGACAAACCCGTGAGGGGCCTGTGCCTGCGGGCCAGGTTTTCAATAGCGAACAATACCTCGGTAGTGATGGCCATGTGAGACTCTACGTGGGCTCCACGTGGGGAGTGGGGTCGTTACAAATGGTATCAGAGCCATCTTCACTTGTGCTCGTAACTGCGAGGGCGCGAGGCCTCTTAAGGGGGGTGGAATATGGTAACACAATCCCACATCGGAAGATTTAGAAGTGAGAGAGCTGGATATAAGGGCTTGGTTCCTTGTATCAGCCGAGGTGCCTTTTGAGGAGAGATCCTTGAAGGGACAAACCCATGAGGGGCCTGTGCCTGCGGGCTAGGTTTCCAATAACGGACAATACCTCGGTAGTGATGGCCCTATGAGACTCTGCGTGGACTCCACGTGGGGAATGGGGTCGTTACACCAACACTTCATGTTCTGGTATTCAATTTGCAAGTTTGCATATTCAGTCTCTTTTATTATCCAGGATTAGAGAGGCTCAGCAAGCTGATCTGCAATTGATAGAAATCTTAGAAAAGTCGAAAGGGGAATAGTCGGATTTCAAATTGCATGATAATGGTCTTCTTAAGTTCAAAGGCGGAATTTGTAATCCTTCTGAGCCAGCTTTAAAGATAGAAATTATTGCAGAGACTCATAATTCTAAGTATACTATCCATCCAGGAAGTACCAAGATGTACAGAGATCTGAAACAGAATTACTGGTGGAACAACATGAAGAGAGAGATTGCTGACTATGTTGCTAAATGTCTTACATGTCAGAAAGTTAAAGCTGAACATCAGAGACTAGCAGGGTTGTTGCAGCCTTTGGCTATTCCTATTTGGAAATGGGATCACATTACCATGGATTTCGTGTCAGATTTACTGCGGTCTTCGAGAAGACATGATTCAGTCTGGGTTGTTGTGGATAGATTGACCAAAACCTCTCATTTTATTGCTACAAAGAAAACTGAATCTCTTGATAGCTTGGCTGAAATTTATGTTGAGAATATTGTTAGACTTCATGGGATTCCTAAGAGTATTGTGTCAAATAGAGATCCTAGATTCACATCTCAGTTCTGGCAGAAGATTCAAAAAGCTTTGGGCACGACATTGAGCTTCAGTACCTCTCATCATCCTCAAACTGAAGGAAAATCTGAAAGGACTATCTTAATATTAGAGGATATGCTTCGAGCATGCATTCTGGACTTCGGTAAGAATTGAGAGAAATATTTACCTCTTACAGAATTTGCTTATAACAACAGTTATCAAGCTACTATCGGTATGGCACCATATGGGGCTTTGTATGGGCGTAAATGGAGATCCCTTTTATATTGGGATAAGGGTGGCGAGTTGAAATCTATTGATCCTACTCTATTGCCAGAAATGAACAGAATGATTGATAATGTTCAGCTTATCAGAAAGAGAATGCTTACAGAACAGAGTCGCCAAAAGAGCTATGCAGATAGACGCCGTCATTATCTAAAATTTACCATAGGGGATTGGGTATTTCTGAAAATTTCTCCTCGCAAGGGCTTGATTCGGCATGGCAAGGGAAGTAAACTCAGTCCTCATTACGTAGGACCGTTTGAAGTAATTGAAACTGTTGGTGAATTGGCTCGTCGACTAGCTTTGCCTTCTAGCCTGGGCAGAATTCATGATGTCTTCCATGTTTCTATGCTTCGGAAGTATCAGCCAGATCATTCTCATGTTCTTGAGCCTGAGCCACTAGAGATCAGTGAAACTTTAACCCACACGGAGAAACCTCTTCAGATTGTTGATCAGAAAGTTCAGGAGTTGAGGACTAAAAGCATGCCGATGGTTAAAGTTCTGTGGGATCATCATGGGTTGGAGGATGCTACCTGGGAAGAGAGGATCAGATGCTAGATCGATATCCAGAGTTATTCGCCAAATCATGTAAGAATTGCGTGGACGCAATTAGTTTAAGGGGGAAAGGATGTGACACCTGAGATTTTTGCCTTGCATTAACTTACTTATTGCACCCATTATTTGCGCATTTCCTTCTATACTTTATTAACTGTCTTCTTTAGCCAGTATTCACTCCATTTTCAAACTGCACTATATTAGTGAATTAGCAATTTTATTAAATCATATTAATTGTTAAAAGAATGGAAAAAATGTACCTTAGTGCGATTATCGTTCAGAACCCTCGTCTAGAAATTTTTTTTAGCAAACTAGGAATAGTGTTACATAACATAACTTAGTAATTTAATTAGCTAACCTACACTTTTCACCTTAGGCTCATTTTAAAGTTAACAACGCTCATTTTAGAAGTTCTTTTAAGCACCCAACGTAGCCCCATTTTTTATATACTCAAAACACAACACACACTAGTTCATAAAACACAAAACAAAAACAAAAAAAATTGTGCTGAAAATACTGTGCAGAACCTGAGAGCAGTAAGGAATGAGAAAAAAATAAATTTTGCTCTTCAACTCTTCAATTCAAGCTTTCCCAAGCCTAGAGCAAGTGGATTAGGGTGTGTACAAGCCTTCTAGGTGTTCCTATGCGCATTGGTGAGGGATTTCATGGCTCTTTTTGCATTTCTAAAAATGTTACACATTTCTTGATTTGTTCAAAATGCTATTAAATGTTAATGTAAAGCTTATCTTTGCTATTATACCTTGTATATAAGTTCTAGAGAATACCTTTAAGCCTTTAGTTCGCATTTTAAACTGTTAGATTCGTTATTTTGATTTATGAGGTGAATAGTGACGAAATTCTAGGGTTTTGTGTAATTGCGCGAATTAGCTTGATTCAATGCTTCTAATAGATGCCTTGGGCATTAATGAAGGTATTCTAATAGCCCTAAGCAATTGGATTGCTCTAAATTTGCATAGAACATGAATTAGCCGACTTTAACAAAGAGATTTCGGGGTTAATGTGAATCCAGGTGGATTCGGGCTTCACTTTTAGAATTCTTAGGCTACCTAGGTGCTTTAAAAGCTTTACTAACCCTTATTTGAAGCCCGGTTGAAGTATGTGTAGTTCAAAGTCATAGAGGGAAATTGGAGCTTTTGGGGTAATAGCGGGTAATTGCACGTGTTTGAGTGTTGTAGTGGTGCCTTAGGGGTTACTTAGAAGATTAGTATAGCTTCCCCTCAAATTCGAAACCTTAACTTTGACTCGGAAGAAAAATAGCTTGAATAACAAAGGGGTTTAAGTACAAATTCAGTTGTTTCTCGCTTCTAAGTCCATGGCATGGCTCCTTAGGTGTTTAACGTGGTTTCAAGTTGATTTGGAACTTTTGGTATAATTCTAAATGTATCTTATATATGCCCCTTTGTAAAGTTGTTTATTTGCTTGTATAAACTGCTTCTAATCTATCTATTCTGAGGTCAACCTACTTTGTTGATCCTCTTATGTGTTATTGCTTATATTGCTGATATTAACTTGTCATCGTTAAGTGCATTGCATAGTGGTTGCGCAACCATAGTGTCAGGGGCGGATGTGTTGAATATCGGTTGGGCGGCAGAGGGCTTGCCGGTGGATATTCAAACTCCGTGCCCTAGTCCCTCATTCGCCTGGTCTGGAGATTGCTAGGGGATGTTGGGTCATAGGATTATCGGGGTACATCCGGAGTACGCCCACTGGAATGTTTAGGGTTATGCCAGCTTATAGTGATCATGATCGTGGTTCGTGGATCGTGAATGAAGACCAAGTGAAGATTGGAGTATAGGGGCTATATGAATGTATCCTTTTTAATGTGTCGTTATTTAAGCCATTGTTATTTCTTGAATTGTTTAATTGCTATTATTGTTTAACTGTATTACCTGTTGCTTTGCATGCCCCGGGACCTTATCCCTCACTGGGCAACAATGTTGCTCATACCTCGATATCATGTTTCAGGAAGTGCTGAGGGTGATCCTTAGCTAGTTGAGGTGGTAGTGGAAGAAGAGGAAGTTCAGGCTGAGCCTTTGCCCTAGTCGCTGTGTGTTTGTTGTCTAAGGTGGATATGCCTTCTTGTTGTTACATGGCGTACTTGTATTGCTATAGCATGATCTATTTTGTGGCCTTAAGGCTATGTATATTCTTGTAGTTACAAGTTGAAAGTTAGTTGGTTGTAATGTTAGCTTTGTGATATTATGGCTTGTAATAACTTTTAATTCTCTTTTTCGTTCTTGCATGCTTGGGGGTGTATGTTTAGAGGTATGTTTGATTTCAACTTCTAAGATTGCTTTAATGTTATCATAGAATGGCATGTTAAAATGGTTTAATGAAAAGTTAAGTTGGGTGCATGTTTGTGTGGTTCGGAGAAGTTGTATGTTTCAAGGCTTGGATGGCCTTAAACCTTGGAATTTAAATGATAAAAGCTTGTTTTAGTATATTGTGGCTATTTTGAGCATTTACAGGTTTCTAAAATGTTCGCGGTACAGACGAAACTCTGTCCGTTTATCGGGTCCAGACTTAACTTTTAGCGTGGGGTTGGGTCGGGGCGTTACAATGTGTGCTAAGTGGTGTGCATGTGAATGGAAGCTATGTTTGTGATCTAATTAAAATGAGTTAATTATGAAGATAATCTGTTTAAAGAGGTGAGTTAGCTGTAAGTTAATTGAAGTGTTGTATTATATAGTGATAATTGAAGGGATTGATGCTTTTAGAGATTATTAAAGGAATCTTTGGCTTAATTTGCACAGGTTTGGCTTCCTAAAAGGTGAGGGATTATTTATATGTGCATTCTAAGTGCTTTACTTTGCTATATGCTAAATGTTCGATGTTAAGTGATGTAATTGTTTTACTTATATTGGCTTAGTAATTATGGATTAATGAATGTATTCCATCTTATCATACGGAGTAATTGATAATATGTGTGTCCTCCTTGTGTATATATCGGCTTATTTTGTTATATTGTTATTATTATTGCTTCTTGTGTTATCGAGTCTTTAGTTGAGCAACCATATCATCGGGGAGGATGCAATAGGCCTCTCTGGGCGGCAGTAGGCTTGCTAGGGTTGATGCTCTAGCTCCGTACCCTATTCCCTTACTCGCTTGGTCCGGATATTGCCAGGGGGTATTAGGTCATAGGATATTCGGGGTATATCCGAAGTACACCCACTAGAGTGTTTGGGGATTTGCCAGCACATTGATCGTGATCGTGATCGTGGTTCGTGGTTCGTGGTTCGTGGTTCGAGATTGGGATTGAAGTTGAAGTGATTTTGGAGTATTTAGGGTTATTGAGAATCGTATCATTTTCAAATGTGTGTTATACAATTGATTTAGTTGTTTCTTTAATGTATATTGTTATTCGATGCTTATCTATTGCATTGCACGAATCCCCTTATAAATGTTTCCCGTATACTGTTCCCTTCCCTCACTGGGTATACATGTTTGTATACTCACTCCTCATTACTCGCCTTTAAAGTAACACAGTGTTAGAAAGAGTGTTCGTGCTTGTGGTGCTTGATCTTTGCTTGGGAGTCAATGGGTTATGTGGAGTGGGTTGTGAGATGTTTCTTTTGAGTTGTATGTATTCAATGTATAAGAAATATAATCTGGGTCAATAAAGTAGTATGATAACATAGTTTATGTAATAGGTTAGCATGGCTTAAATTAATCCATGTGTGTACTTGTCTAAAGGAATAGAGTTAAAATAGCCTTTGAATTTGGAGAAATATATTTGTTGTGGACTTTTGCTGAGAGCCAAGGCTCGGATGGCCTTGAGGAGTTGTGAAATGTGTTGGGCATGGTACTGGCCCTTTTATATTTTATGTGCAGGTAAACTGATAGTCCTATAAACAGGGGAGACTCTGTCCGTTTTCTCTTGTTTTTCATGCCTTGGAAATGGTTTCGGGAACTCCGGTCTCGAGAAGGATCGGGGCGCTACAGGTGGTATCAAAGCTTAGTAGCTCACAGTTGGGACAGGATCCTTGGTCTGTTGTTTAGTGGTCTTTAATCGTGTGCTTGTAAGTGTGCAACGTGATAGAGCGATATATGTGACTTGTGTGCTAGGTATGTAAATGTGTTGTGTGTTCAGAATTTGAAAAGTCGTGTACTAACGATTAGCTTATGAACTTGTGTCTAGTTTATAGTTTAAGTGACCTTGTGCGATTTTATGATTGTGTGATAGGTTACCTATCTAAGCATATGCTTGCTTAAATGAATAGCATGCTAGCAGGAAAGTAAAATGTGGAGACTTTATTGCATGAACATGTGTGTTAAAGACAAGTCTAGGCCGTCCTATAAGTTTGGTGCATTGTGAGGATTGAGTGAATGGTATGTCTTGAGTGTTGATGTTTGTCTATATGTGCTATATGATTGCTTATTATTTATATAATTGTTTCTTCTAATACGAAGATGATAGATAACTAGTTGGATACATACATTGTCTAGGCTAAAGAGTATAATAAGCTTACTCTAATCAATAACTACATGATCATTAGGTTAGATAAGAAGAAATTATCCTCTGTGCATCATGTTGCAGTTTAGAGTTAGATTAAATATTGATTACATGTTTTTATATGAAATTTGACTTATATGCGAGTTTAACTAATTGTCTAGACTGCATACGTAATTCTTAGTTTAATCTTGTTTGAATGACTAGACTAACCTTTAGCTATCTCTTGAAATTGCATGGAAAATATTTATGTGTTTAATATGATGTATGAATGAAGATTTGAGTAAATGTTAGTTTATGTAAACTTGGCATCCGAATTAGAATAAGATAGATAGTGTAATCTTGAATGTGTGTGCATGTATGCGAGGTTGTGTATTCTTAAGTGAAATATGCATTTATGTGTCTTATTTGCGGGGAATTGTAGGAGATGTGTGGTATGTGCTATTATGAGCCTATGTGTACATCTATGTGACCTAATTGTGAAGATACGGAATTGAATATGTGCTAAGTGCGAATGTGCTAATATGTGTGTATCTAGTTGGATTTGGAGAATCTCTTATCTTATTAATAGTGATATATATAACTTAGCTTTCCAAAGTAAACTGATACTTATAATAACCTGTCAAGTAAAAATAGGTGACAGTACATTCTAGACTAGCTAATGGTATATGATAGTTTCCGATATTAACCGTGCCTATGTGATAGATACTTGATATGCGAGAATTACATTCAATAACTTGTATATGTGTTAATGCATGTCTACTTTATATAAAGTTGACTGTATGCATGCATATTACCCTTTTAAATGGGTAAGTGAACATTTTCCCCCTACGAGGAGATAGTAATAATGGCTTACTTGAATAAATAGACTAGTGAAAGAGAAAATAGTGGAGCAACTCGCTATCGGGGATCAGTGGAAGGGACTTAATGCTCGGAGGTTATATTGAGGGAACAGCCGTTGGTGTTCATCTTCAACAATCTTTCTTGGTATTTCATTTTGCCTTGGAGCTTGATCATTGGAATTCTTATGAGCTACTGGGATTATTAGTTGGTATTCGGGTATTCTATCATGGTATTCTTATCGGACTTCCAAATAATAAACATATGAGAATTCTTGAATAGCACCTTACGGAACTACTTATGGAAATCATCAGTGGTATTCTTATTGAAATCAATATTAGTATTCTTGTGAAGTTATTATTGACATTTCTTCGGTGAATTTATTTGGCATATCACAGTGATTCATGCTCGGGAAAGTTTGATCTAGGGTATTTATGTGCGGATTTCACTTTGGTATTCTTGATACTTCTTGATGAGATTTCTTATATATTATTCGAATTCAGTGGAAATTCTTGCTCCGACTTCCAAGCGATATTTTCGATTGGAGCCTTTATTTGGCAATCTTCTTTGGGATTTCTGCTACAGATTCCTTATTTGGCATTTTATTTCCTGGGTGAGGTTTTGTATGAAGAAGAATTGCATGGGTGAAATTGTTTGAAGGAGGGCAGGATGTGATGTCCGGTCCCCAGTGCTTGCATTCATCATTCTTGTGCATTTATGTTGTGCATTTAATTGCTTGAATGCTTATTTTCATATAAAATGCTATTAAGTGTTTATTTGCTTTTTATGTGCTAGTATTTGTTAAATTGTTTTTAAATATGAAATTGTGAATTAATTTATTTTAGAAAGTGTTCAATGTGCATTAAAACCATTTTCATCAAAGACTATTAAAGAAAACTTCCATTTAAAGAGTTTCCTATTATATTGAGCCCGGACTAAAAATTTTATAATCTTATTTTCTGGAAATCATATTTTTCCTATTATTACTTAACTATTAATTAGCTTATGTTCACAAAAATTAAGTTCATTGTATATTTGTTGAATGATTTACAAAAATGTTTTGATATTACATGAATAGTAAAATGTATGTTACATATTTGGGCCAAATGAGTTTCTTGCATTATTTTCTTAAACTAACTAAGCCAAAACCCATTTTCCAAGCCCAACCCAATATCCATTTACATTATCTACCTTATATACCTATATAAATATACATAAACACCTAATTTATGATACAAAGCAAACAGAAGAATTAAAAAAAAAAGTCATTTTTTGGCCAAGCAAAGGAAAAAAATAGAATTGAGCTTTCAGTGTAGGGTTTCAACTTGTGATCCAATCCAAGCCATTCCAAGATGATTTCTTGCCATCCAAAGCCTTCTTCAAGCATTTCTATCTTAGTTTGGTGAGGGTTTCTTGAAAAACTTGCATTTTTACATGTTTATAGTTTATGTCAAATTTTGTATTTGTTGAATATTGCTTTGTTTCTTGTTTTAATTGCTTCTAATACTCTTAAATACGTTAGTAGAGTAAACTTTTATAGTTTGTTAACAACTTCTATGGTTGGTTATAGAGTCTTGGCATTTAAATAAGACGATGAATAATGAAATCTAGGATTTTGGCTAATTTGATTCTTTGAAATCTAATGAAGCTATTTATGGTACCTCTAGGGTTAGGAGAACATGTATTTAAAGTTATTTCATGCGTTTAGATAGCATATGTATGCAAACGTTTCTGAAAAGTCTTGAAACGGGCACTATTCATTCAGACACTTTAAATCTTGCTCAAAACCTTAATCTAACACTAGATAGGTGATGTTGGGTTGATAAAACGGTCTCATGTTAAAATTTATCGAATTCCGAGAACATTTATTTTTATGGCCCTTTGTGTGCGCATGTTAGAATTAATGCATTTAGAGCCTTAAATATGAGTTTAATGCTTCCTTTAAGTGCTAGAGATGTTAGTTAACATAGAAAAATACCAAAATCTGCCCCCCCAAACCCGTGACCCTGTAGCAGCCAAAAGGAGCAAGAAAACTTCCATTTTTGCTTGTAAATCTTCACTTTAGCCATCTCCAAGCATCTACACTTCAACTTGTGAGGGATTTTGCACTCTTTTGTGAATTTAAAGTTGATGCCATATTATGTAATTTCTAGATTTGTTGCTAATGGCTTGAGATATGCTGCAATCTTGCTTTATACGTCACCTACATGTTGTAGAGACTATATTTATGTAATTCTTTAACTTTTTAAACGGTTAAATTCGTTCGTTTGACTTTAGGGTAGTGAATAGTGATATTTTTTAGGGTTTTGAGAAAATGTGCCATATAACTTGATTCAATGCTTCAATTAGGTGCTTTAGATGTTAATGGAGGTAGATTAATAACCCTGTGAAGTTTAATTGCTCGTAATTTGGTAAAAATGCAAATTTAACGACTTTTAGAAAGGGGTTTCGGGTGTAATGCAAATCCGGGTTAATTTGGCCATTACATTTGGTATTCTTATGCTATGTAAGTGCTAGATATGCTTTTCTAACTTGCGGTTGAGTTTCGGTTAAGGTATGTGTAGTACAAACTCATAAAGGGGCAATCGGGGCTTTTGTGGTAATTGCAAGTAATTTTGAGGGTCCTAGGGGTGTCATAAGGAGTAATTAGAAGTATGGAATAGGCCGCTTGTGAATCTAGAGCTTTGGCTTTTGTTTTGGAACTAAATAGCTTAAGTTACAAAGGGGAAAAAGTAGGAAATCGGTTGTTTTGCGCATCTATGACCTTGTGAATGCTTATTAGTTGTTTAAATGTACTTTTAGACTGGTTATGAGCTTTTGGTATAGTTTTTTGAAAAGAATGTTATTGACCTTTTTGTATTCATTTAGTTGATTATATGTTAATGTCTATATTTTAACTATTTTCGAGGGCAACCTACTTTGTTGTCCCTCCTAAATGTTATTGCTTTACAATGTTATTATATTGTTAATTGTTAAAATGCATTGCATAGGGTTGTGCAACCATAGTGTCAGGGGTGGATGTACTGGATATTAGTTGGGTAGCAGCGGGCTTGTCAGTGGATATACGATCTCTGTGCTCTAGTCCCCCACTTGCTTGGTCCGGAGATTGTCAGGGGGTATTGGGTCATAGGATTCTCAGGGTACTCCAGAGTACACCCATTGGAGTGATTGGAGTTTTTGTCAGCAAATTAATCGAGGTTCGTGGATCGAGGTTTGTGATTGAAGATCAAGTGAATTCTAGAGTGTTGGGGTTAAGTGATTTATATCCTTTTTAATGTGTGATAACTTGACATTTACAATGCTCTTTTGTTGTTCAATTGCTTTATTTGTATTAACTATTGCATTGCACGCCCCAGTAGACTATATCCCTCACTGGGCAATTGTGGTTGCTCATACCTTGCTAACATGTTTCAGGAGGTGCTGAGGTTGATCTCCAGCTTGTTGTGGTTGAGGGAGAAGAAGAAGAGGTGCAAGCAGAGCAGTTGCCTTAGTTGCTGTGTGCTATTTGCTTGAGGTGGATGTGTTTCTTGCTGGACTTTATATGAAGGCCTGTTTGTATTGTTTCATGTCCTATTTTGGAGCCTATGGGCTTATGTATATATTTGTGCAATTGTAAACTTGAAAGTTAGATGGATGTAGAATGAGATATGTATCTGTGACATGTAATAACTTAAAACTCTACTTCTTGCTTATTATGTGCTTGGGTATGGATGCAACGGATGTATGGTTGGTCTTAATCTATAACTATGTTTAAATGATAACATAGAGTAGTATGATAAGCGGATAAAAGATAGGATTTTAAGATTGTGAAATGCATGCTTGTATGTTTTTATATTGTATTATGTTGCTTGAGGCACGGATGGCTTGAAGCTGGGAATTAATTAGAGTTGGAGTGGTTGAAGTTTAGTTTTGCATTTATGGCTTTATTAGTTGTTTGCAGGTAACTAGAATATCCACGGTACAGAGGAGACTCTGTCCGTTTGTTGGGTCCGGACTTAACCTTTAGCGTAGGGTTAGGTCAGGGCGTGACATTTAGGTTGTATCAAAGATTATAGAATGCATGAGCCGAGATAGGTTTCTCGGTCTGTGGGATAAAGGTCTATTATGTGCAAGTGTAATTGCGTGAATAAGTGTTTCTTTTGATTGAATAAGTGAAAGATTGATTGGATAAAGAACATGCTAGCATGGAAAATGAGAATGTGAAATGTATTTTTATGAGTTATTGTAAGAATGTGAAATGTCTTTTTATGGGTTATTGTAAAAGTTTAGAATGGAAAGTATGACTAAGTGTCTTATTTGTATCTTTTGTGTATAAAGTGTTTGTATGACCTTATATGTGACTTCATATGAACTTATTTGAGCTTATTCTTATGTGGCTTATTTGTGGATTACATATATGCTTGTCATAATACTTTGCATTCTAGTTATCCGAAATGGGGCCCCGCCGTCATACTAGAAATCAGAATGCCAAGGAAGAAGAAGTAGATCAATGACTATCAATGCACGACTAACTGCTGCAATAGGTCAGATTGCAGAGGTATTGCACCGACAGGGAGGAAATGTCCCCGCAGGTAATCCGGGTCAGGGCCAAGGTGGAGTAGAAGGCAGTAGTGGTAATTATCTTGAGAAATTCTTGCATCGTGGTCCGTCAAGCTTCTTCGGAGAGCCCGATGATATGTTGGCTGAGAAATGGTTGAATAAAGTGGAGAAAATTCTTACTGGCCTCGAGTACACTGATGGAAGGAGAGTTGCTTGCGCTGAGTTTTTGCTTGAGGTGTGATACCCCGAACCCAACATGCATTTAATGGCATTTATATGCATTTAATTGGTTGTCTAAATTAGTTAATTTATTCATCTTGGCATTTTTTTCATAATTCTTTTAAAAAGTATTCAAATAATACCTACATTAATTATTTTAAGTGAATGTTATTTTTATTATTTATATTACTCAGTTTTATTCTTTTTGTATTTAACTACTCGGTTTTCAATTAACTGAGAAAAGTAACTCCGAGCTGGAGTAGGTTTTAAACTATTCTACAATTCTACTTTTCAAAAAATATATTTTTATATTATTCTTTATCATACTTATCGTAATCGTTTATTGACCATTCGATCGTAGCACATCGAAAATAAAAGTTAGAGAAATATTTCTCGGACATAGTGAATAGTGGTTCTAGTTTAATCTAGTTAGTTTTTAGTTGATTTTCATTAGATTGCATGGTTTTAACTTGAACTAGATCAAATGCCAGTTAAATAAGCTTGCTTGACTATATTTTCACTTAAGCTTGACTTGCCAAAATGACCAAACTACCCTTGTCATCATTTAAATAAAACAAGGCAAAGAAATGCCAAAAGCAATTTCATAAATTCCCCCCATGCCCCCCACCCCTTGGTCGTGAGTGTGATACCCCGAACCTGGCATGTATTCAATAGCATTTTAAGTTCATTTAAATTGCATTTTATTGACCTTTCACCTTCTTTGACCAAACTAGTTGACTTTTCATCTACATTGACCAACTAGGACAAGGTGGGAATTTTTGTAATGTTTAATAAAAGGCAAACTTGGGATTAGAAATAAAAAAATGCAATGTTAAGTTAGTCAAATTTTGGGTCAACTTTGGAATTAAATCTGAACCAATTGGGGAAGAGTTAGGTAGCAAATTATATATGGTTGGAAAGCTCTATGAGTCTAGTTTATGAGGGTTCAAACCATTCGTGAATTGGAGTTTTCTAGAAGAAGTTATGGCCGTTTTCGTGAGGTCGCGCATAGCTGTTTTGGTTTAGCGGGTTGACTGAATTTTGACCTTTGACTTCTTGACATTTTTTTTTTTAATAAGCAGAATGTGCACGAAAAAAACAGAGAGAAAAAGGCTTGAAACCATGAGGAAAAGAAGGAGAAAAAAAAAAGAAAATCTCAACTTCAAATCTTCGATTCTTCGCGTGGGCTTGTGCGGGGTGGTTTCCGAGGCACTCTACGAGGTTTTCCTAGCGTCTAGGAGCGTCTAAGGTGAGGGAAGCATGTTATTTGCGCATTTATACGTTGTACATGTTAACTTTGTCAATTTTTAGATTTATCCGTAGATCGTTATTTAAAGCGATTTGATGCTTCTAGAATGTTCCTTAGCATTTGTAGAACATGTATTTATAGCTTTGTAACATTTTCTGCGGTTAAATGTTGTGATTGCAAATTAAATTGTGAAATGAATAGTGTTTTATGAATAGTAAAACCTTGAAATGTTGAAATTGCGCTGTTATGCTTTCCGTTGATGTAGAAACGTGCTAGGTATGCTAGAATGCTAAAATGTGTGGTTTGTTTGGGTTGCGTAGTGGAAAAAATGAGAATTAAGCCTTTGGGAAAGTTGGGGTCGTTTTGGTCGACTTTTGTATTGTCTCGTTTTGCGTGTTGGCATTGCTTCGGGAGGCCATGGAAGCACTTTTGGTGCGATTATGGCGTTGGTTGGGTATTTGGTTGATATAGTTGTAGTTCAAACGAGAAAGGGGGAAATCGGGGCTTTGTGCGAGTTCTAGGGTAAAGTAAGGTTTCGGGATCTTTAGACGTGCCTTATGGTGACCTAGGAGGGTTGACGAAGTCGGTTTCCAGAACTCTTGGCTCGTTTGGAAATGGTAGCATTTTGATAGTTGGGGCCGATTTGTGTTTTTGTGTGTTTTCTTGTCTTTATGCTTATAGAATGTTTAGAATTACTTGGAATACTTGTTTGAGTTGTTTTGGATTGAATTACTTATCAAATTGCTGCTATTGCGTGCGAGAGTAACCTACTTTGTTATTCTTTCACGTGTGGCTTTATCGCTTGTTTATCGCCTTGTATCGAGTCTTGCATTGCATAGTGTCTCGCGCGTGAGTGATGGGCCTCTCTGGGTAGCATTGGGTTGCCAGTGTTGGTTGCTCTAGCTCCGCTGCTATTCCCTTTCTTGCTTGGGTTGCCTCCCAGGGAGATTTGGGTCGTAGGATTGATGGATACTTCCGGGGTATTCCAAACTGGTGTTATAAGGTGGTTTGGGCCGGCACGTCATCGTTAAAGTCATCGGAATCGTGATCGGTATATTACTCGCTCGAGTGAACCATAGCCTTCAAAGTGTGGTATAGCTTTGATTGGTTGTGTTAATGCTTTCTTTAGTTGTTTAATTGTATTGTTGTTTATATTGAATGCCTTTTATTGATTGTATTGCTTAACTGTACCTATTTGCATTGCACGATCTTCTTTCTCTCCAATTCGATATCTGTCTCGCCCTCACTGAGTATACGTGTTGTGTATACTCACTCCTCACCACCACATTTCAGGAAATGCCCTGTTAGCTGGAAAGTTCGTGATTTCGTGAAAGTCCGTGCTTGAAGAGTTGTCTTGAGTGCCTATGTAACTTGAGTTGTCAAAGTTGTCAAGTTGTATGCTTTTATGTTGTATGTAATTATTGTTAAAAGAAATGTAATATAAATCTAGCTATGTAGTTGGAATGGTTTGATAAATTAGATTATGTATATAGTTAATGTAGCTTAACTTCAATGCATGGCTGTAATGTCCAAAGGAAAAGAATTAGAATGGCATGATAGTTTATTTTATGCAGTAGCTTTGTATGGTTTAATTGCCTAAATTGAATGTACTTGTCAAAATGAAAAGATAGGTTAGTTTTTAAATTGGAAATGTATGTATACTTGCTGAGTTTAAATTGTTGAGAACCGAGGCTCGGATGGCCTTGAGGAAGTTTTGTATGGTTGGACACGGTGGTGGTCCATTTATATGCTATTACAGGTTTTGCATTTCGCCTATAAACAGGGGAGACTCCGTCCGTTTTCCCTAAAAATTTTGCCCGGGTTTGGTTTGGGTTGTGATTAGTTTGATTGATAGAACTCCCGGTCTCGAGAGGGATCGGGGTGTCACAGGTGGTATCAGAGCTTATTTAGCTCATAAGCCGGGACAGGGTCCTCGGTCTGGTGGGTAGTGACCCTTAAATGTGTGCTTGTTAAGTGTGTCTTGAAAGTGTATGCTTTTATGTGAGATTATGTGTCTTGACATGAATGTGTGCTCCTATGTGATATAGTTATGTGTTATGTGTTAATTGTGTGCTAAGTGAAGTAAAGTGTCTAGTTGTGCATTGAATTGACCTATCGAATCGACCTCGTGGATTGTTATTTGCTTGAAGTATTGCTTTTAATGTGTGTACTGAAATGTCTTGAATTAGCTATGCCGTGATTTGAATTGATTATGCTGTGCTTGACTTGATTGTTATGCTTGAGTGACTTTGTTAAATAAACTATATTGTAAACTTGCTGGCATAATAGCTTAATGCATATGTATAACTGTGATATATTGGCATTCATACATGTCCTATTGAAATGGTAAGTAAGTCCTCTTCCTCCCCTGAAGAAAGTGGTTCACCGCTGGCTTTTCAAGGTGTATGGATTGGCAGGAAATGAATGGCATTTGACTAGCCTTTATTTGGGAATTGGTGATTGCTTTTGGAGCTCGGTTATTGGCGATTCCTTTTGGTCCTTCTCTGTGCTTAATAGTTGCGAAAGAGTAGCTTTCTCTTGGGGTTTTAATTGGGTGTTCTCTGGAACATTCTTTGGTTTTCATAACGGGTGTTCTTTGGGGACTTTTGTTGGCACTTCTCGGTGGACTTGGTTAATGGGATTTCAATCGGCCTTACTGCATGGTATTATCTATGGCATATGTGTCTCGGTCTTTATTGGAGTGTTACTGGTATTCCTTATTGGAAATTCTTCAATGGCATTCTCTAGGATTCTCAGTGGCCAATTATTTAGTATTACTTATTGGGCAATTCTTGGTACTTTCTTACTGGAGCATTGTTTGGGTATTTTCTTTGGCATCCCTCAGTTGGTTTGGTAACTGGAATCCCTATCAGACTTATTGTATAATACTACTTATGGTATTCTTTGAAATTCTTATTAGGCATTCTCTTGGTATTTTCCTTGTTGGCAAAGTTGTATGAAGTTCTCACTTGGCAAACAGTGAAGAGGACTCAGAGTTTGGTTTCGGTATATTGTTCATCAGTTCGGTGTTTATCCTTGGAGTTTTCGTCCATCTGGGAAACTATGTTTGTTATTCAACTTGGTTGTCTTATTGGGCACGTTATATTTTCTCTGTTATTTCCTTTGACATTCATCTCAGCATTTGATAGCAAAACTCGGAATCTAATTGGTTGTTCCATGGGGTTATTATTTGGAAGGCTTCTTTGGAACTTTGGAAATATATTTGATTGGGTTCTTGGTATTTTCTTCAGCACTCTTAACAGGGAATTCTTCTATGAAATCCATGACCAGCGGGGTACTTCTTTGGACCTCTAGATAGAATCTTTGTTTGAGCTTTTATTTGGCTTCTTGCTTGGGAATTCTCGGGCAGTAACAGTTAGACTTCTATTGGAGATTCGTGCGTGAGGTATTCTTCTTGTCGTTATTGTGTGGTATTAATGACATCTACAGTATCTTTGCTTTAGTCTTTATTGGTATTATCTCTGTGTTGGAATTTATTCTTCTTAGGTATTCGTGTCAACGGGATTCTTGTACGGTATCTGCATTTGAGCTTCTATTTGGCGTTACTACTTGGCATTTCTACTTGAACTTTCCTATTGGTCATCTTTATTAAATACTTTTTCAGTAGCTAATGAAGACTAGTCAGAGTTGGATTGTAGATGATGCAGAGTCCTATTGGAAGAAGAATTGCGAGGACGCAATTGTTTTAAGGGGGGAAGGATGTGATACCCCGAACCTGGCATGTATTCAATAGCATTTTAAGTTCATTTAAATTGCATTTTATTGACCTTTCACCTTCTTTGACCAAACTAGTTGACTTTTCATCTACATTGACCAACTAGGACAAGGTGGAAATTTTTGTAATGTTTAATAAAAGGCAAACTTGGGATTAGAAATAAAAAAATGCAATGTTAAGTTAGTCAAATTTTGGGTCAACTTTGGAATTAAATCTGAACCAATTGGGGAAGAGTTAGGTAGCAAATTATATATGGTTGGAAAGCTCTATGAGTCTAGTTTATGAGGGTTCAAACCGTTCGTGAATTGGAGTTTTCTAGAAGAAGTTATGGCCGTTTTCGTGAGGTCGCGCATAGCTGTTTTGGTTTAGCGGGTTGACCGAATTTTGACCTTTGACTTCTTGACATTTTTTTTTTAAATAAGCAGAATGTGCACGAAAAAAACAGAGAGAAAAAGGCTTGAAACCATGAGGAAAAGAAGGAGAAAAAAAAAAGAAAATCTCAACTTCAAATCTTCGATTCTTCGCGTGGGCTTGTGCGGGGTGGTTTCCGAGGCACTCTACGAGGTTTTCCTAGCGTCTAGGAGCGTCTAAGGTGAGGGAAGCATGTTATTTGCGCATTTATACGTTGTATATGTTAACTTTGTCAATTTTTAGATTTATCCGTAGATCGTTATTTAAAGCGATTTGATGCTTCTAGAATGTTCCTTAGCATTTGTAGAACATGTATTTATAGCTTTGTAACATTTTCTGCGGTTAAATGTTGTGATTGCAAATTAAATTGTGAAATGAATAGTGTTTTATGAATAGTAAAACCTTGAAATGTTGAAATTGCGCTGTTATGCTTTCCGTTGATGTAGAAACGTGCTAGGTATGCTAGAATGCTAAAATGTGTGGTTTGTTTGGGTTGCGTAGTGGAAAAAATGAGAATTAAGCCTTTGGGAAAGTTGGGGTCGTTTTGGTCAACTTTTGCATTTTCTCGTTTTGCGTGTTGGGATTGCTTCGGGAGGCCGTGGAAGCACTTTTGGTGCGATTATGGCGTTGGTTGGGTGTTTGGTTGATATAGTTGTAGTTCAAATGAGAAAGGGGGAAATCGAGGCTTTGCGCGAGTTCTAGGGTAAAGTAAGGTTTCGGGGTCTTTAGACATGCCTTATGGTGACCTAGGAGGGTTGGCGAAGTCGGTTTCCAGAACTCTTGGCTCGTTTGGAAATGGTAGCATTTTGATAGTTGGGGCCGATTTGTGTTTTTGTGTGTTTTCTTGTCTTTATGCTTATAGAATGTTTAGAATTACTTGGAATACTTGTTTGAGTTGTTTTGGATTGAATTACTTATCAAATTGCTGCTATTGCGTGCGAGAGTAACCTACTTTGTTATTCTTTCACGTGTGGCTTTATCGCTTGTTTATCGCCTTGTATCGAGTCTTGCATTGCATAGTGTCTCGCGCGTGAGTGATGGGCCTCTCTGGGTAGCATTGGGTTGCCAGTGTTGGTTGCTCTAGCTCCGCTGCTATTCCCTTTCTCGCTTGGGTTGCCTCCCAGGGAGATTTGGGTCGTAGGATTGATGGATACTTCCGGGGTATTCCAAACTGGTGTTATAAGGTGGTTTGGGCCGGCGCGTCATCGTTAAAGTCATCGGAATCGTGATCGGTATATTACTCGCTCGAGTGAACCATAGCCTTCAAAGTGTGGTATAGCTTTGATTGGTTGTGTTAATGCTTTCTTTAGTTGTTTAATTGTATTGTTGTTTATATTGAATGCCTTTTATTGATTGTATTGCTTAACTGTACCTATTTGCATTGCACGATCTTCTTTCTCTCCAATTCGATATCTGTCTCGCCCTCACTGAGTATACGTGTTGTGTATACTCACTCCTCACCACCACATTTCAGGAAATGCCCTGTTAGCTGGAAAGTTCGTGATTTCGTGAAAGTCCGTGCTTGAAGAGTTGTCTTGAGTGCCTATGTAACTTGAGTTGTCAAAGTTGTCAAGTTGTATGATTTTATGTTGTATGTAATTATTGTTAAAAGAAATGTAATATAAATCTAGCTATGTAGTTGGAATGGTTTGATAAATTAGATTATGTATATAGTTAATGTAGCTTAACTTCAATGCATGGCTGTAATGTCCAAAGGAAAAGAATTAGAATGGCATGATAGTTTATTTTATGCAGTAGCTTTGTATGGTTTAATTGCCTAAATTGAATGTACTTGTCAAAATGAAAAGATAGGTTAGTTTTTAAATTGGAAATGTATGTATACTTGCTGAGTTTAAATTGTTGAGAACCGAGGCTCGGATGGCCTTGAGGAAGTTTTGTATGGTTGGACACGGTGGTGGTCCATTTATATGCTATTACAGGTTTTGCATTTCGCCTATAAATAGGGTAGACTCCGTCCGTTTTCCCTAAAAATTTTGCCCGGGTTTGGTTTGGGTTGTGATTAGTTTGATTGATAGAACTCCCGGTCTCGAGAGGGATCGGGGTGTCACAGTGAGCTCGCAAGCCAAAAAAGAAAAGATTTTTGCTTCAAATTTCTTCTACAATCTTGCATGAAATTGGACGGGGATCGTGGCTAGGGTTTTTGCAAGGCTTCATCTTCAATCTAAGTGAGGGTTTTCACATTTTTGTACATTTTTATTCGAATTTGATTTATGATTCAAATTTTTAGATTTGATATATATTGCGTTATAATACCTGTTGTTGCTTGATATAGTTTTTTTTGAGTTCGTAGAGCATTGTTTGATAGTTATTTAGAGATTTTTACGGCTAGAAATGCGAATTAAAATCGGGGAAGAACATGAATAGTAATTTTGAATAGTAAAACCCTAGATTTTCAGATTTTTGATCCGAATTTCATTTTCTTGATTTGGTTAGGTTCCATTAGTGTTAGAAAGATTAAATGTGTAATAAAATGGACTACGTTTTGGTAAAATTGAGAAATTAGCTTTGAAACGTAAAGGGGCCGCTTGACCAAGTGTGGACCGTGCTCGAATTGAGTTGGGGGTTTGGCTTGTGATTGCATGGAAGCACTTTTGGCGCTGTTGTGACATTGATTGAGTGACCGGTTAGTACAGCTGTAGTTCAAACACACTAGGTATACTTTCGGGCTTCGGTTGGGAAAGTGAGGTTTCATGCCATAGAAACGTGCCTTGTAGTGCCAAAGTAAGGGTAATGAAGATAGTTTCCCAATCCCGTAGCTCATTTGCTCGCAATTGTCTTTGAAAGTTAGAGCTTGAATAATATATCTTGTAGATTTTGTGTGATGGACTAGGATTGATTGTCTAGCAAATGTTTTTGTTGTTGTGATTGATTATGAATGCTTGATATCTCATATATTGCCACTAATCCGCACTTTCATGCTATCGCTCGTTTATTGCTTATATCTCGTACTTCATTGCATTGTGTCAGGCACGTGAGTGACGGGCCTCTCTGGGCAGTCTCGGGCTGCCAGGGTTGGGTTGCTCCAGCTCCGTGTCTTATTCCCATTCTCACTAGGGATGCTGCCCTGGGATATTTGGGTCGTAGATGTGTTAAGGTACATATGGAGTATACCCAGTGGAAGTTATAGGGTGGATGTGCACTTATTTTTATCGTTGTCAACATCAAGCTCGAGATTGATGTATTGCTCGTGGATTGGTACATTGCTCGTATGAGTGAACTGTAACCTTCAAGGTGTCGTATAGCTTTGGTTGGTTATGTTAATGTTTTTCCTTAATTGTTTATTGTATTATTGGTTATATTGACTGCTCTCTTTATGGATTATACTACTTAACTGTCTCCATTTGTATTGCACGATCTTCTTTCTCTCCACCTCGATAAATGTTCCGCCCTCACTAAGTATATGTGTTTTGTATACTCATTCTTCACCGCCACATTTCAGGGATTGCAGTGCTAGAAAGAAAGTTCGTGCTTGTGGTGCTTGCCCTTTGCTTGGGAGTCAATGTGATTATGTGGCGTAGGTAGTAAGGATGTTTCTTTTATGAGTTGTATATAATCAACGTGAAAAGAAATCTAATTTAAGTTTAATTGGATAATTGGAGTGGTATGATAACCTATCTTATGTAATAGGTTAGTTTAGTTTCAATGCAAAGCATGAATGTATTGTCTAAAGGAAAAGAGCTAGGTTAGTTTTGTGGTTGGTTTAGAATTGTATGATTTGTTGGGTATACTCATTGAGAACCAAGGGTCGGATGACCTTGAGGAGTTGTGTATGTTTGGACACGGTACTGGTCCACTTATATTCTATTGGAAGGTTTTGGTTTTCCCTAGAAATAGGAGAAACTCCGTCCGTTTTTCTCTAAATTTTGTGCTCGGGTTTGGTATTGGGTTGTGATTAGATTGGTTAATAGAGTTCCCGGTCTCGTGAAGGATCGGGGCGCTACACAAGGGAGATGCTGAGCAATGGTGGCATACAGTGAAATTCATATGGGAGGCTGAGGCTATATCGCGGACTTGGGTTGAGTTTGTTAGAGACTTTCGGGATAAATTTATTACAGAGACAGCTATTGAGAGACGAGAGTAAGAGTTTATTAATCTGAAACAGGGCAACATGTCAGTTGATCAGTATGATACTGCTTTCACTCGCTTGTCCCGTTATATGCCAGCCTTAGTGCATGTGAGACCCCATATTTCGTCTTTGCCTAGATTTGCGTGATTTGACCTGTTTATGTGTTATATGAGTTAGAATGTGTTAATTCTATGATTTATATTCTTATTACATGCTAAGTATGCATTCATGAAATTTTTATAAAAAACGGTATCATAAATTTTATCGTCGGTTTTTGTAAATAGTGTTTTGAACACATGTCTGCTAAAATTTTTACACGGGTGTTTTAAACATCTTAAAACCTAATCCTCGGATATTAATAGACCCGTGTCTAATCAAAACGGATTCCAAATTGGATTAAGAATTTTAAAGGTTTTTACACATTCTTTTACAAAAATTGAGTTTTTAACCGAGTCGGCTGAAAGTCTTTTCATGTAAAACTTGTTGTCAACTAAAAATATGCTACTTAAAATAGTCTAGGAGTTAATTGTATGTTGGTGAGCAAAATAGTCAAGAAATAGAATTAAAAGACTAAAAATACTAGAAATAACTAAGTGTTCACTTTTGACTTTTTATATTTTTGTTGACCTTGAGCTTATAAGCACCAACACACACTAAAAACAACACAAAGCACACTCACAAACACACACACATAGCCGAGAGTTTGAGGGAGAAAAAGAGAAAAGAATTTCAAAGGTTTACAAAGCAAATTTCTCTTGAAAAAGCTAGTTTTTGTCCATAGTTTTGCAAACCGAGCTAGATTCCACTTGTTGGGCACTCATTGCATGCATTCCTAGGCTTGTTTTGGATCAAAGGTAAGAGAAAATTTTTAGTTCTCAAAGTGCTATTTTTATGTCTTTTCATATAACTGTTTATTTAGCCGGTGAAATGCTAAACTGTCTTTAGATTATTGCTCAGTAGATGCTAAGGATCATTTATATGGGTTTATAGATGTTTTGAACCGTGGTAGCACGTATTTCTATTTTTCGGGTATTAAAGTTGAGAATTTGACTAAATGTTGAATAATTGTTGTTGTGGCAGATAGAATTGATTGCTGTTAGCTTCTAAAAGCTTGTTAAATATGTGGTAGTAATGTTGTAATACAGAAATTTTGATGGTGATGTCGTGGTGAAAGTCCAAAAAATTCATCCATGGTGCATTGAGGTTTTAGGGTTGTTGGGCTTGTTTTGGATGGATTATGGTTGGCTTCCGAGAAGGCTTATGTTGTTGCTTGAGTGGGTGAGTGATAGAAACTGGTTTGGAGGTTATTGGATTAGTGGATTATAAGTTATGATTTTTGGAAGTTTGAGTAGTTTTTTTTAAAATGTTGAAATAATGTCTTTAGTTGTTAGGGTGGTGTTTGAGTGGTTGAATTTAGATTCGGGTTTGGTTGAGTGGATTAATGCATGAAAAGTTATATGGCCTACTTTGTCATCTAACTTAGTTGTTGAGTTGTTAATTGATTATCTGATGTTATGTTGTTGAAATGATGTTAACTGATTGATTATTGATAAATTCGGGAGATAGGCAACCTACTTTGTTGTCCTTCTATGATATGAATGATTATTATTATTGTCATGAGTCTTGGTATGTGTGTGCCACCTCTCAGGCAGCATTGGGCTATTGGGTTGATAACGGCGTGACTATCATAGACTATCCCCAGCTCGCATGGGCGGAGGTGCCATGGAAGGAGGGGCTAGTGAGGTACCTCGGGTATGTGAGTAATGGGGAGTTATAAGAAGAATGATTGAGATCGTGATGTCGTTTGGAGCTACACCAACTAGAGTATCCTTATTAATTGGTTATGATTATTATTATGTTCATATTGATATTGATGTTTGTTATGTGTTAAAGATCTATTAATTCCTCACTGGGCTTGTTTTATATAAGTTCACTCTCATTTGTTATCTGCAAGCAAGTTTCACTGAATCAGATTACGAGTACATGCCTCAAGAAGCTAAGAATGTGACTTTTGTTAAAGAGTCTTATGTGCCAGAGTCATATCCTGATGCTTAGCTGGAATGTTGTATGCTATTTTATAGTATGACTTATGTGAAGGATCTCATATATTTAGAGCTATGAACATCATCTAACTAAGAATAGAGCGGAAACAAAACATGAAGTTCAAAACTTTATGGAATTTCAAAGTATTATGTTCATATGAAACTCTAATCTTGATATCATGTGATTAACATATGGAAAAACATATATATAGCAAATATATATATTGACAAGAGATAGGAGAAGAAGATACCTCTTGTAGACAACTCATGGAAGCCATGAATCTGAAATTTCTTATCACTTGATGGAAGACACCATCCCTTGAAAACACAAAAGCTCTAGTCGGTCCACACGAGCAAAGAATGACTTCTCCATCTTCATTGCTACTTTTGTGCTAGATCTACCATGGAATATTTATGAGCTTGTTTGTGAAGAAGAGACCAAATCCATTTCCTTCTTCTCCCTAGTTCTTGGCTGCGTTTTATGAAGAAGAAGAGAAGACAAGTTCATCTAGTTCATCTTCATTTTCAGCCATGGTGTATGATGAATATGATGAAGAAGATAAGACTTCTTCATTTCATTTTCTGATTTTTCAGCTATGGAGGCTTCTCTCTTTTGTGTTTCATCCGTGTAGGAGCATGAAGAGAGAGAGAGAGGTAGACTACTCTTAGATTACATGAAAACAAAAGACAAGCCTTGTCATCTTTTGTTTCTTTTCCCTACTTTTCTCATTGTTGTTCCCTCTTTGAAACAAAAGAGAAGACAACCTTTCTTAAATCTTGGTTGTGTTATCTAGTTTTTGTTGAAAGAAAAAACATACACACATATATATACCATATATTGTGTAGTATTTTTCCACTAATATAATAATATACATGTGATGCCCGAGATCTTAGCTGTGCATTTATCCATTGTTGCATCCACTATTTGTACATTTCTTCTGTGCTTTACTTGTTGTCTTCTTTGGCTACTATTCATTCTATTTTTCAACTACTTAATTACTTCAAAATAGTATTTTTCTTAAATCATATTAATTGTTTTAGGAATGAGAAAAATGTACATTTGAGCTAAGAGTGATAGGAGAGCCTATTTAGAAAATATTTTACCAATCTAGTGAATAGTATTACGTAATGAAACATTATGTTTTAGTTAGCTAACTTAATTTATGCGCATTAGACTCATTTTTAAGTTAACTAGGCTCATTTTAGTAGACCATAAACTCAACAACTTGACCCCACCCTAATATATATATCACATTATAACTCACAAAACAAAACAAAAAAATAGAGCCAAAGCTAAAAACACTGTAGCAAATCCGAACAGCTTTGTGCAGCCAAGGAGGAGAGTTTTAACTCATCAAATCTCCATTCCAAGCCAATCCAAGCTAGGTTCAAGTAGTTTAGGGTGTCTACTAACCTTTGCCGAGCTCCTACGTGCTTTAGGTGAGAGATTTCATGCTTGTTTGTGCATTTTAAAAATGTTGTTCATTTCTTGAATTCTTAGATTTGTTATCAAATGCCTATGCAATGCTCGAATATGCTTATGTATATTGTATATAGGTAGTAGAGACCTAATTTATGCTATTGTTTCATAGTTTAAACGGTTGAAATTGCTTGTTGATCGTACGGCATGAATAGTGACGGGAAAACTAGGGTTTTATGAAATCAAACCTTATAGCTTGAATCAATGGTTCTAATAGATTCTTTAGATGCTAATGAAGGTAGTGTAAAGGCCCCATAGAATTTAATTGCTCAAAACCTAACAATAGTATGAAATAGCTGACTTTTAGAAAGGCGTTTCGGGGTTATCGCGAATCCGGGTTGAATTGACCTCCACATGTAGTAATCCTAGGCTATTTAGGACCTAACTAAGATTTTCTAGCTCCCATTTGAGTCCCGGTTGAAGTATGTGTAGTACAAAGTCAAAAGAGGAAATTTGGGGCTTTCGGGCTAAATGCGGGTGTTTGCGTGATTTCGAGGGTCCTAAAGGTGTCTAAGGGGTTATCTAGAAGCATGGTATAGGCCGCTTGCTAATTTATAAGCATAACATGAGTTTGGAAGGAAAAAGGGTTAGGTTACAAAGGGGTTTAAGTACAAATTCGATTGTCTCACGCTTCTAAGACCTTGGCATGACTTCTTGTGTGTTTAAATATGGTTTCAAGTTGTTTTGGAGCTTTTGGTATAGTTCTATGTGTATCTTGAATATGCCCCTTTGTAAATTTCTTAATTGCTTATAAAGAACTATTTTTTTTCTAACTGTTTCGAGGTCAACCAACTTTGTTGATCCTCCCGTGTGTTATTGCTTATATAGTTGATATTGTCTTGCCATTGATAAGTGCATTGCATAGTGGTTGCGCAACCATAGTGTCAGGGGCGGTTGTATTGAATATTGGCTGGGCGGCGGCAGGCTTACCAGTGGATATTCGATCTCCATACCCTATTCTCTCACTCGCCTGGTCCAGAGAATGCCAAGGGGTGTTAGGTTGTAGGATTATCGAGGTACATCCAGAGTACACCCACTGGAGTGATTGGGAATTTGTCAGCATATTGATCGTGGTTCGTGATTGAAGACAATAGAACTCTAGAGTGTTGGGATTAAGTGTATCGTATCCTTTGTTATATGTGGTTATTTATTGTTTCAATGTACTTTACTTGCCTTTCTTGTTTAACTGTTATATTTGTTGCATTGCACATCCCGATTGACCTTTATCGCTCACTGGGCAATAGTAGTTGCTCATACCTCGCAACATGTTTCAGGAGACGCTGAGGTTGAACCCCAGCTAGATTTGGTAGAGGGTAAAGAACAGGAGGTCCAAACTGATCAACTACCATAATTGCAGTGTCTAGTTGGTTGAGGTGGATTTATGGTTCTTGTTGTAATGTGGGGACCTTGTTTGCTCTACTTTATGTCCTATTTTGTAGCCTAAGTGCTTATGTACATGTTGTATGGTTGTAAGCTGAATACTAGATGATTGTGGTAGAAGGCATAGAACTATGGCATATAATAACTTATGTTTCTACTTCTAGCTACTTTGCATGCTTGAGTGTGAATGTTAGGATGTAAGGTTGTTTTCAAATCCTAAGAATGTTTAAAGGCTATCATGGAGTGACATGATAATCAGTTTTGTAAAGAAAATATATTGTGAATGCATGCTTCTGTATATCTAAATTGTTTGTATGTCTTAAGGCTGGAATGACCTTCAAGTTGGGATCTTTATTTTGGAAATGGCTTTATTGTTGCTCTATAGCTTATTGAATGCTTACAAGTTCTCAAAATGTCCACGTTACGAGGGAGATTCTGTCCGTTTTCCCTAAAATTTTGAGACCGGATTGGAATTGGGTTGAGAATAGCATGGTTATTAGAGTCTCCGGTCTCGTGAGGGATCGGGGCATTACAATACATATATATACATTATATGTATATTGTGTAGTATTCTTCCCCTAAGGTATTTAAATATTCAACCTAATCACCATTAGTTGAAATTATGAAAACAATATTTTCATATTTCCACATTAGTCCCAACACTTAATAATAATTGCATATTGACCACAATAACTTTTAAAGGTCAATCACACCATTGTTAACTCCTTAACAATTCAAGAGAAACAAAATACTATTGTTAACAATTTAACAATTCAAGAGAAAACTAATTGCAATTGTTAACACTTTAACAACTCAAGAAAAACTAAATCAAGCTCAATAGAAAAAACATTCGTCGTGCTCTATTGTGTGTGACTTTCTAGATTCACCACTATATAGCACTAAAGAAACATTGAACACTTTCAATGTTAATCAAACTATTCGATTTGCTTAGAGAATATCTCCCGTCATTCTCAAAACACCTTCAGAGTTCTTGAGTGACGTTCTAGCTACTAACGTATCAAGACAGTTTATAAAGCAATGAAGTCTTATTCAAGTGAATCTATTTATGGTCGTTGATTATCATGCAATCTAATCCTTCCATTAATTCTCCCATTGAGCAGGAACCATGATTCGATTAAGTTCATAAACTCGATACCATACATAGATCTAATTGGTGTAATGAGAGACAACACATGGAAAACCCATTTTCTATCATTCATACCTTGGCCAAGGATTTCCTCATTAAACAACCAAGTTTAGATCGCATAGGATATCGCCTCATGCCGGAGATTAATGGATCCTATCTTGACCACTACCTGTCAATCACTATACCGAACGAATGAAACTGCGAGAAGACGCATCTCATCTCGTTTGTTGAAGCAATCATTGTCCAAACGCTAGAATTAAACCCCACAACTGTAATGTCTCAAGTCTAAGGATTACATGCACAATCACAACGAATAACAAATTAATAATCTGAAGTCATGTAATTTGTTATTCATGTCACATTCAGTGATCTATTCAACTAATAGTCACCCACATATTTGTTAGTCACATCCCTATGCTGTTATGACATATGGCTCACCATCCTTTATCATTAACATTCATATGTTAATCAAAGGTAACAACACATGTGATAGTCCGTAATAGATTATTGAAGTCCCGATCAAATAATCTAAGAACTATGAATACTTTAAGTATTTATCATATTAAGAAAATACGCCAACATATTCTAAACGCTTTTAGAATACATTCCTATAATGAAAATACTAGGGACTCATTCATATACATAAAAGAAGGAGAATATGAATGTGCTAATTATGTGAACATGAAAACACACGTATATAGACATAGATGCCATAATGTACAAGTTAATGTCAAAATGCCCCAATATATGTCATCCAAATATGTAGCATTAGGGCATATCTCTTACATTATGTTGTAGAGTTTCAAGCTTTTAAAAGTTGTATTGTATAAACCGATCTAAAGGTAGTAAAAGTGTTATGCTAGTTTAGCAATCTTTCTTTTGATCATGATTAGATTGCTAGGTTAGTATATAATCTATTTTGCAATATATGTTATAGCCTATGTATGATGTTGGAATGGAGGCATACAACATTTGGATGAAATGATGAAAGAATGATTAATGTTGGTTAAGGTTGCATTGTTGATTGTTAATATAGTGGTGGAGTTGTTGTTGATCTTTGGTGTTTGTTGTGTGAAGTTCTAAAGGGTTGGTTTAGAGCCCTAATGTCCATGTTACTATCGTTATACTGCTGAAATTCTTTTGTATCCTGACTGATCATAGGAGGGGTCGAGTTTGGGCGTTACATTACGTGGTATCAAAGCGCATGTTTAGTTGTCAGTCCGGGGTATTCTCAGAATGTGGGTAATGGTCTTAGCATGAAAGTATGTATGAAGTGAAAGAAAAGTGAAATATGTGATAATATGATTAAGTAATTATGTGATTTAGTGACTATGTGATTGTGTGATCAATTTGTTTAAGTGATTGATACTTAAGTGATTTATGTGGCTTATATGAGTTTGTTGCTTATGTGCTGATAATTGTCTATAGCCTATATATGTGCTATAACCTGTGCTAACTCTTTGTTAGTAGAATGGCGGGTCGACCAAGAACAAGAGGTAGGCCGGAGGCAGATAATAAGGCACCGGGTAATGTGGCACCGGGCTGAGATCGGGGTGATGACCGTATTGCTGCAGCTATGGATAAAATGACAGAAATCATGGCAGGACAAGCACAGTTATTAGCAGGGCAGGCTGCCCAGGCACAGGCTCTGTAGGCACAGATGATGAATACACTGGGTGGTTACCACGGGCAAAATACATTGAAGGAATTCTTGGGTTACTATCCACCGAGATTCCAGGGCGAGCCAGATGATAGAAAGGCAGAGGCATGGATCGACAAGATTGAGAAGATTTTTGATCCTTTGGATTACACTGACGAGAAGAAAGTCACTTTTGCAGTTTATTTGTTTGATGATGATGCCGAAGAGTGGTGGCGTATAATGAAAGTCGGTTAGGAGGCACGAGGTACCTTATGTTTGGGATACCTTTCTTAGAGCGTTTCTGGCCAAGTACGTTCTAAGGATTACGCGGGGATGGAGAGAGGCGGAGCTCCTGTCTTTAGTTCAGGGTGATGCTACAGTGGCTCAGTATGAAGCCACTTTTACCAGGCAGTCCCGGTATGCACCGGAATTTGTAGCAGATGAGGAACGTAAGAGTTGTGGCTTTATGTTGGGATTGAGGCCAAAGATTCAGGATGTAATGGCCTTGAATCAGAATGATATATTTTCTGAAGCCTTTAATGCGGCTTCTCGGTTGGGGAAGAGAAAAGGGGAGCAGATTGGACCTAGTCAGCCTAGTAAAAGGCCATTCCAGCCGCAGGGTGTGTATAGACCTCTAGTGCAGCAGGTTGTGTACAGGCCACCAGTTCAGCAGAGCTCTTTTAGACCGTAGGGTCAGGAGGGTTTCTATGGGCCCTAGTTTCAGTAGGGCTCATTCCAGGCTCAGTCACAGTACAGGCCGACCCAGTCTAAGGGTCAATATAAGCCTTGTCACGCCCTTAACCCGACCAATAGAGGCTAGACTAGGGTGTGACCTAAATCATCATTGTTATTTTACGTCCTTAACCATTTGACTATGATTAATGCTTAATCGTTAGCCTAGAACTCCAAAAGTTTTTACAAAAAATCGACAGCATAACAGCTATATTTAAGACCTTTGGTTTGACCTATTTTCTAAAACGCCACAAAAACTTTCAATCATTGATTCTATTTCAACTAAAACCCTTATTTATCGTCAACCAATATGCCTATTGATCTAACTCGGAAGTCTCATTTGATTAACAAGCCTAACAAGATAACTATGTTCTGTTTATTTGTCAATCCCTTTTACGCGAGTACCTGTTATCCTTTAGCCTATGAGTAAATACCTGGGTAAGATTAGATAGATTAATTTATTTGATCATTCACCTAATGCTTCAGTTGCCAATGATAGTTACTAAATCAAAATAGTGATAGCAAAACAACCAATTAGAGTGTTCGTCTAGTTATAATCAATACAAGCCAAAATTAGACACAAATTACAACGGGGTCATTTATATCAACAAAATAAGTAGTCTTCAAAGAAAACACAACGTTCACAAAACAACCACTGTCAAGCAAGGCACATAAAGCACGTAATCATTCCAAGGAATAATCAACAGGCACATTCTCTTTGGGTACCTATTCCAAATCTTCTTCACCTGTGATGATAAAAGAGGGTGAGTCCTTATGAACTCAGCGAGGGGGAACGAGAGATAACTTTTTAAAAACTCTTTTCCGATTACTCTTATGAAAAACCATTTTGAAAACATGTCATATCAAATAAGTAAGTTCATAACATAACATAAATATAAATGAATATATTTACCTGTATTTCCTCCCCGAGGTCCTCTAGGAACTAAGCGAGAGTACTTAAACACATAGTAAAAAGGATATGTTTTGATACGTACAGGACTCTAGAGGTGACTCCTACGGGCTCAAGAGGTAGCTACCACCACTTTTGGGTGTAGCACTTTGCCCCGCATAGTACTTAGTTCCTGCCATTCAAGTGATACATTAAGTTTTTGCTTTCAAGTTCATTTCCAATAACCATTGTTGTAGCCGGCATCAATCATCTACTTATCACTCCAAATGGGTGTACTCCGGATGTACACCAAACCTACGACCCAACTCTCCGAGGGTGGAATGCCAAGTAAGAGAAGGAATTGGACCATGGTAGTCACGGGAGCATCGGTAAGCCCTATGCTGCTCGGCGTTCGTGAAATGCTACCATGCCACAATGAAAGGTTGCAACCTTGTATGCAATGCTCATTTATTCCATTTAACATTTCACATTGGGAGGTCAATAAAGTAGGTTGCCTCTGAGCAAGTATATGATCACACTTTGACATATTGCCATATAAGGCATTATAGGAACATATAATCATTTCATATATCCATAAACTTTCACGGACAGCCAAGTAATCTTGTTCAAATAAGCCATTGAATATCTTTTAACAATTCACATTAGGAGATCAACAAAGTAGGTTGCCTCCGAGCAATTATAAGATCACATATCGATAAGTAAACATACAAGGCACACTTGACATGTATATTCACTTTGTAAAACACTTAGAGCATATGAACATTTAACGGGCAGCCAAGTAACTTCATATAAAACAAGTTATATAACTCATTTTGGATTCATATATCAAGTGTTGAGATCATACAAGCATGCAACGATACTTACACAAAACCGGGTGCAAGAATAGTTCACTTATCAACATGCAATCATCGGGAATCATATTTAGAGCTCTAAGGAAAATTATGGGCAGCCTATTAACCACACAATTGAACACATTTAATCATAGGATCATCTTTTAGCAAGTAGTCATAAGTGATAGGGCCTCAATTCCGTGCTTACACGTGCGATTAAGAAAACCATTCATCAACTAATGAATCCAAGCCATGCATCGACCAAATTAAGCAATCTCAACCAATCACAAGAGCCCACACAACTTCTAATTTCCATAATTCCAAGCATTCAAGACCACAAGTAAAGTTACCAAATGATTCAAAGCATATTACCAAGCAAAAACCTTACTACAATTGTCTGTATTTCCACATTCAATTAGCCAAGAAAATAATCTCCAAATTCAGTGAACCAAATGTCAAATTGAATATTAATGAGTAGTTTAAATCTAGAAACAAACATCGCTGGATTTAGAGTTCGGATTTAGGAGTTATGGCCAAAACCGTGAGACAACACAAAATTGTCCAGATTCGTACACATTTCGATATTTGCTACTTTTGAGGCCTTTAAACACAAAATTAGCCTTAGCCTATTTCTGCAAAATATGTTCAGAACTGACCAATCTAGTGGACTACCAAATGTCATGCATTTTGTACATTTTTACTAGGCCAAAACGATTTCGTTCTACAAGGTCAGAAAGCTGCCAGAAACCTACTACATATTTCCAAGTTTTCCAGATTTATACACCTTTCGATATTTGGCCATTTTGGAGGTCTTAGATTCCAAATTGGCCTTGGCCTATCTCTACAAAAAATGTTCAGAACTGACATAAATAGTGACCTACCAATTTTCATATATTTGTATCAATTTTTACTAAGCCAGAAGCACTTCGTTCTACAAGGTCAGTAATCTGCCAGCAAAAAAGTGTTTACATATCTTCAAGTTTCTAGCCATTATCAAGCCATGCATGAGTAGATAGGCTCATCTAAACACATATACATGAACTAAGAAGGTAAATACAGCCATATGAGAGCATAAATGTGAGTTTTGAAAGCTTTTAAAAGAGTTTAACCCTCACCTTAGCAAATTGATAGATGAAGATGCACAAATGCTCTTGAAAATGCACAAAATGCCCTCTTTCTTTGCTTTGGCCGAGTGGTGGCTTGGCTTTCCTTAAATCCTAGCTTAGTTAGCAAGTGAAGAAGGTGTGCATGTGTGTGAAACCAAAAGAAATGGAAGAAAACTATCAAAACTTACCTATGGCCGAGATAGAGAGTTTTGTGAGTTCGTGTGAGATTTTCTTACTTCTTGCTTGCTTGTGCTTGCTATGGCCGAGCTTGGGAGAGTCTTATAGTGTCCTTGAGAGTTTTTAGGAGTCTTGGGAGCTCAAAGGGCAGCCATGGTCGAAAATGAGAGAGAAGGAGAGAGAATGAGAGAGTTTCGAGAGAAAATTGATGTTTGAAGCATGTTGAGTGTAGCTTGTGTGTGTGTGTCAGCCTTGAGCCTTACAAATCTGATTTTTCTGAGTCGTCTAATGCACAATTGAATTTTTTAGCATGTGTGGTGAAAGGGCTGAGAAAGTGAGGCATTGGGTAGGGTGTTTGAGCATTATTTTATGCCTTGTATTTTGTGTGTGTCATAAAATGTTTAGGATAGAATATTTTTTGTTCAAGCTTGCTCAAAGACCTTGATATGGCCAAAATTAGCATGGAAAATTCTGAATTTTCAGATTCATGTGAGTATATTATGGATTATAATAAATGTAGAATTTGAGGTGCATTGGTCTTAGGTGAGAATAAAGAATAAAGAATGTTTAGGTGTTTGTGTAGAAAGAATTGTTTATTGTTAGTGGATTTTGTAGAGAATTTAAATTAGGATTAGAATATTGCTAGTGGAATATATAGGATTAGTATAATATTATTTTAATAGTTAGTGAATTGTGTAGGATTATTTTATTGTCTTGTGTTTTGTGCAGGAATCTTTATTGATTAGCATGCAGGCACGCATTCCGAGGTCTAGAGCACGCACTACGAGATAAGGCACGTACTTCAAGGCAAATGCACGAGTTTCAAAGTAAATGCACGTAACCCTAGGTGAATGCACGTAAACCAATGCAAGGCACGTAATTCAATGCAATGCACATAAATTGAGGTACGACTCTTAAATCTAGGTTGGGGCACGTAGTTCAAGGTCATTGTACACAAATTGAGGTATCACACGTAAATCGAAGTCAGGGCACACAATTCTAGGTATCGCATGTACATCGAGGTCAGGGCACGTAAGTCGAGGATTATGGCACACCATTCTAGGTCAAGGCACGTATGATGAGGCATGCACAAAAACCAAGGCAGGGCACGTAATCCAAGGTCGGTCATATAATTCTGGGTCTAAGGCAAGCAAATCGAGGTAGGCATATTATTCGGGGTCGAGCCTCACATCCTCCCCTCCTTAAAAGAATTTTGTCCCGAAATTCGTTCTTAACTATTGAGGTCAGTTGGACGGATTCTGACCTTTGTTATTTTTCCCACTCCAGTTCGTCCCGTGTTCTGTGATCTCTCTTACCACAACCAATTTACTTCTTACATTTCTCCAATCATTTAATTCGGTATGACTCCTACATTTACAGTTCGTTCCTTTGAACGACTTTATTTTCTCCAATTGATCTTTAAGGTCGAGTTCATTAACTAAGGTTAGAACCTCAAAACATAGTAATCAAAGTTGCATCGGTATTCTAACAATATAACTATAACTCCAAAATCATGACTTATGTCGTATCAATCTTGCATTCATACCTCAAAAGGAATATCACAATAATACCATAATCCTATGGTGACATACACAAATTTCAAGATGATAGGTCTATATCCAGTTTACATATCCTATCAACTAGCTTCAAAATTGTTAACGCGGAGGACATACACAATTTATGGATCATTTCCACATACGACCCTATTTTCAGGAAGAACTCACCAAACAAACTAATCCATTTCAAGTCGTCATCTATCGATAGTATCATAGTCCTTATCTCGTAGGTACATTAGGTTAGTAAATCTTCTAATGACTAGTCTCCCGATTATAGGCTCCTATTCACTAACATTCTTTCCCAGCTTTGTTAACCTTTACGCTCATAATCAAGGAGAAAGACCATTGAGATTCGTGAAACTCAAATTCTAAGGTTTATTAAGTACCACCAACAAATTGCCATCTAAATTGCATGGGTAAACTAATCATGTTGCACTAGCTCAACTCTTACAAGTAAATTTCATCAACTTGTGATCTACAATTTATTTCCTTATTCAAATCTCTATATTCAAGTCATGAGGTTTCATAATTTCTTTTAATCTTAGCCAAGACTCCTAAGGTGAATAGTTTCAACCTCAAATAAATTTCACTCACCTCAATCCAAGGTTACATCATACTTAAGAGGACAATGGTCTTACTTACTTAGTGACTTAGTCATTCCTCTGAACACTTAATGTCTGCCAATATATCTTCAACATTAGTGTTACTAAGCTAGGGCCATAGCCATGTAAGTGATATCAATATTCCACTAGATTATCGGCCGTACAACAACAATCCTAGGACTATAATTGGGTACCGAAATGATCTAGCTCATAAGATACTTACCATACTAATCCAAGTAGCTTGTTACACAAAATAACTTCAAGGCTATGTCAACATAAGAATTATAACCACAAGGCATCCTTCAATATAATCTAATAGAACTTCAAAAGTAATCAACCACTCATTTAACTATCACTACAAGATCCACCCTCTATTCAACGACCACGATTCCAAGTCTACCAACCGCTAGTTTTTAGACGTGAAACGGTGCACATAAATACGGTTGTCTAACAGCAGTCTCTTGGGTCATCATGACTCTGATCCGTCTCTATCTTAACTATATGAAATCTTACTGTCCTCATTTACATGTTCAACTAGTTAAGAGCATCAAGACTTATTGACCTTAGGTCCTAGGGTTTACCATGAATCATCATACATACTCACTATTAGCTATTTAGGATTACTAATCATACCCTAACGACTCCACTTTGCAGCTGGATGCTTTAATCTAATTTACATGGTTTATATACTAGATCCATCGGTATTACTTAGGGATATATACTTCCTAACATCCTCTAGGGTATCCAAATAACGAGTGTGTAGAATGACTTACTTTGTATAATCATAACTAAATCCGAGGGGCACTATATTAATACCATGATTCTTAATACCACCAATATCCAACTTAGGACCTTTAGCAACGTTAGTCATCTAATGCATAATTCAATACCTTACACTTCTATTCGACCCAACATTTTAGGTGTAGTTTTCCGAACACAAGTTCTAGCTACATGAATTCCTTGATTCCAACATCCCTATATCTTGTTATACTAAAGAATCATCAATGGTTAATTCCAATCAAGTAAGGATTCGATCATTTAAATAGTCTATTACACCAATTTAAGATATAAGAATTTGATTCAAAAGAAACTCCTAAGTCAAACTTCTATTATAAGCATATGAATATATATGTACTACTCCACATGTCCAACAATATATTCTTATGTCTTAAGGAAAGTTGTATGTCATTAATCTTTATACTTGAACAACAATTAGAAGAACGGTTTAACGGAATCAAGAACTTCATAGCTATAAAATTGATAACTTAATAACAGGTATGTGTATTCCAAAGATAAGGAGATAACTTTACCTCAATAATTATACCTATGCTACACATTTTATATATGTATATCCAATAATATATACGATCCATCGAGTACCTGTGAAGATGCGAGAAATCTCTAACCGAGCCTTTTCGTTTTTCCTGCATAAATTCACTTCCCTGAAAGTCCTAATCCTAACTATCTATGTGTATAAACAGTCATTCATAGTTATATAACATGCACATGTATCAAGGAAGGAGTATAAAAGCATGCATGCATTATTGAGGCACTAACGTGTCGGTGTGCATGACACATAATACATATAGTCCACAAAGGCACATAATATTCAATTCTCAAAGCAATTAAAGCACATTAGTACAAATTAACACATATAAACAAGACATCATAATTATCTTAGGGTTTCCACCCATGGTCCGAGAGTTGAACCCGACTAATGCCTAGTTAGTAAACTAAGCTCTGATACTATTCTAATATAGATGTCACGCCCTCAACCCGACCTATAGAGGATAGACTAGGGTGTGACCTAAATCATCATTGTTATTTTACTTCCTTAACCATTTGACTATGATTAATGCTTAATCGTTAGCCTAGAACTCCAAAAATTTTTCCCAAAAATCGGCAACATAACGGCTGTATTTAAGACCTTTGGTTTGACCTATTTTCTAAAACGCCTCAAAAACTATCAATCATTGATTCGATTTCAACTAAAACCCCTATTTATCATCAACCTATATGTCTATTGATCTAACTCGGAAGTCTCATTTGATTAACAAGCCCAACAAGATAACTATGTTCCGTTTATTTGTCAATCCCTTTTACGCGAGTACTTGTTGTGAAACCCCACTTTTCTGCTTATCTCGTTTTACGTGCTATACCTCGTTTTGCGTGCATATGACCGTTTATGTGCTATAGGACCTAGAAAGTTATAATTTTGATGTCAATACTCCTAATACGTGCTAAATGTGCATTCATGAAATTTTCATAAAAAACGGAGTCAGAAATTTTATCGTCAATTTTCAGTGAATAGTATTTTCAAAACACGTCCGCTAAAATTTTGAAATTGGTCTTTTTAACCCTTCTAGACCTAGTCCACGGACTTTAATAGACCTGTGATTGATAAAAACGGATTTCAAATCGGCTTAGGAATTTATTAGGGTTTTTACACCGACTTTTGCAAAAATCGAGTTTTAAGCCGACTCGAGTAGAATTGTTTGATTTTAAAACTTCTTGTCACCTAAAAATAATCTACTTGAGCTATCTTAGGAGTTGCATTTTTGTTTTGAGCAAGGAGATAGCTAAAATGCATTTAAAAGACAAGAAAATGAATTAAAGGACTCAAATACTACTTTGACTTCGCATTTTATTTAAATGACCAAGCCTTTTATTGCATATAGTCATCAACACACACTAAGCAAAGCACAAAACACACTCCAATTGCACACACAAGGCCGAGAGAAAGAAGGAGAAAAAGAAAGAGAATTTTCAAGGTTTTTCAATCAATTTTTCTTAGAAAAGCTTGGTTTTTGTCCGTAAAACTTCGCACCGACTTGGATTCTGCTTGTTGGGCACGCACTTCATGCATTCCTAGGCTTATATCGCATCAAAGGTGAGAGAAAAATTCTAGATCTCAAAATGTCATTTTTATACTTTTGCTCATAAATGAAAATTTAACCGTTAGAATTGAAATATGATGATAGATTATTGCTCCTTGCATGCTAGGGATCATTTTGATGCAATACTACGAATTTCTGTCGGATGTAGCATAATTTTTATTTTTTGGGTATTTAATTTTGATTAAAATGTTCAAAGTTGAATTAAATGAGTTGTGTTGGTCGAAATCGATTGACGTCAATTTCTAAATACTTGATAATTACGTGTTAGCGCTGTTGTAATGCCAAAGTTTTGATTACATTGTTCATGTGAAAATTCGGAAAATCCAGCCAAGACATCCTAGGGTTTTAGGGTTATCGGGCATGATTTGGAGGTGTTATGGTGGATTTCCGAGAGGGCTAATGTAGTAGGTTGAATGGGTGAGTGATAGAAACTGATTTGGCAATGTTTGGATTAGTAGATTGTAAGTTATGAATTTTAGAAGTTTAGGTTGTCATTCTTTAATTTCTTGAACGATGCCTTTAGATGGTTGGGTGGTGTTTGAGTGTTGAATGGTGAGTTGTTGATGAGTAATTTAGGGTTTAATTGTGTATATAATGCATGTCCGGTTAGATGGCCTACTTTGTCATCTAACTTTGTTGTTTGTTGTTTAATTAAATATTGATGTTATATTGATGTTATTGATTGATTATTATTGAGTTCGGGAATCGGGCACTTTCGTTGCTGATCTCCCAATTGATTGATTGATGATTGATGATGATTATGGAGTCTTGGTATGTGTGTGCCACCTCTTGGGTAGCGTTGGGCTATCGGGTTGATAATGGCATGACTGCCATAGGCTACCCCCAGCTCGCATGACGGAGGTGTCATGGAGGGAGGGGCTAGTGAGGTACCTCGGGTGCGTGAGTAATGGGGAGTTATAAGAAGAACGGTTGAGATCGTGATGGCGTTTGGAGCTACACCAAATAGAGTATCATTTATTGATTGGTTATATAGCTATGTGATGATAGTATTATTTGTGTTATTGTGTGTTTACTGACTCAAAGGATTATTTCAAGGAGTTTAGTAGACCTTGCTCGAGATCTATCGGATCCTCACTGGGCTTATGTATATAAGCTCACTATCTATTATTGCATGCTTACAGGTGTTGCAGAGCCGGATTACGGGTACGTGCCTCCTGAGGAGGAAAATGTGCCTTACATGGACGAGTCATATGTTCCTGAGTCTTATCCATGATTATATGTTGTTTAGTGTCATGTATATTAGCTTAATAGACTTTTATATGCTTTATGGTTCTTATTGTAATAGATGTTGAAAAGATGATGATCCAAATGATGTTAACTTAGTGGCTTTCTTTTGTCTATGGTTAAGTTGTTAGATGGGTCTCAACTTATTTTTGAAATGTATGATAAGGTTGAGGTATTGTATGTTATGTTGGAACGGAGGCAGATAACGAAGACTAATTATTGTATATTACGGTTATGTTGTGTTTTGTTATGCTGTTGAGGAGTTGTTGTTTGTATGGTTATAGAATTGGATGTTTAATGTTATTAATGAAGTTGGTTTAGAACCTCGGAAATCTATTTACTGTCGTTATGCTGCCGAAATTCTGTTGCGTCCTGGGTGGTTGTAGGTTGGGTCGAGTTGGGGCGTGACATTTAAGTGGTATCAGAGCGCATGTTAGTTGTTAGTCAGGGTATTCTCGGAATGTGGGTAAAGGTCTTAGCATGAAATATGTATGAAAAGAAAGAAAAGTGAAATATGTATTGGTATGATTAAATGATTAAGTGATTATGTGATTTAAGTGCTTATGTGTTTATGTGATCAATTTGCTTATGTGATTGAAACTTATGTGATCTATGTGCTTTATATGAGTTTGTTGTTTATGTGTTAAAAGTTGTATGTAACCTGTTTACGTGCTATAACATGTGCTAACTCATTGATTAGTACGATGGCCGGTAGACCGAGGACTCGTGGTAGGCCCGAGATTGTAGATGAGGTCCCTGGTAATGTGGCACAGGGCAGTGATATGGGTGATGTCAGGTTAGGGGCAGCAATGGATCGGATTGCAGATTTGATGGCTGGGCAGGCCCAGTTGTTAGCAGGTCAGGCTGCTTAGACTCAGGCGTTGCAGGCTTAGATACAGAATGTACAGGGTGGTAATCACGGTCGAGGTACTATGAAGGAGTTTCTGGGGTACTATCCTCCTAGATTTCAGGGAGAGCCTGATGATAGGAAGGCCGAGTCGTGGATTAGTAAGTTAGAGAAAATTTTTGATTCTCTCGGGTACACTGATGAGAGGAAGGTGACTTGTACTGTCTATTTGCTTGATGATGAGGCAGAGGAATGGTGGCGCACTGTGAGAGCTAGTTGGGAGACCCGGGGTGTTCCGTATGTTTGGGATACCTTTCTGACTACTTTTAGGGATAAGTATGTCCCGAGGGTTGCACGGGAGATGAGAGAGGCTGAGTTCTTGTCTTTGGTACATGGGGATTCTACTGTGGCTCAGTATGAGGCTAGATTCACTAGGTTGTCCCGGTATGCACCGGAGTTTGTAGCTGTGAAGGAGAGGAAGACCCGTAGATTTATGTTGGGATTGAGGCCCGAGATTCAGGATGCAATGGCTCTGAATCGCTATGATATCTTTACTGAGGCTTTTGATGCAGCTTCTAGGTTAGAGAAGAGGAAAGGGGATCAGATTGTGTGAAACCCCACTTTCTTGCTTATCTCGTTTTACGTGCTATACCTCATTTTTCGTGCATATGACCTGTTTATGTGCTATAGGACCTAGAAAGTTATAATTTTGATTTCAATACTTCTAATACGTGCTAAATGTGCATTCATGAAATTTTCATCAAAAACGGAGTCAGAAATTTTATCGTCGATTTTCAGTGAATAGTGTTTTCGAAACACGTCCGCTATAATTTTGAAACTGGTCTTTTTAACCCTTCTAGACCTAGTCCACGGACTTTAATAGACCTGTGTTTGATGAAAACGGTTTTAAAATCGGCTTAAGAATTTATTAGGGTTTTTACACCGACTTTTGCAAAAATCGAGTTTTAAGCTGACTCGGGTGAAATTGTTGAATTGTAAAACTTCTTGTCACCTAAAAATAATCCACTTGAGTTATCTTGGGGGGTTGCATAATTATTTTTAACTTGGTGAGCAATAAAATGCAATTAAAGTCATTAAAACACAAAAATACTAATTTAAATTAACTTTGACTTTAATTAATTATTTGACCTTATAAGCTAATGTCCTCAACACACACTCACACAACACAAAAACACCATCACACACACACACAAGGCCGAGAGAAAAGAGGGAGAAAAGAGAAGAGAAAACTCAAGCTTTTCAATCCAATTTTTCAAAGAAAAACCTAGTTTTTGTCCGTAGAACTTCGCACCGACTTGGATTCTGCTTGTTGGGCACGCATAGCACGCATTCCTAGGCTTATATCGCATCTAAGGTGAGAGAAAAATTCTAGATCTCAAAATGTCATTTTTGTGTTTTTGCGTATAAATGAAGATTGAACCGTTAGAATTGAAATCTGATGATAGATTATTGCTCCTTGCATGCTAGGGATCATTATATACTAATACTACGAATTTCTGTCGGATGTAGCATAATTTTTATTTTCCGGGTATTTAATTTTGAATAAAATGTTCAAAGTTGATTTAATTGAGTTGTGTTGATCGAAATCGATTGCCGTCGATTTCTAAATACTTGATAATTACGTGTTAGCGCTGTTGTAATGCCGAATTTTCGATTACATTGTTCGTGTGAAAATCCGGAAAATCCAGCCATGACATCTTAGGATTTTAGGGTTATCGGACATGATTTGGAGGTGTTATGGTGGATTTCCGAGAGGGCTAATGTAGTAGGTTGAATGGGTGAGTGATAGGAACTGATTTGGCAATGTTTGGATTAGTAGATTGTAAGTTATGAATTTTAGAAGTTTAGGTTGTCATTCTTTAATTTCTTGAACGATGCCTTTAGATGGTTGGGTAGTGTTCGAGTGATGAATGGTGAGTTGTTGATGAGTAATTTAGAGTTTAATTTTGTATATTATGCATGTCCGGTTAGATGGCCTACTTTGTCATCTAACTACGTTGTTTGTTGTTTAATTTAATATTGATGTTATATTGATGTTATTGATTAATTATTATTGAATGCGGGAATCGGGCACTCTTGTTGCTGATCTCCCAATTGATTGATTGATTGATGATTGATGATTATGGAGTCTTGGTATGTGTGTGCCACCTCTCGGGCAGCATCGGGCTGTCGGGTTGATACCGGCATGACTGCCATAGGCTACCCCCAGCTCGCATGACGGAGGTGTCATGGAGGGAGGGGCTAGTGAGGTACCTCGGGTGCGTGAGTAATGGGGAGTTATAAGAAGAACGGTTGAGATCGTGATGGCGTTTGGAGCTACACCAAATAGAGTATCCTTATTGATTGGTTATATAGTTATGTGATGATAGCATTATTTATGTTGTTGTGTGTTTACTTGCTCAAAGGACTAAATCCAAGGAGCGTAGTGAATACTGTCGAGATCTATCGGATCCTCACTGGGCTTATGTATATAAGCTCACTCTCTATTATTGCATGTTTTCAGGTGTACTTTCACAAGATTACGGGTACGTGCCTCCTGAAGAGGAGAATGTGGAAAACGTGCCTTTCGTGGATGAGTCATATGTCCCTGAGTCTTATCCATGATTCTATGTTATTAAACGTCATGTATATTAGCTTAATAGACTTTTATATGCTTTACGGTTAAGTTGTTAGATGGGTCTCAACTTATTTTTGAAATGTATAATAAAGTTGAGGTATTGTATGTTATGTTGGAACGGAGGCAGATAACGAAGACTGATTATTGTATACTACGGTTATGTTGTATGTTGTTATGCTGTTAAGGAGTTGTTGCATGTATGGTTATGGAATTTTGAATGTTTAATGTTATTTACGAGGTTGGTGTAGAACCTCGGTAATCTATTTACTGTCGTTACTGCCGAAATTCCGTTGCGTCCTGACTGATCGTAGGTGGGGTCGAGTTGGGGCGTGACAGTTTAAGTGGTATCAAAGCTCATGTTAGTTGTCAGCCGGGGTATTCTCGGATTGTGGGTAATGGTCTTAGCATGGAATATGTATGAAAAGAAAGAAAAGTGAAATATGTGTTAATATGATTAAGTGATAAGTGATTATATGATTAAAGTGCTTATGTGATTATGTGATCAATTTGTTTATGTGTTTTATATGAGTTTGTTATTTATGTGTTAATAGTTGTTTATAACCTGTCTACGTGCTATAACTGTGCTAACTCTTTGATTAGTAGAATGGCCGGTCGACCGAGAACCAGAGGTAGGCCTGAGATGGCTGATGAGACTCCGAGTAACGTGGCACCGGGCCGTGACGGGGGTGATGACCGATTAGGAGCAGCTATGGAGCGGATTGCAGAGTTAGTGGCTAGTCAGGCACAGTTGTTAGCAGGGCAGGCTGCCCAGAATCAGGCTATGCAGGCTCAGCTTCTGAATATTCAGGGTGGTAACCACGGGCGTGGTACCCTGAAGGAGTTTTTAGGATATCACCCACCGAGATTTCAGGGGGAGCCGGATGATAGGAAGGCGGAGGCATGGATTAGCAAGTTGGAGAAGATTTATGATCCACTTGACTATACTGATGAGCAGAAAGTCTCTTTTGCCGTGTATTTGTTAGATGACGAGGCAGAGGAGTGGTAGCGCACGGTAAGGGCTAGCTGGGCGGCACAGGGTTTTTCTTATGTTTCGGGTACTTTTGTGATGCCTTTCCGAGGAAAGTATGTCCCGAGGATTTGCAGGGAACGGAGAGAGGCCGAGTTTCTAGCCTTGGTCCAGGGAGATGCTACAGTGGCTCAATATGAGGCCACATTTACTCGATTGTCCCGGTATGCACCGGAGTATGTGGCAGATGAGGAGCGGAGGACTCGCAGGTTTATGTTGGGGTTGCGGCCCGAGATTCAGGATGTGATGGCTCTGAATCGATATGATATTTTCACTGAGGCTTTTGATGCAGCTTCTAGGTTAGAGAAGAGGAAAGGGGATCAGATTGTCTCCAGTCAGCCTAGTAAGAGGCCGTATCAGCCACAGGGCCAGCAGGTTATATATAGGCCTCCAGTACAGCAGGTTGTCTATAGGCCACCAGCCCAGCAGGGTTCTTATAGGCCACAGGGTCAGCAGAGTTACTATCGGCCTCAGTTTCAGCAGAGGCCATATCAGGTTCAGACTCAGTATAGGCCAGCCCAGTCTCAGGGTCAGTATAGGCCTAGTGTGGTGAGACCTCAGCAGCAGGCTGTATCAGCTGCTTCATCAGCTTCTGGTTATTCTAGGGGCAGTGTTAGTGCCACATCATCGCAGTGTAATTACTGCAAGCGCCCAGGGCATGTAGAGTCCGACTGCAGGGTAAAGGCAGGGACATGTTTGGGTTGTGGTAGCATCGAGCATAGGGCGAAGGATTGCCCTAGATATGCGAGGACTGAGGGTCGGGCAGCGACTCAGGGTTACCAGGGTAGGCCTACGGGCAGTGTACCACAGCAGCAGCGGGTTCAGGCTCGGGCTTATGCAGTTGACTTAGAGGAGATGCCTGAGGAGACTGCAGTTGTGGAAGGTAACTTCCTTATACTTGATCAACTTGTTAAAGTGTTGATTGATTCTGGTGCTACGCATTCTTTCATTACTCCTGCTTGTGTGCAACGTGTTAAATTGCAACCTGAAAGATTGCCTTATGTGGTTGAAATTAGTACCTCTTTGACTGATAAGTATGTTACTGGCTTAGTATGTAAGGATTGTATAATACATGTTAAGGGGCATAATTTTCCTTCGGACCTTATTTTATTTCCTATCCGGGGGTATGATGTTATTCTGGGTATGGATTGGCTTTCTAAGTATGATGCCCAGTTGAACTGTAGAACCAAGGTAGTACTGTTTCGTTTGCCAGATCAGCCAGTAGTTGAGGTAGCGGGTAACCGGGGTGCTAAGACGAGTTTTGTTATCTCAGCAACTAAAGCCGTTAAGTTGGTGAGTAAGGGGTGTTCGGGTTATCTAGCTTATTTGATCAACAAGCCATCTGATAAGCTACAGCTAGAGGAAGTCCCTATTATCCGGGAATATCCTAATGTATTTCCCGAGGAGTTGCCAGGGTTGCCGCCTGAGAGGGATATAGAGTTTGTGATTAATCTTGTTCCCGGTACTCAACCTATTTCTAAATCGGCGTACCGGATGGCACCAGCTGAGTTGAAGGAGTTGAAGACTCAGTTACAGGAGTTATTGAAGAAAGGATTCATTCAGCAGAGTTCTTCACCTTGGGGAGCTCCAGTCTTATTTGTGAAGAAGAAGGATGGTACTTTGAGATTATGTATTGATTACCGTGGTTTGAATCAGGTGACCATCAAGAATAAATATCCTTTGCCACTGATTGATGAGTTGTTTGATCAACTTCAGGGAGCCAAAGTCTACTCTAAGTTTGATTTGAGGCAGGGGTATTATCAGCTTCGGATTCGTACGGAGGATGTTCCGAAGTCTGCCTTCAGAACTCGGTACGGGCATTATGAGTTTGTTGTTATGCCCTTTGGTTTGACTAATGCACCGGCAGCATTCATGGATCTTATGCATCGAGTTTTTCAGCCGTACTTGGACCAGTTCGTGGTGATTTTTATTGATGATATCTTGGTCTATTCTAAATCTGAATCGGAGCACGAGCAACATCTACGGCTTGTATTGGAGAAGTTGCAGGAGCATCAGTTGTTTGCCAAGTTCAGCAAATGTGAATTTTGGCTGCAACGGATTTCTTTTCTTGGCCATGTTATTACACAGAGCGGTATTTCTGTAGATCCCACTAAGATTGAATCGGTGATGTCTTGGAAGCGGCCAGAGAGTGTTACTGATGTCCGTAGTTTTCTTGGCTTGGCGGGTTATTACCGTAGGTTTGTCAAGGACTTCTCAAAGATTGCGAGGCCACTATCTAAGTTGACTCAGAAACGGACTATCTTTAATTGGGACGAGAAGTGTGAGAGTGGGTTTCAGGAGTTGAAAAAGAGGTTGACTACCGCTCCAGTACTTGCTCTACCAGAGGGGACCGATAATATGGTCATTTACAGTGATGCGTCCAAGGAGGGCTTGGGATGTGTTCTTATGCAGGATGGCCGAGTTATTGCCTATGCTTCTCGAAAGTTGAAGCCTTATGAGGTGAATTGTAACAACCCGACCCGTGCATATAATTATTTTATTGATGTGCATATATTTATATGTCTACTTTAATTATTTATATATATTTGTTTGCATAAAATATCATATTTTTGGATTACGTGCATCTATTTCATTTAACATGCATTTATATCAAACTATGTGCATGCATCTAATATAACAAGAAATTTCATCTATTAACATATATTGCATCAATATAAATGCTTTTTTATGTAAGTAGTCACATTTAATTGGTTAATGTGCATAATTCTCATTTTACATGCAATTTCAGGACTTCACGAACACTTTGAAAAATCGTAGGAATCATAGAAAATAATTAACGTAGACAATTAGGAATTAGAATAACTAAATTAGTTAGAATTAAAGTAGAATGGCAAACTAGTTAATAGCATTAAGTTGAAGGGCATGTTATTCATTTGGATTTTTTTTTTCTTTTATTATTTACACCTATTTATATACTACAACACACACAAACACACAAAAACACACACAAAAATCAGACACACACACACACACACACACTAAACACGTTTAAAAACACCCAAGAAAGAAGAAGAAGAAAAAGAAGAAGAAGAAGGAGAAAAGAAGGAAGAAAAGGTGATTTTGTGCTTGTTCTAGCCAAAAATAGGTGAGGGATTTCATTTTCCTATGCATTTCTAGTGTTAATTCTTGTTTATAAAATGTTGGCTAGTTGTAGTTGAATGATTCATGGATGTAGGAATGCAAATAGAAATGATATATGGCATGAAACAAGTTCTAGAAATGATTTTGTGTGTGAATATCAAGCTTTGCTAGTTGATCATGTTGTAGATATTGCATAGCTAGCTTGCTCAACTAGATGAAGATCATGTGTTTGCTATAAGTTCTAAGTGAGGAATGAAAGTGCTTTGTATGCTAGTATATTGCTTGTAGTTAGCTTAGTGCATGAAAATATCAAAATGGAACAAAGAGTACAAAATGTGATTTTCGGACAGATTTGAGCAACTGAGGTTCAGAGCAGATTTGAGGTACCAAACGATGTCGGAATGAGCTGATTTTTTTACTCAATATGCCCAAGACCTTAAGGAACAACTTCTCTTTTATGTGGAATGTTAAATTCTGTCGTTTAGGTGCATTTATAGAGCCAAAACAGTAGGGTCAGATTCACCCGTTGATGCAGGGGCAGTTTTGCGCACTGATTTTCTAAAGGGCATAACTTGATGAGTTTAACTCCGAATTGGGAACTGTTTGAGGCTAAACCCATCTACACTTGACGAACTACATGTATGTGAAATTTCAGAAGTTTTAGAGGTCATTAAGACTGCTAATTGAACCTGTAAAATTAAGCAAATGCAGCTAGAAATTTTAGTTTATATAGCTAAGTGATTAATGTTGCACTAAAGGCTAATTTGAGCTGAATAATGGTAGATTATAAGTAGTTGAAGGCTTGAGAGTAACAATTACATATTTGGAGATAGTGTTTAAGTGAAATGAGGGTTAAATAAACATTGCTTGCGTTGAATGCTAAATGTTATATACGTGATTAACGTGAACTATGTTCATTGAATGTTTCAATAAGTTGAGCTTTGAGTGAAAATTAAATGTGATGAATTATGTGTAGTGACTTGCTATTTAGATAATCAAGAGTAATTAAAGTCATGCACATGCTAGTGTTAGTTGTCAAAGAGTGTTTGCAAGTTATGGGAAGTAAAATATGTTTTCAATCATGTTCATGAGCTTAGCTTAATGTATGTGTTAAAGTTAGTTGAATTGCTTGAGTACTTGGTTATTGTTGGCTCAAATGCAAGAAATAACAAGAAGTTGATAAGCAAGCAAAATTTGGATTTGGATACTGCATTGCCCCTGACTTCCGAAGTAGTTTTGGTATAGCAAACGTGCTTAGAATTGAACGAAATTTATATGGCAGCTAGATTAGACAGTTTATAACAAATGTTGATTACTAGAGCTAAGGCAAATTCTAACGTTTTGATCCCGCGATTTAGCTATTTCCGAAATGTGTCTGAAACTCGCTGGTGCAGGGGGCAGTTCGTGCAGTTGCACGGAAAGGGTCATAACTTGTGGAATTTAGATCGGAATTGAGTTCCTCTTGAGGCTAAAGTAATCTACACTCAAAGAGCTACATTTATACATAAAAAACAATTAGTTTGGAGGTCTATAGTATAGATAACTCAATTGATATTATTAAGCCTCTGTAGGTGAAGATGTAAAATGTGTTAGTAATATTTAGTGTTTTGTGCAAAGTTGATTCTAGGATTGATTTGATGCTATCTATAGGAAATATAGGCTCTAATGAGCATAGATTAGTGATTAGACGTGATTGGCTTGATTGAAACTTTGGGAAATTTGCATAATTGGTTTAGAATTCAAAGGGGCTTTATCCGAAAAGTGAATCCGGATGGAATATAATGATGTAGATAGTCTTTATTAGGTGTGGCAGTGCTTAATGTGCCTTTATGGCGCCAAATTGGGGTTTGGTTAGAGTACTTGTAGTTAAAACGTATAAAAAATGGGAATTTTGGGACTTTTATGTTGGATATAGTATAAAGTGAGGTCTTGTGGTTCTAATTGGTGCCATAAGGTGTCATTAGAAGTGTGGAATAACTTACTTGTGGATCTAGTACCTTGTGTTTCATTTGAGTGTCAATTATTTTAGTAGACAAAGGGGTCTTTCAAGCGAAGTGTTAGCGATGACTTGTTCGAATAAGTATATGATCTTAGATGTGTTAGGAAGCCTCTAAGATGTATGTATGGCGTGGTTTAGATAATCGAATTAGATAGTTGTAGTTCAAATCACTTAAAGGGCTTTTCGGAGTTTTTGTGTTAATATGACTTAAAATGTGGTTTCACAGCATTTATGTGTATCATAATATGGCTATAAGTGATTAGTAAAGTTAGATTTGAGGATTGTTATCTAGTGTGAAGTTTATGACCTAAATACTAAGCATGTGGAAAGGTTTTAATTGGATTTTTATGTGAATTAGTTGAGCTTGGTGCTTAGTTGGTTATTTGAATTGATGTAGTTATTATAATTTACTTTTAAATGATTTAAATAAGAGTTTATGGTATGTAATATGTAGCTGTTTAGAGAAGTTTCATGAAATAGGTTGTATAGCTACTTCATTAAAATATGTTTGTATCTTGTTTATAATATTGCGTTGCTTATAATTATATGAGTTATGTTGTGGGAAATGACTAATTGGAATATATGTTAAGTTAAAGTATATAAAAGTGGTATTTTGTTAAAAATAGAATTCTAATAGATATTGTATATATGCTAAATAAGCGAAGTTATAAGTTAGCTAACCTAGCTGAATAATTAAGGAATGTTATAGTTAAAGAGTAATTGAAGTAATGTTTGCTCATAGGTTCAAGGTGACTGGAAATAATGTGATTCAAACTTACATCTTGGAGCTCGGTAGAGGTGAGGGACCTGCATCCTTACGTGCATTATAGTTTATTTTCTTTCTAAAAGAGTATATTGTTTAGTATAATTGCGTAATTGATATATGCTTATTGTTGCTAAATTGTAACCTGGTGCGAGAACAACTTACTTTTTGTCCTTAAATGTGTTTCCTGATTATATTGTCATTGTTATCATTCTTGCATTGCATCGTGGTTGCGCAACCTCATTGTCGCGGCGGATGCGATGGCCTCGCTGGGCGGCATCGGGCTTGCCAGTGTTGGTTGCCTTAGCTCCGTCTGCTATTCCCTCACTCGCCTGGTCCGGAGATTGCCAGGGGGTGTTGGGTCGTAGGATCGGGTACATCCGGAGTACCCATTGGTGTAAGGGATGCCGGCATATCGAGATTGAGATCGTGGTTCGTGGATCGGGGATCGAAAATTTGGAGTGATAAGGGTTATTGATTGTATCCTTTTAAAATGTGGCATTAGAATTGTTATTCACTGTTTATCTATTGTATTAATTGTGTTAAGTTGCTGCATTGCACGTCCCCAGTAGACCTTATCCCTCACTGAGCAATTGTGATTGCTCATACCTCGCTAAACATGTTTCAGGTGGTGCAGTTGGAGGAGTTGCCTTGGTTGCTGTGTACTATTACTTGAGATTGGAGTGATTGCTTGCTAAACTATAGAAGACCTTGCTTGTCTACTTTATGTTCTATTTTGGAGCCTAAAGGCTTATGTATATATATTTGAGTGGTTGCAATTTGGAAGCTAAGTGGATGTAGTAAGTGTTATGGAATTGTGGCATGTAATAACTTATGCTTCTGCTTCTAGCTACGTTGCATGCTTGTATGTGTTTATATTGTCTTGTGTTGCTTAAGGCTTGGATGGCCTTGAAGTTGGGATTTCAATTAGAAATGTTGTTCCTTTGCTTCGTGTTTTATTTGAATGCTTACAGGTCTTCAGAATGTCCACGGTACAGAGAAAACTCTGTCCATTTTCCCTAAAATTTTGTGACAGGGTTAGGTATTGGGTTGAGAATAGCATGGTTATTAGAGCCTCCGGTCTCGTGAGGGAGCGGGGCATTACATGAATTATCCGACTCATGATCTTGAGTTGGCAGCAGTTGTCTTCGCACTGAAAAAGTGGCGTGATTATCTGTGGGGCAGTAAGTTCGAGATTTTCACTTATCATAAGAGTCTAAAGTATTTATTCTCACAGAAAGAGTTGAATATGCGCCAGCGGAGGTGGATGGAGCTTCTTGGAGATTATAATTGTTCTATCATTTCTCTGGCTGGCCAGGCCAATGTTGTAGCACATGCTCTTAGTCGGAAGGCAAGTATTTCTTGTTTACCTGCCAAGAAGTGGGAGGTTATGGAGGAATTCACTTATTGGAGACCAGAGTTGACTCAGGTTGGCGTGATGTGTTCACATCTCCGTATTCAGCCTTTATTGTTGTCTCAGATCAGGGAAGCTCAGCAGCTTGATGTTAACCTTCAGAAGATCAAGGATCAGATTTCGGATGATCAGTCTGACTTCAAAGTGCATGAGGACGGTATTCTTCGGTTTCGGAACAGGGTTTGTGTTCCTGATGAACCGGGCTTGAGGCGAGGTATTCTGGAGGAAGCTCATAATTCTAAATATACTATTCATCCCGGTGGAACCAAGATGTATCGGGATTTGAAACAGCATTACTGGTGGAACAACATGAAGAGAGAGGTTGCTCAGTTTGTATCTAGATGTTTGACTTGTCAGAGAGTGAAAGCCGAGCATCAACGACCAGCAGGTTTGCTTCAGCCGTTGGCTATACCAGAGTGGAAATGGGAGCATATTACGATGGACTTCGTCACTGGTTTGCCTAGATCACCGAGGGGTAATGATGCAGTTTGGGTTGTCGTGGATCGTTTGACGAAGACAGCTCATTTTATTGCCATGAGGATGGGAGATGAGGTTACAAAGTTGACGGATCTTTATCTGGATCAGATTGTTAGACTTCACGGTATTCCATCTAGTATTGTCTCTGATCGAGATCCTCGATTTACTTCTCGTTTGTGGGAGAAACTTCAGGAGACCTTAGGTACTCAGTTGAACTTCAGTACCGCGTATCATCCACAGACCGACGGTCAGTCTGAGCGGACTATTCAGATTCTGGAAGATATGCTTAGGGCTTGTGTTCTGGACTTCAGGAAGAACTGGGAGAAACATCTACCACTTGCCGAGTTTGCCTATAACAATAGTTATCAAGCTACTATTGGGATGGCACCTTTTGCAGCTCTTTACGGTCGTAAGTGCCGTTCACCTTTATATTGGGACGAGGTAGGAGAGATGAAGACTATTGATCCGACTATTATGCCAGAACTTCTTGAGAAGATCGAGAATGTTCAGTTGATCAGGCAGAGAATGCTTACGGCGTAGAGTAGATTCAAGAGTTATGCTGATAAGCGTCGTCGAGACTTGGACTTTGCAGTTGGAGATCGGGTTTTCTTGAGATTGTCTCCTCGAAAGCGGTTTGTTCGTTATGGTAAAGGTGGTAAGCTGAGTCCGAGATTTGTTGGGCCGTTTGAGATTACTGGCAGGGTTGGTAAGTTGGCATATCGGTTGGCTTTACCGGAGAACTTCTCTAATGTCCACGATGTGTTTCACGTGTCTAATTTGCAGAAATACAATCCGGATCCTTCTCATATTCTTGAGCCAGAGCCGTTACAGCTTCGAGAGAATTTGACTTATGACTAGCGTCCGATTCGTATTCTAGATCAGATGGACCGAGAGTTGAGGTCGAAGAGGATTCCGATGGTTAAGGTGTTGTGGAAGCATCACGGCATTGAGGAAGCTACGTGGGAGAGACGAGATCAGATGCAGCAACAATACCCAGATCTATTCCGTACATCAAGTAAGAATTTCGAGGGCGAAATTTCTATAAGGGGGGGAGAATGTGAAACCCCACTTTCTTGCTTATCTCGTTTTACGTGCTATACCTCATTTTTCGTGCATATGACCTGTTTATGTGCTATAGGACCTAGAAAGTTATAATTTTGATTTCAATACTTCTAATACGTGCTAAATGTGCATTCATGAAATTTTCATCAAAAACGGAGTCAGAAATTTTATCGTCGATTTTCAGTGAATAGTGTTTTCGAAACACGTCCGCTATAATTTTGAAACTGGTCTTTTTAACCCTTCTAGACCTAGTCCACGGACTTTAATAGACCTGTGTTTGATGAAAACGGTTTTAAAATCGGCTTAAGAAATTATTAGGGTTTTTACACCGACTTTTGCGAAAATCGAGTTTTAAGCCGACTCGGGTGAAATTGTTGGATTGTAAAACTTCTTGTCACCTAAAAATAATCCACTTGAGATATCTTGGGGGGTTGCATAATTATTTTTAACTTGGTGAGCAATAAAATGCAATTAAAGTCATTTAAAACACAAAAATACTAATTTAAATTAACTTTGACTTTAATTAATTATTTGACCTTATAAGCTAATGTCCTCAACACACACTCACACAACACAAAAACACCACCACACACACACACAAGGACCAGAGAAAAGAGGGAGAAAAGAGAAGAGAAAACTCAAGCTTTTCAATCCAATTTTTCAAAGAAAAACCTAGTTTTTGTCCGTAGAACTTCGCACCGACTTGGATTCTGCTTGTTGGGCACGCATAGCACGCATTCCTAGGCTTATATCGCATCTAAGGTGAGAGAAAAATTCTAGATCTCAAAATGTCATTTTTGTGTTTTTGCGTATAAATGAAGATTGAACCGTTAGAATTGAAATCTGATGATAGATTATTGCTCCTTGCATGCTAGGGATCATTATATACTAATACTACGAATTTCTGTCGGATGTAGCATAATTTTTATTTTCCGGGTATTTAATTTTGAATAAAATGTTCAAAGTTGATTTAATTGAGTTGTGCTGATCGAAATCGATTGCCGTCGATTTCTAAATACTTGATAATTACGTGTTAGCGCTGTTGTAATGCAGAATTTTGGATTACATTGTTCGTGTGAAAATCCGGAAAATCCAGCCATGACATCTTAGGATTTTAGGGTTATCGGGCATGATTTGGAGGTGTTATGGTGGATTTCCGAGAGGGCTAATGTAGTAGGTTGAATGGGTGAGTGATAGGAACTGATTTGGCAATGTTTGGATTAGTAGATTGTAAGTTATGAATTTTAGAAGTTTAGGTTGTCATTCTTTAATTTCTTGAACGATGCCTTTAGATGGTTGGGTAGTGTTCGAGTGATGAATGGTGAGTTGTTGATGAGTAATTTAGAGTTTAATTTTGTATATTATGCATGTCCGGTTAGATGGCCTACTTTGTCATCTAACTACGTTGTTTGTTGTTTAATTTAATATTGATGTTATATTGATGTTATTGATTAATTATTATTGAATGCGGGAATCGGGCACTCTTGTTGCTGATCTCCCAATTGATTGATTGATTGATGATTGATGATTATGGAGTCTTGGTAAGTGTGTGCCACCTCTCGGGCAGCATCGGCCTGTCGGGTTGATACCGGCATGACTGCCATAGGCTACCCCCAGCTCGCATGACGGAGGTGTCATGGAGGGAGGGGCTAGTGAGGTACCTCGGGTGCGTGAGTAATGGGGAGTTATAAGAAGAACGGTTGAGATCGTGATGGCGTTTGGAGCTACACCAAATAGAGTATCCTTATTGATTGGTTATATAGTTATGTGATGATAGCATTATTTATGTTGTTGTGTGTTTACTTGCTCAAAGGACTAAATCCAAGGAGCGTAGTGAATACTGTCGAGATCTATCGGATCCTCACTGGGCTTATGTATATAAGCTCACTCTCTATTATTGCATGTTTTCAGGTGTACTTTCACAAGATTACGGGTACGTGCCTCCTGAAGAGGAGAATGTGGAAAACGTGCCTTTCGTGGATGAGTCATATGTCCCTGAGTCTTATCCATGATTCTATGTTATTAAACGTCATGTATATTAGCTTAATAGACTTTTATATGCTTTACGGTTAAGTTGTTAGATGGGTCTCAACTTATTTTTGAAATGTATAATAAAGTTGAGGTATTGTATGTTATGTTGGAACGGAGGCAGATAACGAAGACTGATTATTGTATACTACGGTTATGTTGTATGTTGTTATGCTGTTAAGGAGTTGTTGCATGTATGGTTATGGAATTTTGAATGTTTAATGTTATTTACGAGGTTGGTTTAGAACCTCGGAAATCTATTTACTGTCGTTATGCCGCCGAAATTCCGTTGCGTCCTGACTGATTGTAGGTGGGGTCGAGTTGGGGCGTGACAGTATCAGCCACAGGGCCAGCAGGTTATATATAGGCCTCCAGTACAGCAGGTTTTTTACAGGCCATCAGCCCAGCAGGGTTCTTATAGGCCACAGGGTCAGCAGAGTTACTATCGGCCTCAGTTTCAGCAGAGGCCATATCAGGTTCAGACTCAGTATAGGCCAGCCCAGTCTCAGGGTCAGTACAGGCCTAGTGTGGTGAGACCTCAGCAGCAGGCTGTATCAGCTGCTTCATCAGCTTCTGGTTCTTCTAGGGGCAGTGTTAGTGCCACATCATCGCAGCGTAATTACTGCAAGCGCCCAGGGCATGTGGAGTCCGATTGCAGGGTAAAGGCAGGGACATGTTTGGGTTGTGGTAGCATCGAGCATAGGGCGAAGGATTGCCCTAGGTATGCGAGGACTGAGGGTCGGGCAGCGACTCAGGGTTACCAGGGTAGGCCTACAGGCAGTGTACCACAGCAGCAGCGGGTTCAGGCTCGGGCTTATGCAGTTGATATGGAGGAGATGCCTGAGGAGACTGCAGTGGTGGAAGGTAACTTCCTTATACTTGATCAACTTGTTAAAGTGTTGATTGATTCTGGTGCTACGCATTCTTTCATTACTCCTGCTTGTGTGCAATGTGTTAAATTGCAACCTGAAAGATTGCCTTATGTGGTTGAGATTAATACCTCTTTGACTGATAAGTATGTTACTGGCTTAGTATGTAAGGATTGTATAATACATGTTAAGGGGCATAATTTTCCTTCGGACCTTATTTTATTTCCTATCCGGGGGTATGATGTTATTCTGGGTATGGATTGGCTTTCTAAGTATGATGCCCAGTTGAATTGTAGAACCAAGGTAGTACAGTTTCGCTTGCCGGATCAGCTAGTAGTAGAGGTAGCGGGTAACCGGGGTGCTAAGACGAGTTTTGTTATCTCAGCAACTAAAGCCGTTAAGTTGGTGAGTAAGGGGTGTTCGGGTTATCTAGCTTATTTGATCAACAAGCCATCTGATAAGCTATAGCTAGAGGAAGTCCCTATTATCCAGGAATATCCTAATGTATTTCCCGAGGAGTTGTCAGGGTTGCCGCCAGAGAGGAATATAGAGTTTGTGATTAATCTTGTTCCCGGTACTCAACCTATTTCTAAATCGGCGTACCGGATGGCACCAGCTGAGTTGAAGGAGTTGAAGACTCAGTTACAGTAGTTATTGAAGAAAGGATTCATTCAGCAGAGTTCTTCACCTTGGGGAGCTCCTGTTTTATTTGTGAAGAAGAAGGATGGTACTTTGAGATTGTGTATTGATTACCGTGGTTTGAATCAGGTGACCATCAAGAATAAATATCCTTTGCCACTGATTGATGAGTTGTTTGATCAACTTTAGGGAGCCAAAGTCTATTCTAAATTTGATTTGAGGCAGGGGTATTATCAGCTTCGGATTCGTACGGAGGATGTTCCGAAGTCTGCCTTCAGGACTCGGTACGGAAATTATGAGTTTGTTGTTATGCCCTTTGGTTTGACTAATGCACCGACAGCATTCATGGATCTTATGCATCGAGTCTTTCAGCCGTACTTGGACCAGTTCGTGGTGATTTTTATTGATGATATCTTGGTCTATTCTAAATCTGAATCGGAGCACGAGCAACATCTACGGCTTGTATTAGAGAAGCTGCAGGAGCATCAGTTGTTTGCCAAGTTCAGCAAATGTGAATTTTGGCTGCAATGGATTTCTTTTCTTGGCCATGTTATTACACAGAGCGGTATTTCTGTAGATCCCACTAAGATTGAATCAGTAATGTCTTGGAAGTGGCCAGAGAGTGTTTATGATGTCCGTAGCTTTCTTGGCTTGGCGGGTTATTACCGTAGGTTTGTCAAGGACTTCTCGAAGATTATGGGGCCACTATCTAAGTTGACTCAGAAACGGACTATCTTTAATTGGGATGATAAGTGTGAGAGTGGGTTTTAGGAGTTGAAAAAGAGGTTAACTACCGCTCCAGTACTTGCTCTACCAGAGGGGACCGATAATATGGTCATTTACAGCGATGCATCCAAGGAGGGCTTGGGATGTGTTCTTATGCAGGATGGCCGAGTTATTGCCTATGCTTCTCGAAAGTTGAAGCCTTATGAAGAAAACTATCCGACTCATGATCTTGAGTTGGCAGCAGTTGTCTTTGCACTCAAGAAGTAGCGTCATTATCTGTGGGGTAGTAAGTTTGAGATTTTCACTGATCATAAGAGTCTTAAGTACTTATTCTCACAGAAGGAGTTAAATATGCGCCAGAGGAGATGGATGGAGCTTCTTGGAGATTATAATTGTTCTATCAATTATCTGCCTGGAAAGGCAAATGTTGTAGCAGATGCTCTCAGCCGGAAGGCTAATATTTCTTGTTTGGCTGTCAAGAAGTGGGAGGTTCTTGAGGAGTTTAGTTATTGGAGACCAGAGTTGACTCAGGTTGGGGTGATGTGTTCACATCTCCGTATTCAGCCTTTATTATTGTCTCAGATCAGGGAAGCTCAGCAACTTGATGTTAAACTTCAGAAGATCAAGGATCAGATCACGGGTGATCAGTCTGACTTCAAACTGCATGAGGACGGTATTCTTCGGTTTCGGAACAGGGTTTGTGTTCCCGATGAGCCGAGTTTGAGGCGAGGTATTCTGGAGGAAGCTCATAATTCTAAATATACTATTCATCCCGGTGGAACCACGATGTATCGGGATTTGAAGCAATATTACTGGTGGAACAACATGAAGAGAGAGGTTGCTCAGTTTGTGTCTAGATGTTTGACTTGTCAGAGAGTGAAAGCCGAGCATCAACGACCTGCAGGTTTGCTTCAGCCGTTGGCTATACCAGAGTGGAAATGGGAGCATATTACGATGGACTTCGTCACTGGGTTGCCTAGATCACCGAGGGGTAATGATGCAGTTTGGGTTGTCGTGGATCGTTTGACGAAGACAGCTCATTTTATTGCAATGAGGATGGGAGATGAGGTTACAAAGTTGACGGACCTCTATCTGGATCAGATTGTTAGACTTCACGGTATTCCATCTAGTATTGTCTCTGATCGAGATCCTCGATTTACTTCTCGTTTGTGGGAGAAACTTCAGGAGACCTTAGGTACTCAGTTGAACTTCAGTACCGCGTATCATCCACAGACCGACGGTCAGTCTGAGCGGACTATTCAGATTCTGGAAGATATGCTTAGGGCTTGTGTTCTGGACTTCGGGAAGAACTGGGAGAAACATCTACCACTTGCCGAGTTTGCCTATAACAATAGTTATCAAGCTACTATTGGAATGGCGCCTTTCGCAGTTCTTTACGGTCGTAAGTGCCGTTCACCTTTATATTGGGACGAGGTAGGAGAGATGAAGACTATTGATCCGACTATTATGCCAGAACTTCTTGAGAAGATTGAAAATGTTCAGTTGATCAGGCAGAGAATGCTTACGGCGCAGAGTAGATTCAAGAGTTATGCTGATAAGCGTCGTCGAGACTTAGAGTTTGCAGTCGGAGATCGGGTTTTCTTGAGATTGTCTCCTCGAAAGGGGTTTGCTCGTTATGGTAAAGGTGGAAAGTTGAGTCCGAGATTTGTTGGGCCGTTTGAGATTACTGGCAGGGTTGGTAAGTTGGCATATCGGTTGGCTTTACCGGAGAACTTCTCTAATGTCCACGATGTATTTCACGTGTCTAATTTGCAGAAATATAATCCGGATCCTTCTCATATTCTTGAGCCAGAGCCGTTACAGCTTCGAGAGAATTTGACTTATGACGAGCGTCCGATTCGTATTCTAGATCAGATGGACCGAGAGTTGAGGTCGAAGAGGATTCCGATGGTTAAGGTGTTGTGGAAGCATCACGGCATTGAGGAAGCTACGTGGGAGAGACGATATCAAATGCAACAGCAATACCCAGATCTATTCCGTACATCAAGTAAGAATTTCGAGGACGAAATTTCTATAAGGGGGGAGAATGTGAAACCCCACTTTTCTGCTTATCTCGTTTTACGTGCTATACCTCGTTTTGCGTGCATATGACCTGTTTATGTGCTATAGGACCTAGAAAGTTATAATTTTGATGTCAATACTCCTAATACGTGCTAAATGTGCATTCATGAAATTTTCATAAAAAACGGAGTCAGAAATTTTATCGTCGATTTTTAGTGAATAGTATTTTCAAAACACGTCTGCTAAAATTTTGAAATTGATCTTTTTAACCCTTCTAGACCTAGTCCACGGACTTTAATAGACCTGTGAATGATAAAAACGGATTTCAAATCGGCTTAGGAATTTATTAGGGTTTTTTCACCGACTTTTGCAAAAATCGAGTTTTAAGCCGACTCGGGTAGAATTGTTTGATTTTAAAACTTCTTATCACCTAAAAATAATCTACTTGAGCTATCTTAGGAGTTGCATTTTTGTTTTGAGCAAGAAGATAGTTAAAATGCATTTAAAAGACAAGAAAATGATTTAAAGGACTAAATATTACTTTGACTTTGCATTTTATTTAATTGACCAAGCCTTTTATTGCATATAGTCATCAACACACACTAAGTAAAGCACAAAACACACTCCAATTGCACACACAAGGCCGAGAGAAAGAAGGAGAAAAAGAAAGAGAATTTTCAAGGTTTTTCAATCAATTTTTCTTAGAAAAGCTTGGTTTTTGTCCGTAAAACTTCGCACCGACTTGGATTCTGCTTGTTGGGCACGCACTTCACGCATTCCTAGGCTTATATCGCATCAAAGGTGAGAGAAAAATTCTAGATCTCAAAATATCATTTTTATACTTTTGCACATAAATGAAAATTTAACCGTTAGAATTGAAATATGATGATAGATTATTGCTCCTTGCATGCTAGGGATCATTTTGATGCAATACTACGAATTTCTGTCGGATGTAGCATAATTTTTATTTTTCGGGTAGTTAATTTTGATTAAAATGTTCAAAGTTGAATTAAGTGAGTTGTGTTGGTCGAAATCGATTTTCGTCGATTTCTAAATACTTGATAATTACGTGTTAGCGATGTTGTAATGCCTAATTTTCTATTACATTGTTCGTGTGAAAATTCGGAAAATCCAGCCAAGACATCCTAGGGTTTTAGGGTTATCGGGCATGATTTGGAGGTGTTATGGTGGATTTCCGAGACGGCTAATGTAGTAGGTTGAATGGGTGAGTGATAGAAACTGAGTGTTGAATGGTGAGTTGTTGATGAGTAATTTAGGGTTTAATTGTGTATATAATGCATGTCCGGTTAGATGGCCTACTTTGTCATCTAACTTCGTTGTTTGTTGTTTAATTAAATATTGATGTTATATTGATGTTATTGATTGATTATTATTGAGTTCGGGAATCGGGCACTTTCGTTGCTGATCTCCCAATTGATTGATTGATGATTGATGATGATTATGGAGTCTTGGTATGTGTGTGCCACCTCTCGGGCAGCGTTGGGCTATCGGGTTGATAACGGCATGACTGCCATAGGCTACCCCCAGCTCGCATGACGGAGGTGTCATGGAGGGAGAGGCTAGTGAGGTACCTCGGGTGCGTGAGTAATGGGGAGTTATAAGAAGAACGGTTGAGATCGTGATGGCGTTTGGAGCTACACCAAATAGAGTATCATTTATTGATTGGTTATATAGCTATGTGATGATAGTATTATTTGTGTTATTGTGTGTTTACTGACTCAAAGGATTATTCCAAGGAGTTTAGTAGACCTTGCTCGAGATCTATCGGATCCTCACTGGGCTTATGTATATAAGCTCACTCTCTATTATTGCATGCTTACAGGTGTTGCAGAGCCGGATTACGGGTACGTGCCTCCTGAGGAGGAAAATGTGCCTTACGTGGACGAGTCATATGTTCCTGAGTCTTATCCATGATTCTATGTTGTTTAATGTCATGTACATTAGCTTAGTAGACTTTTATATACTTTATGGTTCTTATTGTAATAGATGTTGAAAAGATGATGATCCAAATGATGTTAACTTAGTGGCTTTCTTTTGTCTATGGTTAAGTTGTTAGATGGGTCTCAACTTATTTTTGAAATGTATGATAAGGTTGAGGTATTGTATGTTATGTTGGAACGGAGGCAGATAACGAAGACTGATTATTGTATATTACGGTTATGTTGTGTGTTGTTATGCTGTTGAGGAGTTGTTGTTTGTATGGTTATAGAATTGGATGTTTAATGTTATTAATGAGGTTGGTTTAGAACCTCGGAAATCTATTTACTGTCGTTATGCTGCCGAAATTCCGTTGCGTCCTGACTGATTGTAGGTGGGGTCGAGTTGGGGCGTGACACTTGTTATCCTTTAGCCTATGAGTAAGTACTTGGGTAAGATTATATAGATTCATTTATTTATTCCTTCACATAATACTTCAGTTGCCTATGATAGTTACTAAATCAAAATTGTCATAGCAAAATGACCAATTAGAGTTTTCGTCTAGTTATAATCAGTACAAGCCAAAATTAGATCCAAATTATAATGGGGTCATTTACATCAACAAAATAAGTAGTCTTCAAAGCAAACACAACGTTCACAAAATAGCCACTGTCAAGCAAAGCACATAAAGCATGTAATCATTCCAAGGAATCATCAACATGCATATTCTCTTTGGGTACCTGTTCCAAATCTTCTTCACATGTGATGATAAAAGAGGGTGAGTCCTTATGAACTCAGCGAGGGGGAACGCGAGATAACATTTTAAAAACTCTTTTCCGATTACTCTTATGAAAAACCCTTTTGAAAACATGTAATATGAAATAAGCAAGTTCATAACATAACATAAATATAAATGAACATATTTACCTGTATTTTCTCCCCGAGGTCCTCTAGGAACCAAGCGAGAGTACTTAAACACATAGTAAAAAGGATACGTTTTGATATGTACAGGACTCTAGAGTTGACTCCTACGGGCTCAAGAGGTAGCTCCCACCACTTTTGGGTGTAGCACTTTGTCCCGCATAACACTTAGTTCCTACCATTCAAGTGATACATTATACTTTTGCTTTCAAGTTAATTTCCAATAACCATTGTTGTAGCCGGCATCAATCATCCACTTATCACTCCAAATGGGTGTACTCCAGATGTACACCAAACCTACGACCCAACTCTCCGAGGGTGGAATGCCAAGCGAGTGAGGGAATTGGACCATGGTAATCACGGGAGCACCAGCAAGCCCTATGCCGCCTGGTGTTCATGAAACGCTACCATGCCACAATGAAACATTTCAACCTTGTATGCCATGCCCATTTATGCCATTTCATATTTCACATTAGGAGGTCAACAAAGTAAGTTGCATCCGAGCAAGTATATGATCACATTTTGACATATTGGCATATAAAGCATTGTAAGAACATATAATCATTTCATATATCCATTTGAAAGCAATTAAACTTTCAAGGGCAGCCAAGTAATCATGTTCAAATAAGCCATTGAATATCTTTTAACAATTCACATTAGGAGGTCAACAAAGTAGGTTACCTCCGAGCAATTATAAGATCACATATCGATAAGTAAACATACAAGGCATGCTTGACATGTATATTCACTTTGTAAAACACTTAGAGGCATATGAACATTTAATGGGCAGCCAAGTAACTTCATATAAAACAAGTTATATAACTCATTTCGGGTTCATATATCAAGTGTTGAGATCATACAAGCATGCAACGACACTTACACAAAACCGGGTGCAAGAATAGTTCACTTATCAACATGCAATCATCGAGAATCATATTTCGAGCTCTAAGCACAATTATGGGCAGCCTATTAACCACACAATTGAACACATTTAACCATAGGATCATCTCTTAACAAGTAGTCATAAGCGATAGGGCTTCAATTCCGTGCTTACACATGCGATTAAGCAAACCATTCATCAATTAATGAATCCAAGCCATGCATCGACCAAATTAAGCAACCTCAACCAACCACAACAGCCCACACAACTTCTAATTTCCATAATCCCAAGCATTCAACACCACAAGTAAAGTTACCACATGATTCAAAGCATATTACCAAGCAAAAACCTTACAACAATTGTCTGTTTTTCCACATTCAATTAGCCAAGAAAATTATCTCCAAATTCAGTGAAACAAATTTGAAATTGAAGCTTAATGAATCTATAAACAAACGTCGCTACATTTGGAGTTCGGATTTAGGAGTTATGGCCAAAACCGTGAGACTACACAAAACTGTCCAAATTCGTACACATTTCGATATTTTCTACTTTTGAGGCCTTTAAACGCAAAATTAGCCTTAGCCTATTTCTTCCAACTATGTTTAGAACTGACCAATATAGTGGGATACCAAATTTCATGCATTTTGGACATCATTTACAAGGCCAAAACGATTTATTTCTACAAGGTAAGAAAGCTGCCAAAAACCTATTTCATATTTCCAAATTTTCCAGATTTAGACACCTTTCGATATTTGGCCATTTTGGAGGTCTTAGATACAAAATTGGCCTTGGCCTATTTCTACAAAAAAAAAATGTTCAAAATGGACAAAAATAGTAACCTACCAATTTGCATACATTTTTATCAATTTTTACTAAGCCAAAAGCACTTCGTTCTACAAGGTCAGTGATCTGCCAGCAAAAACGTGTTTACATATCTTCAAGTTTCTAGCATTATCAAGCCTTGCATGAGTAGATAGGCTCATCTAAACACATATACATGAACTAAGAAGGTAAATACACACAAATACTCTTGAAAATGCACAAATGCTCTTGAAAATGCACAAAAGGCCCTATTTCCTTGCTTTGGCTTAGTGGTGTGTGATAACCCGAACCCGGCATGCATTTAATAGCGCTTGACAGCATTTGATTAATTTTTTAATTAGTTAAATCATCTAATTTTCACTGTTTTGCTATTTCTTTTAGAAGAATTCGGAAAGGATTTATATTAATTGATTAAAAGATTATTACCTATTTCTAATAATTGTAGTAATTGAATTTATTCTCTTGTGATCAATTAAGTGTCATCTTAAATGTTAATATTTAATTTCACTTGATTGCATGTTTATATTTATTTGTTCATTTGTAACTTAACATGAACTTCATAATTCTTTAAAATATTCTAGGAATAGTTAAATTAATTGATTTTAAATGAATATTGATTACTTTGACTATTTTGATTATTTTAAAAATCGATTTTAATTTTCTTGCATTAAATTACTCGGTTTTCAATTAAATGAGAAAAGTAACTCCGAGCCGGAGTTAATTTTAAACTATTCTACTATTCTACTTTTCAAAGAATTAGAGTTTTATATTATTGTTCATCACTTTATTAGCGATCGATTAGTGACCGTTCGATCGTAGAATTTCAAAAATAAGAGTTAGAGAAATATTTCTCAAATTTTGTAAATAATGTTTCTAGTTTAAATTAACTAGTTTTAGTTGTTTTTCATTTAATTGCATTGTTTTAACTTGAATTGGATTAAATGGCATCAAAATAAACTAATTTGACCATTTTTAACTTGACTTTGACCTTGTCTTTTTACCATTTTGCCCTTGTCACCTTATAAATTAAAAACAAAGCAAAATAAACTCAAAAACAAATGCACAATTTCCCTCTATGTCCCCCCCATGGCCGTGAGGTAGAGGAAGGCAAAAGAAAATATTTTTCTTCAATTTTCTCCTACAAATTATGCTTGGATTTGATCTTGGAGCTTGGCTAGGGTTTGGGCAAACCTTCATCTTCAATCTCTGTGAGGGTTTTCACGCTTTTGTGCATTTAAATTCGAATTTGATTTTTGTGTCAAATTTTTAGATTTGATATATAATGTGTTATAATGTCTGTAATTGCTTGATATAGCTTCCTTTGAGTTCGTAGAGCATTGTTTGATAGTTATTTAGCAATTTTTACGGTTGAAACGGCGTATTTGAAATTGGGGAAGAACATGAATAGTGAATTATGAATAGTAAATCCTAGAATTTCGGATTTCGATCCGAATTGCAATTGATTGATTTGGATAGGTGCCATTAGTGATAGAAAGATAAAATGTGAAATAAAAACGGATCGGCCTTTGTTAAAATTGGGAATTAGACGAAGAAACGTAAAGGGGCCGTTTGACCAAAAGTTGACCGTGCTCGAATTGAGTTGGGGGTTTCGTAATTGAGGGCATGGAAGCACTTTTGGCGCTGTTGTGGCGTTGATTGAATGATCGGTTAGCATAGCTGTAGTTCAAACGCAGTAGGTGGACTTTCGGGTCTCGGGTGAGAAAGTGAAGTTTAGAGACATAGAAACGTGCCTTGTAGTGCCTGAGTGAATGTAGTGAAATCAGTTTTCTAATCTCGTAGCTCGTTTGCTCGTAATTGTCCTTGGAAGTTGGGGTTGAATAGTGATATTTGTTGTTTTCGTGTTTAAACTGCCGTTACTTGTTTAAATGTTGTTATTGTTGCTTATTATTGCTTGTTATGCTTGAAAAGTTAGTTGAATGCTAGTATTGATTGTGATTGCTTGTTATCTCGTTTGTTGTCACTAGTTTGTATTGTTTTGTTATCGCTCATTTATTGCCTTGTATCGAGTCTTGCATTGCATAGTGTCCGCGCGTGAGTGATGGGCCTCTCTGGGTAGCCTCGGGTTGCCAGTGTTGGTTGCTCTAGCTCCGCTGCTATTCCCTTTCTCGCTTGGGTTGCCTCCCAGGGAGATTTGGGTCGTAGGTTGATGGATACTTCCGGGGTATTCCAAACTGGTGTTATAAGGTGGTTTGGGCCGGCGCATCATCGTTAAAGTCATCGGAATCGTGATCGGTACATTACTCGCTCGAGTGAACCATAGCCTTCAAAGTGTGGTATAGCTTTGATTGGTTGTGTTAATGCTTTCTTTAGTTGTTTAATTGTATTATTGTTTATATTGTATGCCTTTTATTGATTGTATTGCTTAACTGTACCTTTTTGCATTGCACGATCTTCTTTCTCTCCACTTCGATATCTGTCTCGCCCTCACTGAGTATACGTGTTGTGTATACTCACTCCTCACCACCACATTTCAGGAAATGCCATGTTAGCTGGAAAGTTCGTGATTTCGTGAAAGTCCGTGCTTGAAGAGTTGTCTTGCGTGCCTATGTGACTTGAGTTGTCAAAGTTGTAAAGTTATATGCTTTCATATGTTGTATGTATTTAATGCCAAAAGTATGTAATTTAAGTTTCATTAGATTGTTGAAGTAGTTTGATAAGTTAGATTATGTATCTAGTTATTATAACTTAACTTCAAATGCATGTTTGTAATGTCCAAAAGAAAAGAACTAGAATGGCATGATAGTCTATTTTATGTAGTAGTTTAGTATGGTTTAATTTTCAAGTTTGAATGTACTTGTCAAAATGAAAAGAGATAGGTTAGCTTTTAAATTTGAAATGTATGTATACTTGCTGAGTTTAAATTGTTGAGAACCGAGGCTCGGATGGCCTTGAGGAAGTTTTGTATGGTTGGACACGGTGTTGGTCCATTTAAATGCTATTACAGGTTTTACATTTTGCCTAGAAACAGGGGAGGCTCCGTCCGTTTTCCCTGAAAATTTGCCCGGGTTTGGTTTGGGTTGTGATTAGATCGATTGATAGAACTCCCGGTCTCGAGAAGGATCGGGGTGTTACATGGTGGCTTGGCTTTCCTTAAATCCTAGCTTAGTTAGCAAGTGAAGAAGGTATGCATGTGTGTGAAACCAAAAGAAATGAAAGAAAACTATCAAAACTTACCTATGGTCGAGATAGAGAGTTTTATGAGCTTCGTGTGAGATTTTCTTGCTTCTTGCTTGCTTGTGCTTGCTATGGCCGAGCTTGGGAGAGTCTTAGAATGTCCTTGAGAGTTGTTCGGAGTCTTGGGAGCTCAAAGGGCAGCTATGGTCGAAAATGAGAGAGAAAGAGAGAGAATGAGAGAGTTTTGAGAGAAAATTGATGTTTGAAGCATGTTGAGTGTAGCTTGTGTGTGTGTGTCAGCCTTGAGCCTTACAAATCTGATTTTTGTGAGTCATCTAATGCACAATTGAATTGTTTTAGCATGTGTGGTGAAAGGGCCGAGAAAGTGAGGCATTGGGTAGGGTGTTTGAGCATGATTTTATGCATTGTGTTTTGTGTGTGTCATAAAATGTTTAGGATATAATATTTTTTGTTCAAACTTGCTCAAAGACCTTGATATGGCCGAAATTAGCATGGAAAATTCTGAATTTTCAGATTCATGTGAGTATATTATGGATTATAATAAATGTAGAATTTGAGGTGCATTGGTTTTAGGTGAGAATAAAGAATAAAGTATGTTTAGGTGTTTGTGTAGAAAGAATTGTTTATTGTTAGTGGATTTTGTAGAGAATTTGAATTAGGATTAGAATATTATTAGTGGAATATGTAGGATTAGTATAATATTATTTTAATAGTTAGTGAATTGTGTAGGATTATTTTATTGTCTTGTGCTTTGTGCATGAATCTTTATTGATTAGCGTGTGGGCACGCATTCCGAGGTCTAGAGCACGCACTACGAGGTAAGGCACGCACTTCAAGGCAAATACACATATTTCAAAGTAAATGCACGTAACCCTAGGTGAATGCACGTAAACCAATGTAAGGCACGTAATTCAATGTAATGCACGTAAATTGATGTATGACTCTTAAACCTAGGTTAGGGCACGCAGTTCAAGGTGATTGTACACAAATTGAGATATCACACGTAAATCGAAGTCAGGGCACACAATTCTAGGTATCGCACGTACATTGAGGTTAGGGCACGTAAGTCAAGGATTATAGCATACAATTCTAGGTCAACGCACGTATGATGAGGCATGTACGAAAACCAAGACAGGACACGTAATCCAAGGTCGGTCATATATTCTGGATCTAAGGCACGTAAATTGAGGTAGGACACGTTATTCAGGGTCGGGCCTCATAGGCCTAGTATTGCGAGACCCCAGCAGCAGGCTGGTACAGCTACTTTTTCAGCTTCTAGGTCTTTGAGGGGCAGTGTTAGGGCCATTTGGAGGTTGACTGTACGGTGAAAGCAGGAACATGTTTGGGTTGCGGCAGCAATCAGCACAGGGCAAGGGATTGCCCTAGATTTCAGAGGTCTGAGGGTCAGACAGCGACCCAGGGTTATCAGGGTTGACCTACCGGTGGTGCACCTCAACAACAGTGGGTTCAGGCTCGGGCCTACATAGTGGATTTGGAGGAAGTACCTGAGGCAGCGGCAGTTGTGGAAGGTAACGTCCTTATACTCGATCAACTTGTTAAAGTGTTGATTGATTCTGGTGCTACGAATTCTTTCATTATGCCTACTTGTGTGCAACGTGTTAACATGCAACCTGAAAGATTGCCTTATGTGGTTGAGATTAGTACTTCTTTAACTGATAAGTATGTGACTGGCTTAGTATGTAAAGACTGCAAAATACATGTTAAAGGTCAGGATTTTCCTTCGAACCTTATCTTATTTCCTAATCGGGGTTATGATTTTATCTTGGGTATGGATTGGCTTTCTAAGTGTGATGCCCAATTAAACTGTAGAACAAATGTAGTACAGTTTTGTTTTCCAGATCAGCAAGTGGTTGAGGTAGCGGGGAACCGGGATGCTAAGATGAGTTTTATTATCTCATCAACTAAAGTTGTTAAACTGGTGAGTAAGGGGTGTTCGGGTTATCTAGCTTATTTGATCAACAAGCCATATGATAAGCTAAAGCTAGAAGAAGTTCCTATTATTCGAAAATATCCCAGTGTATTTCCCGAGGTGTTGCCAAGATTACCACCAGAAAGAGATGTTGAGTTTGTGATTAATCTGATTCCCAGTAGTCAACCTATTTCTAAATCAGCATACCGGATGGCACCAGCTGAGCTTAAGGAGTTGAAAACTCAGTTGCAGGAGTTATTAGAGAAGGGTTTCATTCAGCAAAATTATTCACCGTGGGAAGCACCTGCTTTATTTGTGAAGAATAAGGATGGTACCTTGAGATTATGTATTGATCATCGTGGTTTGAATCAGGTGACCATCAAGAACAAGTATCCTTTACCACTGATTGACGAGTTGTTTGATCAACTTCAGGGAGCCAAAGTCTACTCTAAGTTTGACTTTAGGAAAGGGTATTATCAACTTCGGATTCGTACGGAGGATGTTCTAAAGTTTGCTTTCAGGACTCGTTATGGGCATTATGAATTTGTAGTTATGCCCTTTGGATTGACTAATGCACCGGCAGCATTCATGGATCTTATGCATCGGGTCTTTTAGCCATACTTGGACCAGTTCGTCGTAATTTTTATTGATGATATCTTGGTTTATTCTAAGACTGAATCGGAGCATGAACAAGATCTACGGCTTGTCCTACAAAAGCTGCAGGAGCATCAGTTGTTTGCGAAGTTTATCAAATGTGAATTCTGGCTGCAACAAATATCTTTTATTGGCCATGTGATTACACAGAGCGGTATTTCAGTAGATCCCACTAAGATTGAGGTAGTGATATCTTGGAAAAGGTCGAAGAATGTTTCAGAGGTTCGTAGCTTCCTTGGCTTGGCGGGTTATTACTGTAGGTTTGTGAAGGAATTTTCTTAGATTGCAGGGCCACTTTCCAAGTTAACTCAGAAATGAACTAGCTTTACTTGGGATGAGAAATGTGAGAGTGGGTTTTAGGAGTTGAAAAAGAGATTGACTACCGCTCCAGTACTTGCTCTACCAGAGGGAACCGATAATATGGTTATCTACAGTGATGCATCTAAGGAGGGCTTGGGTTGTGTACTTGTAACGCCCTGATCCCTCACGAGACCAGAGGCTCTAATAACCATGCTAATCACAACCCAATTCCAAACCCCATGCACGAAATTTAGGGAAAAATGGACGGAATTTTCCCTATATATAGGACAATTCAAAACCTGTAAATAATATTTATAACCACAAAACTATGTTCTAACTCCATTCCTTCATCCCCTCTACCATAACTATCTCATCCAACAATTCATAAAGGCCATCCGAGCCTTGGATCCAACATTGAAGTCACACAAGCATGTATTCATTAACTGTTGAACATCTATAATTATAATTTCACTTATAATACCACTATAAAAATATCTAGATTTCTTTCTTATAATTTAAGTTCGTCAACCAGTCAAAAAATGCAAGCATGCAGCTACCAGACAATAAAGTAAAAATTACATGTTATTACAACATTACAAGTCATTCATAACTATCAATACATTCAAAACTTAACTTTACAAATACAAAACTGAACTCAATGGAAATCCACGTAAGCCAGCATAATCAATGACAAAACTCTCGAGCCTTCTTTTATATCCTTGATAGCACTGATCCTAAAAAGTGTTAGAAACGAGGGTGAGTATACAACATGTATACTCAGTGAGGGAGGTGATGCAGCATATCGAGGAATGCTTTCATGAAATGCACAAAGATAGCACATAAATATCACAATTAAGCAAGTTATTGAAACAAGTAATTAAACACTTTATAAAAGGATACGGTTTCACTGCAAGTCTTCAAACTCGAACCACGAACCACGATTATCACTCAAGTGCAGGCAAACCTTTACTCCAACAAGTTGGGATACACCGGATGTATCCCGATCCTACGACCCTTTCTCCTGAGGTAGGTCCATGCCTAGCAGGTGAACCACGCCTCTGGGGTAGTGGAGTATGCCTCAGCGAGAAGGGAATAGGCACCATGGTAGTCGAGGGAGCACGGCAAGCCCGACGCCGCCAGTGTTTCTCGACGCTACCATGTCCGAAAAGGTTGCACAACCCCGAGACAAGATTACGAGAATCAAGAATATCAAAATCATATAAAAGGGATGAAAAAATAGGCCACCATCGCAATTAAACACAAATAACACGAGAAAACACAAGATAGCGAGTAAATAGTACATATAAACTATTTCAATTACTAACCATACAATCTATAACCAATAAAATAAGTTAAGATGCACAAAAAAAAAATGAAGACTCCCTCACCTTGGATTAGGTTAATTATGCAAGATAAAGCTTAGATGAACTCCAACCTTCTCGACTTAACTCAAATGTGCAACCCTAGTCTTTTCATACAAATATAACACTTTATCAATTAGCTATATAAATTCCATTTGAATATCCAAATAATTAACTAGAATTAATATAGCTCAAATAATACATGATCTATGTACCTAACTTATCTAACATTTTACTTTTAGCTAGTAACTCATGGAATAAGAACATTACAATTAGTAGGCCATGCATAATTATACTCTAGTTCTAATTGAGGTTTAATTAGTACAATACTACTAAGTCACCCTAACAAGCATTCTTCTGTAAGCTAGTACTCTATGCAGAATAAGAGAGATTTCAATTGGAAATCACCATTAGACAAGTTAGACAAAGTCGTAGTTGAAACTTTTTCCATATAGTACAAACAACTTCTAAGTTACAGTAATTAGAACATTTAACTCATATACTCCATATTTTCAATAGTCTACAAGTTAATTAAGAAGATAGTTTAAAAACTTAAATGAGAATGATTCAACCAGCATGCTATAACTAGATATAAACCAAGCTAGAATTTAGTTTAATTAAAATCAACACATGAGCCTGCAGTTACTCATACTATTTCTCATTTTACTTTAGTTAATAACTTGTACAAGAAATTAATTCACTCCACATAACAATAAACTAGCCATTAACTCAACTCAAAGAATTTCTCCAAAGAATATATAGATAATAAAAGTTAGGTTACTTTAATGTTCAAATGACACATTCATTCACAATGACACTACCCAGTCTTTTACTACTTTAATGAACTTCTAATTCATATTCTACTTTACTTACAATAGTTAGTAATATCTCCATGAAGATAGCCCAACATTAGCACATAGGGAAAGTTGTGCATTTATCAACTAACAGAAAAGTTAATTATCAACCATTTAATAACTAATATACCATTTTAGCAAAATAACTATACTTCAAGCAAGGATTCTAACATATCACTAGTAGGATCAACTTAAGTTAATTACATTTAACATATAATAGACAACTATCAACTTACAATTAACCTTACATGTAGTTTCAAAAAGCATTAAACACATTCTCCCACATAGTTTACTTAACCCTATTAAGTGTTCACTAGTTGTACATTGATAACAACAACTAATTCTAACAATTGAATTGTTTAGCATATATAGAAACATTACCTATCTCTAAAGGTGGTGACCATCACAACTCTACTAGCATTCCTCATTCACAGTTGAATAGAATAGCTTTCAATTTAAATTAACTTTACTAGCAATTAGATTTCAATTACAATTCATGAAAACAACATAACTATAAGAGCCCCATTATGTTACTAATCATCCAAGGACACTACACAATAAGGTCTTGATCGAATAAATCCAATTAGAACTGAATTATATCATCACTATAGCAAAATTCTGATTCTCGTGTAACAGGGCATTTCTGACACATCTCACCAAAATGATTATAACTTGCTCTAGACAACTCCGATTAATGCACCGTAAAAAGCTGTAGAAACTAAAGTCGTAAGGCTTTCTAACGGTATATAATTCATCCCCTAATCCTTCTCCAATTAATACAGTTTTAAGATCGAAGTTGCCTCAATTTTGCTGAAAAATCTGGACAGCCACAGTTGAACATACACACATTAAGTTCTCAATGTTTTTAATTCCATTTCTTGCATGCATGGACTGATTTTCTTTAGCAATAACTTAGCAAGCAAAGATTGTACCTCCTTTAGACATATTCACAAATACTTAACTCATAAGATCTCACTCAAAAAGATATACTTTCTATACAAACACATTTAATACTTAAACATAATCCAACTATAAACATGACCTAGAATTATTATCATGCTTATTCACCCAAATTATAATTTATAACTCACTCAATAGACAAATATAACAATTATAATAACTCAAATAGCTAATCATGCAATAAGCTTAACTAATTCACATAAACTCCAACAAAACTCCTTCAAAATGCTTACAAATTAGATTCTAATCTTCATACGAGATAACCAACATCAAATCTAACTTCACTAATCCCAAATGACACTTTATTATACAACTAAATGCCATGAAATCATATTTTAAGCATGTCAACGCAAAAATACCGAAAAGTCTATTTAGTGATTTGAACTACAATTACCTAATTCTATTAATAATTAAGCGTCATAATTACATTTTAAGAGCTTCCTAACCCTTCTAAGACCAACTACATCATCAAACATGTCAAACTCAATATTTCGTTTTAAGGTCCTCTTTGCATTTCAAGCTAAATTTTCAATTCTAGTCAAGTTATCACCATTTTTATGATACATATAGCATTCTCAAGGGTTATAGCAACTATTAGAAGCATTAAAACAATTAGAAATGCAAAAACCCCAAAATTCGTAGGTTACTATTCATCATCTTCTACAACATGCAATCTTCATTTCTAACCACAACCATTGCTATCAAGCCACAAAAGATTGTTCTCTAGGCATATTAGGAGGTATTTAAAGTATATATAAGCAAAGAAATAACATTAATCATCAATTACAAAATTTCAAATAAAGCCCTAGAATTTCTAATGCAAATAAAATGAACTACCTCACATATACTAGTTGTAGGATGCTAGTAGTAGACTCTAGGATGCTCAAAACACCTCCCAACTTCAAGCTTGATGATCAATTTGCAAGAATGGTTGGAGGTTTCTTCTCTTTTTTTTTCCTTGAGATGTCCAACGAGTTTGAGAGGGTTTGGGGGGTGTTTTCTTTTTTTTTTGTCTTATGTATTGTTTTTAATAAACCTAAGTTATAAATAAATATGTGTGTAGGCAAAATGCATACTATTGAAGTAAGACTAAATCAAATACAAGCTTAAAAATGCTCTTTTTATGTAATATAAATAATAAATTAAGGAAATAATAGGTTGGATTGGTAAATTGGGTCTAATTAAACATATTTAAGGATCTAATAAAAGTCCAAAGTCTAGCTAATTCACTAGAAGCCCAAATAAAAATTATACAAAAAGTTACTATTCTTTCGTAATACTATTCATTCAAGACGAAAATTATTTTCTAAATGCACACTCCCAACATTAAATACACAAAAAAATATTTTTTCACATTCCTCCTACATGACATGTAACAGGAGAAAAATACAGTTTCAGAAAAATTAAACAGTAATTTTTTTTGAATAGTGTCTTATGCTAAAATTAAATAAATGCACATTTAATGCTCAAATAAGACATTCAATAATTTAAAATGAATATGATGAGGTTCTTGGTCGTCACACTCTCCCCTCACAAAAATTGCGTCCTTGCAATTTCTTAGGCTCCAGAATAATCTTTCAATAGTTGTAGCAACCCTAGTCAGACTTGAAGCCAATAAGTGTACTGACAAATCTACCAAGAGAAATACCCATACCATTTCCACCGATAATTCCACTGAGAATACCAAAAGCTCTTCAGAAGGAATCCTTATTAATATAGCCAAATAAAGGCTCTTATGAAAGTACCGTTTAGAAAACCAAATAGAAGCACCACATAAGAATATCATCTCTTGGTATCGGAAGTTAATAATAAGAAATTTGTATGTGAATACCAAGATAATAACCATGACATAGGTGAGGCCCCAAATAAGAATTCCAACAAGAAACCGTATAAAGAATACCGATGGAGTATCTTTTAGTGTAATTTCTCCAATAGAAGTATTATACGAGTATTCCATGTACGATACCAAATAAGAGATGCATCCAGGATCCACAGGAGATGTTACCTATGAAAATTGTTGTTTAAAGATTAACTGTCACCAATTAACTCCCAACTAGAAGGCCAAAGAGAATACCCCATTAGAAGCTCAACCGTGAACAACATTTCTCTACAAGACATAAGTTGTATATATATATGTAGATAATGCTAGACGCTCCATCTTCTTGTTGGTTCTCGCCTCCAAATGTACCGCTACTGATCATCTCTTTATAGGGGAGAGTTTACTTACCATATGTGAGGGGTAATGCATGTATGCATACAATGATGAATATATAAGATACTAATATTAATAAATATACCATGTAAAAGAACACAAGGTCAAATAATTATTCAGCTAACACATTATTCATATTTCACATAAGCAAATCACGTAACATACATTTCTCATTCAAGTCACACATGATCACATAGTTATACGTATCACACAATCTTCATATTTCATCCAAATATAACACATAGGAGCACATTTCACTCAAATAGGCACAAGCCCACTTTAATACACATTTTACATATTCTGAGGACATGACATATTAACTTACTTAGCACATAAGTCACGTATAGTACTCTATCCATGTAACACACTTTACAAACACACGATCAAGGTCACAACCCAATAGGCCGAAGACCCTTTCCCGGCTGTGAGCTATCTAAGCTCTGATACCACTTTTGTAACGCCCCGATCCCTCGCGAGACCAGAGGCTCTAATGGCCATGCTAATCACAACCCAATTCCAAACCCCATGCACGAAATTTAAGAAAAAACGGATGGAGTTTTTCCTATATATAGGACAATTCAAAACCTGTAAATAATATTTATAACCACAAAACTATGTTCTAACTCCATTCCTTTATCCCCTCTACCATAACTATCTCATACAACAATTCATAAAGGCCATCCGAGCCTTGGATCCAACATTGAAGTCACACAAGCATGTATTCATTAACTGTTGAACATCTATAATTATAATTTCACTTATAATACCACTATAATAATATCTAGATTTCTTTCTTATAATTTAAGTTCGTCAACCAGTCAAAAAATGCAAACATGCAGCTACCAAACAATAAAGTAAAGATTACAAGTTATTACAATATTACAAGTCATTCATAACTATCAATACATTCAAAACATAACTTTAAAAATACAAAACTGAATTCAATGGAAATCCACGTAAGCCAGCATAATCAATGACAAAACTCTCGAGCCTTCTTTTCTATCCTTGATAGCACTGATCCTGAAAGGTGTTAGAAACGAGGGTGAGTATACAACATGTATACTCAGTGAGGGAGGTGATGCAGCATACCGAGGAATGCTTTCATGAAATGCACAAAGATAGCACATAAATATCACAATTAAGCAAGTTATTGAAACAAGTAATTAAACACTTTATAAAAGGATACGGTTCCACTGCAAGTCTTCAAACTCGAACCACGAACCACGATCATCACTCAAGTGCCGGCAAACCCTTACTCCAACAAGTTGGGATACTCCGGATGTATCCCGATCCTACGACCCTTTCTCCTGAGGTAGGTCCATGCCCAGCAAGTGAACCACGCCTCTGGAGTAGTGGAGTATGCCTCAGCGAGAAAGGAATAGGCACCATGGTAGTCGAGAGAGCACGGCAAGCCTGACGCCGCCCATGTTTCTCGACGCTACCATGTTCGAAAAGGTTGCGCAACCCCGAGACAAGATTACGAGAATCAAGAATATCAAAATCATATAAGAGGGACGACAAAGTAGGCCGCCCTCGCAATTAAACACAAATAACACGAGAAAACACAAGATAACAAGTAAATAGTACATATAAACTATTTCAATTACTAACCATACAATCTATAACCAATAAAATAAGTTAAGATGTACAAAAAAAAATGAAGACTCCCTCACCTTGGATTAGGTTAATTATGCAAGGTAAAGCTTAGATGAACTCCAACCTTCTCGACTTAACTCAAATGTGCAACCCTAGTCTTTTCATACAAATATAACACTTTATCAATTAACTATATAAATTCCATTTGAATATCCAAATAATTAACTAGAATTAATATAGCTCAAATAATACATGATCTATGTACCTAACTTATCTAACATTTTACTTTTAGCTAGTAACTCATGGAATAAGAACATTACAATTAGTAGGCCATGCATAATTATACTCTAGTTCTAATTGAGGTTTAATTAGTACAATACTACTAAGTCACCCTAACAAGCATTCTTCTGTAAGCTAGTAATCTATGTAGAATAAGAGAGATTTCAATTGGAAATCACCATTAGACAAGTTAGACAAAGTCGTAGTTGAAACTTTTTCCATATAGTACAAACAACTTCTAAGTTACAGTAATTAGAACGTTTAACTCATATACTCCATATTTTCAATAGTCTACAAGTTAATTAAGAAGATAGTTCAAAAACTTAAATGAGAATGATTCAACCAGCATGCTATAACTAGATATAAACCAAGCTAGAATTTAGTTTAACTAAAATCAACACATGAGCCTGCAGGTACTCATACTATTTCTCATTTTACTTCAATTAATAATTTGTACAAGAAATTAATTCACTCCACATAACAATAAACTAGCCATTAACTCAACTCAAAGAATTTCTCCAAAGAATATATAGATAATAAAGGTTAGGTTACTTTAATGTTCAAATGACACATTCATTCACAATGACACTACCCAGTCTTTTACTACTTTAATGAACTTCTAATTCATATTCTACTTTACTTACAATAGTTAGTAATATCTCCATGAAGATAGCCCAACATTAGCACATAGGGAAAGAAATGCATTTATCAACTAATAGAAAAGTTAATTATCAACCATTTAATAACTAACATACCATTTTAGCAAAATAACTATACTTCAAGCTAAGATTCTAACATATCACTAGTAGGATCAACTTAAGTTAATTACATTTAACATATAATAGACAACTATTGTCACGCCCCAACTCGACCCCTCCTATAATCAGTTAGGACGCAACGGAATTTCGGCAGTATAACGACAGTAAATAGGATACCGAGGCTCTAAACCAACCTCAATAGGACATCATACATCAACTCCACAAGCCATACAACAAACAACTCCTCAATAATATAACAATATATATCATAACCATATTATACAATAAACATTCCTTGTTATATGCCTCCGTTCTAGCATAATACATGAACCCTTAATATACATTACAAAAACATATTGAGCCAACCTAGCAACCTAATCATAATCAAAAGAAAGGTTACTAAGACAGCATCAACTAATTCATTAACTTTTCAACATATTTTACACTATGAACTACAAAGCATATAAAAGTATACTAAGTTAATTTACAAGATAATAAAACATGTACAACATCACGGATAAGACTCCGCAATATAAGACTCATCCACGTAAGGCACATTTTCCTCTTCAAGAGGCACGTAACCGTAATCCTGCGAAAGTACACCTGTATGAATGTAATAATAGAGAGTGAGCTTATATAAAATAAGCCCAGTGAGAATCTGATAGATCTCGAGCAAGGTTTACTAAACTCCTTGGAATTAATCATTTGAGCCAGTAAACACACAATAACAACAATAATACTATCATCACATAACTATATGACCATTCAATAAAGGATACTCTAGTTGGTGTAGCTCCAAACACCATCACGATCATAACAGCCTTCTTGTGACTCCCATAAACTCACGCACCCGAGGTACCCCAATAACCTCCCCCTCCATGACACATCCGTCATGCGAGCTGGAGGCAGTCTCTGGCAGTCATGCCGTTATCAACCCGACAGCCCGATGTTGCCCGAGAGATGGCACACACATACCAAAGACTCGGCAATAAATATAAACATCAATCATTCACAGGAGGACAGTCTAGCAGAACTGCCTATCTCCCGGCATCAATCAATAATCAATAATCATCAATAATCATCAATAATCATATTATCATCATAATAACATCAATAATCAATTTAACAACAAATAACTAAGTTAGATGACAAAGTAGGCCATCTAACCGAACATGCCTTAAACACACAATCAAACCCTGGTTTACCCATCAACAACTCACAATTCAATCACTCAAACCATACCCAATCATCTAAGGCTCAATCTAACTTTTTAAAGAAAGACAACCTAAACTTCAAATAATCATATCTTACATTCTACTAATCCAAACAACTCCAAATCAGTTTCAAACACTCACCCATTCAACCAACTACATTAACCCACTCGAAAACCAACCAAAACACAACCAAATCATGCTCAACAACCCTAAAACCCTAGTGTGTCATGGCTGAAATTTCCCGATTTTGACACAGACATCACAATCGAAAATTCGGCATTACAACGGTGCTACCACGTAATTATCATTTTTTTAGAAATCGACGGCAATCGATTCCGATCAACACAACTTAAAATATTCAACATTTAACAAATTAATCAACTTTAAATACCCGAAAAATAATAAATATGCTACATCCGTTCAAATCTCGTAGTATTGAATATAAATGATACCAAGCACGCATGGAGCAATAATCTAACATCAGATTAACATTCTAACGGTTCGATTTTCAATTCTACGCAAAAACACAAAAGATGAGTTTTGAGATCCAGAATTTTTCTCTCACCATTGATGCGATATAAGCCTAGGAATGCATGCAATGCGTGCCCAACAAGCAGAATCCAACTCGGCACAAAATTCTACGGACAAAAACTAGGTTTTTCTTTGAATTTTTGCTTGGAAAACCTTGAACTCCTTTGGCTTTTTTTTCTCCTACGGCTTTTGGCCCTATGTGTGTGTGTGGAGTGTGTTTTGTGTTGTGTTGAGTGTGTGTTGATGATAATATGTAATTAAAAGCTTGGTCAAATAAAAAAATGCAAAGTCAAAGTAGTATTTTAGTCCTTTAATTCATTTTCTTGTTTTTTAAATGCATTTTCTTGATCACCAAAGTTCAAAACAATTATTCAACACCCAAGAAAGCTCAAGTAATTTATTTTTAGGTGACAAGAAGTTTTACAATCAAACAATTCCACCCGAATCGGCTTAAAACTCGATTTTCGCAAAAGTCGGTGTAAAAACCCTAATAAATTCCTAATCCAATTTTAAAACTGTTTTAATCAAACACAGGTCTATTAAAGTTCGTGGACTAGGTCTAGAAGGGTTAAAAAGACCAGTTTCAAAATTTTAGCAGACGTGTTTTAAAAATACTATTCATTAAAAATCGACGATAAAATTTCTGACTCCGTTTATGATGAAAATTTCATGAATGCACATTTAGCATGTTCTAGGAGTATTGATATCAAAATTACCACATTCTAAGTTACATAGCACATAGACAGGTTAATTCACGCAAAACGATATAAAGCACGCAAAATGAGACATGATAGAAAAGTGGGGTTTCACATTCTCCCCCCCTTAAAGAAATTTCGCCCTCGAAATTCTTACTTGATGTACTGAACAGATCTGGGTACTACTGCTGCATCTGATCCCGTCTCTCCCAAGTAGCTTCCTCAATGCCGTGATGCTTCCACAGCACCGTAACCATCGGAATCTTCTTCAACCTCAACTCTCGTTCCATCTGATCAAGAATACGAATCGGATGCTCGTCATAAGTCAGATTCTCACGAAGCTATAACGGCTCTGGCTCAAGAATATGAGAAAGATCCGGATTATATTTTCGCAAATTAGACACGTGAAATACATCGTGGACATTAGAGAAGTTCTCCAATAAAGCCAACCGATATGCCAACTTACTAACCCTGCCGGTAATCTCAAACGGCCCAACAAATCTCGGACTCAGCTTTCCACCTTTACCATAACGAACAAACCCCTTATGAGGAGACAATCTCAAAAAACCCGATCTCCGACTGCAAACTCCAAGTCCCGACGATGCTTATCAGCATAACTCTTGAATCTACTCTGCGCCGTAAGCATTCTCTGCCTGATCAACTGAACATTCTCAATCTTCTCAAGAAGTTCTGGCATGATAGTCGGATCAATAGTCTTCATCTCCCCTACCTCGTCCCAATATAAAGGTGAACGACACTTACGACCGTCACGAGCTGCGAAAGGTGCCATCCCAATAGTAGCTTGATAACTATTGTTATAGGCAAACTCGGCAAGTGGTAGATGTTTCTCCCAGTTCTTCCCGAAGTCCAGAACACAAGCCCTAAGCATATCTTCCAGAATCTGAATAGTCCGCTCAGACTAACTATCGGTCTGTGGATGATACGCGGTACTGAAGTACAACTGAGTACCCAAGGTCTCCTGAAGTTTCTCCCACAAACGAGAAGTAAATCGAGGATCTCGATCTGAGACAATACTAGATGAAATACCGTGAAGTCTAACAATCTGATCCAAATAAAGACCCGTCAACTTTGTAACCTCATCTCCCATCCTCATCGAAATAAAATGAGCTGTCTTCGTCAAACGATCCACGACAACCCAAACTGCATTATTACCCCTCGGTGTTCTAGGCAAACCAGTGACAAAATCCATCGTAATATGCTCCCATTTTCACTCTGGTATAGCCAACGGCTGAAGCAAACCTGCTGGTCATTGATGCTCGGCTTTCACCCTCTGACAAGTCAAACATCTAGATACAAACTGAGCAACCTCCCTCTTCATATTATTCCACCAATAATGTTGCTTCAAATCCCGATACATCTTGGTTCCACCGAGATGAATAGTCTACTTAGAATTATGAGCTTCCTCCAGAATACCTCGCCTCAAGCCTGGTTCATCGGGAACACAAACCCTATTCCAAAACCGAAGAATACCATCCTCATGCAGTTTAAAATCAGACTGATCATCTGTGATCTGATCCTTGATCTTCTGAAGTTTATCATCAAGTTGCTGAGCTTCTGTGATCTGAGACAATAATAAAGGTTGAATACGGAGATGTGAACACATTACCCCAACCTGAGTCAACTCTGGTATCCAATAAGTGAATTCCTCAAGAACCTCCCATTTCTTGACATCCAAACAAGCAACATTCGCCTTCCGGCTGAGAGCATCTGCTACAACATTTGCCTTGCCAGGCAGATAATTGATAGAACAATTATAATCTCCAAGAAGCTCCATCCACCTCCGCTGGCGCATATTCAACTCCTTCTGTGAAAATAAATACTTAAGACTTTTATGATCAGTGAAAATCTCGAACTTACTGCCCCACAGATAATGACGTCACTTCTTCAGTGCGAAGACAACTGCTGCCAACTCAAGATCATGAGTCAGATAATTCACCTCATAAGGCTTCAATTTCCTAGAAGCATAGGCAATAACTCGGCCATCCTGCATAAGAACACATCCCAAGCCCTCCTTGGATGCATCGCTGTAAATAACCATATTATCGGTCCCTTCTAGTAGAGCAAGCACTGGAGTTGTAGTCAACCTCTTTTTCAACTCCTGAAACCCACTCTCACACTTCTCATCCCAAGTAAAGATAGTCCATTTCTGAGTCAACTTAGAAAGTGGCCCAGCAATCTTCGAGAAATCCTTAACAAACCTACGGTAATAACCCGCCAAGCCAAGAAAGCTATGGACCTCAGAAACATTCTCTGGTCGTTTCCAAGACATCACTGATTCAATCTTAGTGGGATCTACAGAAATACCGCTCTGTGTAATAACATGGCCAAGAAAAGATATGCGTTGTAGCCAAAATTCACATTTGCTGAACTTGGCAAACAATTGATGCTCCTACAGCTTCTCTAATACAAGCCGTAGATGTTGCTCGTGCTCCGATTCAGACTCAGAATAGACCAAGATATCATCAATAAAGATTACCACGAACTGATCTAAATACTGCTGAAAAACCTGATGCATAAGATCCATGAATGCTGCCAGTGCATTAGTTAATCCAAAGGGCATAACTACGAACTCATAATGCCCATACCGAGTCCTGAAGGCAGACTTCGGAACATCCTCCGTGCGAATCCGAAGCTGATAATACCCTTGTCTCAAATCAAATTTAGAATAGACTTTGGCTCCCTGAAGTTGATCAAACAACTCATCAATCAGTGGCAAAGGATATTTGTTCTTGATGGTCACCTGATTCAAACCACGGTAATCAATACACAATCTCAAGGTACCATCATTCTTCTTCACAAATAAAACAGGAACTCCCCAAGGTGTAGAACTCTGCTGAATAAATCCCTTCTCCAATAACTCCTGCAACTGAGTCTTTAACTCCTTCAACTCAGCTGGTGCCATCCGGTATGCTGATTTAGAAATAGGTTGAGTACCGGGAATAAGATTGATCACAAACTCCACATCTCTCTCTGGCGGTAACCCTGGCAACTCCTCGGGAAATACATTGGGATATTCCCGAATAATAGGGACTTCCTCTAGCTGTAGCTTATCAGATGGCTTGTTGATCAAATAAGCTAGATAACCCGAACACCCCTTACTCACCAACTTAACGGCTTTAGTTGCTGAGATAACAAAACTCGTCTTTGCACCCCGATTCCCTACTACCTCAACTACTGGCTGATCTGGCAAACAAAACTGTACTACCTTGGTTCTACAATTCAACTGGGCATCATACTTAGAAAGCCAATCCATACCCAAGATAACATCATACCCCCAGATAGGAAATAAGATAAGGTCCGAAGGAAAACTATGCCCCTTAACATGTATTATACAATCCTTACAAACTAGGCCAGTCACATACTTATCAGTCAAAGAGGTACTAATCTCAACCACATAAGGCAATCTTTCAGGTTACAAATTAACATGTTGCACACAAGCAGGAGTAATGAAAGAATGCGTAGCACCAGAATCAATCAACACTTTAACAAGTTGATCAAGTATAAGAAAGTTACATTCCACAACTACAGTCTCCTCAGGCATCTCCTCTAAGTCAACTGCGTAGGCCCGAGCCTGAACCCGCTACTACTGCTGAGGTGCACTGGCCACAGGTCGGCCCTGATAACCCTGAGTCGCTGTATGACCCTCAGTCCTCGCATACCTAGGGCAATCCCTCGCCCTGTGCTGATTGCTACCGCAACCCAAACACGTCCTTGCTTTCACTCTGCAATCAGCCTCCACATGCCCCGTGCGGTTGCAGTGTGTACACTGTGATGATGATGCATTAACACTGCCCCTAGAAGAACCAGGAGCTGAAAAAACAGCTGATCTAGCCTGCTGCTACTGAGGCCTTACCAAACTAGCCCTGTACTGACCCTGAGACTAGGCTGACCTAAACTGGGACTGAACCTGATATGACCCCTACTGAAACTGAGGCCGATAATAACTCTACTGCCCCTGTGGCCTAAAAGAACCCGGCTGTGCTGGTGGCCTGTACCCAACCTGCTGTACGGGAGGCCTATACACACCCTGCTGATACTGTGACTGATATGGCCTCTTACTGGGTTGACTAGACACAAGCTGATCTTCATTTCTCTTCTCTAGTCTAGAAGCTGCCTCAAAGGCCTCAATGAATACATCATACCGATTTAGAGCCATCACATCCTGAATCTTGGGCCTCAACCCCAACATGAATCTACGAGTCTTCCACTCCTCATCTGCCACATACTCCGGTGCATAACGGGACAATCGAGTAAAGGTGGCCTCATACTGAGCCACTGAAGCATCTCCCTGCACTAAGGCTAGAAACTCTGCCTCTCTCCGCTCCCTCGCGATCCTCGGGACATACTTTGCCCAGAAAGCCATCAAAAATGTACCCCAAACATACGGAATACCCTGTGTCGCCCAGCTAGTTCTCATTGTGCGCCACCATTCTTCTGCCTCATCATCTAACAAGTACACAACAAAGGAGACTTTCTGCTTATCAGTATAGTCAAGAGGATCATAAATCTTCTCCATCTTGCTAATCCACGCCTCCGCCTTCCTATCATCCGGCTCCCCCTGAAATCTAGGTGGATGATATCCTAAGAACTCCTTTAGGGTACCACGCCCGTGGTTTCCACCCTACACATTCAACAATTGAGCTTGCAAAGCTTGATTCTGGATAGCCTGCCCTGCTAGTAACTGTGCCTGACCAGCCATTAACTCAGCTATCCTCTCCATAGCTACTCCCAAACGGTCATCATGGCTATCACGGCCCGGTGCCGCATTACCAGGAGTCTCATCTACTCCCTCGGGCCTACCTCTGGTCCTTGGTCGACCGGCCATTCTACTAATCAAAGAGTTAGCACAGTTATAGCACGTAAACAGGCTATAAACAATTATTAACACATAAACAACAAACTCATATAAAACAATAAACAAATTGATCACATAATCACATAAGCACTAAATCACATAATCACTTAATCACTTAATCATATTAATACATAGATCACTTTCTTTCAATTCATACATACTTTCATGCTAAGACCATTACCCATATTCCGAGAATACCCCGGCTGACAACTAACATGAGCACTGATACCACTTAAATGTCACGCCCCAACTCGACCCCTCCTATAATTAGTCAGGACGCAACGGAATTTCGACAGTATAACGACAGTAAATAGGATACCGAGGCTCTAAACCAACCTCAATAGGATATCATACATCAACTCCACAAACCATACAACAAACAACTCCTCAATAATATAACAACATACATCATAACCATATTATACAACAAACATTCCTCGTTATATGCCTCCGTTCCAACATAATACATGAACCCTTAATATACATTACAAAAACATATTGAGCCAATCTAGCAACCTAATCATAAACAAAAGAAAGGCTACTAAGACTGCGTCAACTAATTCATTAACTTTTCAACATCTTTTACACTATGAACTACAAAGCATATAAAAGTCTACTAAGTTAATTTACAAGATAATAAAACATGTACAACATCACGGATAAGACTCCGGAATATAAGACTCATCCACGTAAAGCACATTTTCCTCTTCAGGAGGCACGTACCCATAATCCTGCGATAGTACACCTGTATGCATGCAATAATAGAGAGTGAGCTTATATAAAATAAGCCCAGTGAGGATCCGATAGATCTCGAGCAAGGTTTACTAAACTCCTTGGAATTAATCTTTTGAGCCAGTAAACACACAATAACAACAATAATACTATCATCACAAAACTATATGACCATTCAATAAAGGATATTCTAGTTGGTGTAGCTCCAAACATCATCACGATCATAACAGCCTTCTTGTGACTCCCATAAACTCACGCACCCGAGGTACCCCAATAACCTCTCCCTCCATGACACCTCCGTTATACGAGCTGGAGGCAGTCTTTGGCAGTCATGCCGTTATCAACCCGATAGCCCGATGCTATCCGAGAGGTGGCACACACATACCAAAGACTCAGCAATAAATATAAACATCAATCATTCACAGGAGGACAGTCTAGCAGAACTGCCTATCTCCCGGCATCAATCAATAATCAATAATCATCAATAATCATCAATAATCATCAATAATCATCAATAATCATATTATCATCATAATAACATCAATAATCAATTTAACAACAAATAACTAAGTCAGATGACAAAGTAGGCCATCTAACCGAACATGCATTAAACACACAATCAAACCCTAGTTTACCCATCAACAACTCACAATTCAATCACTCAAACCACACCCAATCATCTAAGGCTCAAACAATTTTAAAGAAAGACAACCTAAACTTCAAATAATTATATCTTACATTTTACTAATCCAAACAACTCCAAATCAGTTTCAAACACTCACCCATTCAACCAACTACATTAACCCACTCGAAAACCAACCAAAACACAACCAAATCATGCTCAACAACCCTAAAACCCTAGTGTGTCATGGCTGAAATTTCCCGATTTTGGCACGGACATCACAATCGAAAATTCGGCATTACAACGGCACTACCACGTAATTATCAATCTTTTAGAAATCGACGGCCATCGATTCCGATCAACACAACTCAAAATATTTAACATTTAACAAATTAATCAACTTTAAATACTCAAAAAATAATAAATATGCTGCATCCGTTCAAATCTCGTAGTATTGCATATAAATGATCCCAAGCATGCATGGAGCAATAATCTAACATCAGATTAACATTCTAACGGTTTGATTTTCAGTTCTACGCAAAAACACAAAAGATGAGTTTTGAGATCCAGAATTTTTCTCTCACCTTTGATGCGATATAAGCCTAGGAATGCTTGCAATGCGTGCCCAACAAGCAGAATCCAACTCGGAACGAAATTCTACGGACAAAAACTAGGTTTTTCTTTGAATTTTTGCTTGGAAAACCTTGAACTCCTTTGGCTTTTTTCTCCTATGGCTTTCGGCCCTATGTGTGTGTGTAGAGTGTTTTTTGTGTTGTGTTGAGTGTGTGTTGATGATAATATGTAATTAAAAGCTTGGTCAAACAAAAAAAATGCAAAGTCAAAGTAGTATTTTAGTCCTTTAATTCATTTTCTTGTCTTTTAAATGCATTTTCTTGATCACCAAAGTTCAAAACAATTATTCAATACCCAAGCTAGCTCAAGTAATTTATTTTTAGGTGACAAGAAGTTTTACAATCAAACAATTCCACCCGAGTCGGCTTAAAACTCGATTTTCGCAAAAGTCGGTGTAAAAACCCTAATAAATTCCTAAGCCGATTTTAAAATTGTTTTAATCAAACACAGGTCTATTAAAGTCCGTGGACTAGGTCTAGAAGGGTTAAAAAGACCAGTTTCAAAATTTTAGCCGACGTATTTCGAAAACACTATTCACTAAAAATCGACGATAAAATTTCTGACTCCGTTTTTGATGAAAATTTCATGAATGCACATTTAGAATGTTCTAGGAGTATTGATATCAAAATTACCACATTCTAAGTCACATAGCATATAGACAGGTTAATTCACGCAAAACAAGACAGGATAGAAAAGTGGGGTTTCACAACTATCAATTTACAATTAACCTTACATGTAGTTTCAAAAAGGATTAAACACATTCTCCCACATAGTTTACTTAACCCTTCTAAGTGTTCACTAGTTGCACATTGATAACAACAACTAATTCTAACAATTGAATTGTTTAGCATATATAGAAACATTACCTATCTTTAAAGGTGGTGACCATCACAACTCTACTAGCATTCCTCATTCACAGTCGAATAGAATAGCTTTCAATTTAAATTAACTTTACTAGCAATTAGATTTCAATTACAATTCATGAAAACAACATAACTATAAGAGCCCCATTACGTTACTAATCATCCAAGGACACTACACAATAAGGTCTTGATCAAATAAATCCAATTAGAACATAATTATATCATCACTATAGCAAAATAACAGCAAAATTCTGATTCTCGTGTAACAAGGCATTTATGACACATCTCACCAAAATGATCATAACTTGCTCTAGACAACTCCGATTAATGCACCGTAAAAAGTTGTAGAAACTAGACTCGTAAGGCTTTCTAACGGTATATAATTTAACCCCTAATCCTTCTCCAATTAATACAGTTTTAAGATCGAAGTTGCCTCAATTTTGCTGAAAAATCTGGACAGCCATAGTTGAACACACACACATTAAGTTCTCAATGTTTTTAATTTCATTTCTTGCATGCATGGACTGATTTTCTTTAACAATAACTTAGCAAGCAAAGATTGTACCTCCTTTAGACATATTCACAAATACTTAACTCATAAGATCTCACTCAAAAAGATATACTTTCTATACAAACACATTTAATGCTTAAACATAATCCAACTATAAACATGACCTATAATTATTATCATGCTTATTCACCCAAATTACAATTTATAACTCACTCAATAGACAAATATAACAATTATAATAACTCAAATAGCTAATCATGCCATAAGCTCAACTAATTCACATAAACTCCAACAAAACTCCTTCATAATGCTTACTAATTAGATTCTAATCTTCATACGAGATAAACAACTTCAAATCTAACTTCACTAATCCCAAGTGACACTTTATTATACAACTAAATGCCATGAAATCATATTTTTAAGCATGTCAACACAAAAATACCGAAAAGTCTCTTTAGTGATTTGAACTACAATTACCTAATCCTATTAACAATTAAGCGTCATAATTACATTTTAAGAGCTTCCTAACACTTCTAAGACCAACTACATCATCAAACATGTCAAACTCAACATTTCATTTTAAGGTCCTCTTTGCATTTCAAGCTAAATTTCCAATTCTAGTCAAGTTATCACCATTTTTTATGATACATATAGCATTCTCAAGGGTTATAGCAACTATTAGAAGCATTAAAACAATTAGAAATGCAAAAACCCCAAAATTTGTAGGTTACTATTCATAGATACTATTCATCATCTTCTACAACATGCAATCTTCATTTCTAACCACACCAATTGCTATCAAGCCACTACATATTGTTCTCTAGGCATATTAGGAGGTATTTAAAGTATATATAAGCAAAGAAATAACATTAATCATCAATTACAAAATTTCAAATAAAGCCCTAGAATTTCTAATGCAAATAAAATGAACTACCTCACATATACTAGTTGTAGGATGCTAGTAGTAGACTCTAGGATGCTCAAAACACCTCCCAACTTCAAGCTTGATGATCAATTTGCAAGAATGGTTGGAGGTTTCTTCTCTTTTTTTTTTCTCTTGAGATGTCCAATGGGTTTGAGAGGGTGTGGGGGTGTTTGCTTCTTCTTTTTTTTGTCTTATGTATTGTTTTTAATAAGCCTAAGTTATAAATAAATATGTGTGTAGGAAAAATGCACACTATTGAAGTAAGACTAAATCAAATACAAGCTTAAAAATGCTCTTTTTATGTTATATAAATAATAGACTAAGGACATAATGGGTTGGATTGGTAAATTGAGTCTAATTAAACATATTTAAGGATCTAATAAAAGTCCAAAGTCTAGCTAATTCACTAGAAGCCCAAAAAAAATTCTACAAAAAGTTACTATTCTTTCGTAATACTATTCATTCAAGATGAAAACTATTTTCTAAATGCACACTCCCAACATTAAATACATTAAATAATATTTTTCACATTCCTCCTACATGACATATAATTGGAGAAAAATACAGTTTCAGAAAAATTAAACATTAAATTTTTTTTTTGAATAGTCTCTTATGCTAAAATTAAATAAATGCACATTTAATGCTCAAATAAGGCATTCAATAATTTAAAATGAATATGATGAGGTTCTTGGTCGTCACAGTACTTATGCTTAATGGCCGAGTTATTGCCTATGCTTCTAGAAAGTTGAAGCTGTATGAGGTGAATTATCCGACTCATGATCTTGAGTTGGCAGCTGTTGTATTCGCACTGAAAAAGTGGCATCATTATCTGTGGGGCAGTAAGTTCGAGATTTTCTCCGATCATAAAAGTTTGAAGTATTTGTTCTCATAGAAGGATTTGAATATGCGACAACGGATGTGGATGGAGCTTCTCGGAGATTATAATTGTTTTATCAGTTATCTGTATGGGAAGACAAATGTGGTAGCACACGCTCTTAGCCGTAAGGCAAGTATTTCTTGTTTGGCTGTTAAAAAGAGTGAGGTTCTTGAGGAATTTAGTTATTGGAGACCAGAGTTGACTCAGGTTGGGGTAATGTGTTCACATCTCCGTATGCAACCTTTATTGCTGTCTCAGATCAGAGAAGCTCAACAACTTAATTCAAAACTTCAGGAGATCAAGGATCAGATTTCAGATGATCAGTCTGACTTCAAATTACATGGGGATGGTATTCTTCGGTTTCAGAACAGGGTTTGTGTTTCCAATGAACCGGGGTTGAGGAGAGGTATTTTAGAGGAGGCTTATAATTCTAAGTATACTATTCATCTCGGTGGAAATAAGATGTACCGGGATTTGAAATAACATTATTGGTAGAATAACATGAAAAGGGAGGTTGCTCAGTTTGTATCCAGATGTTTGACTTGTCAGCGAGTAAATGTCAAACATTAACGACCCGCAGGGTTACTACAGCCGTTGGCAATACTAGAATGGAAGTGGGAACATATTACGATGGACTTTGTCTCTAGTTTGCCTAGAACACTGAGAGGTAACGATGCAGTTTGGGTTGTTGTGGACCGTTTGATGAAGACAACTCATTTCAATCTGAGGAGGTTGGGAGATGAGGTTGCAAAGTTGGCAGATCTTTATGTGGATCAGATTGTTAAACTTCATGGGATTCCATCTAGTATTGTCTCAAATCGAGATCCTCGGTCTACTTCTCGTTTGTGGAAGAAACTTTAGGAGACTTTGGGTACTCAGTTAAACTTCAACACAGGGTATCATCCACAGACTGACGGTTAGTTTGAGAGGACTATTCAGATTCTGGAGGATATGCTCAGGGCTTGTGTTCTGGACTTCGGGAAGAACTGGGAGAAACATCTACCACTTGCCGAGTTTGCCTATAACAATAGTTATCAAGCGACTATTGGGATGGCACCTTTTGTAGCTCTTTACGGCCGTAAGTGCCGATCACCTTTGTATTGGGATGAAGTAGGGGAGATGAAGGCTATTGATCCAACTATCATGTCGGAGCTTCTAGAGAAGATTGAGAATGTTCAGTTGATCAGGCAAAGGATGTTGACAGCGCAGAGCAGATACAAGAGTTATACTGATAAGCGTCGTTGGGATTTGGAGTTTGTAGTCGGGGATCAGGTTTTCTTGAAATTGTCTCCTCGAAAGGGATTTGCTCGATATGGTAAATGTGGTTAGTTGAGTCTGAGGTTTGCAGGGCCATTTGAGATTAACGACAGAGTTGACAAGTTAGCATATCAGTTGGCTTTATCGGAGAACTTCTCTAATGTTCACGATGTCTAATTTACGGAAATATAATTCGGATCCTTCTCATATTCTAGAGCCAGAGCCGTTACAGCTTCATGAGAATCTGACTTATGATGAGCGACATATTCGTATTCTAGATCAGATGGAACGGGAGTTGAGATCGAAAAAGATTCCAATGGTCAAAGTATTATGGAAGCATCATGGGATTGAGGAAGCTACTTGGGAAAGAAGAGATCGGATGCAGCAGCAGTATCTAGATCTGTTATGTTCAGCAAGTAAGAATTTTGAGGACGAAATTTCTTTAAAGGAGGGAGAATGTGAGACCCCAGATTTTTCCTTTGCCTAGATTTGCGTGATTTAACCTGCTTATGTGTTATATAAGTTAGAATGTGCTAATTCTGTGATTTATATTCTTATTACATGATAAGTGTGTATTCATGAAATTTTTATCAAAAACGGCATTAGAAATTTTATCGTCCGCTAAAATTTTTACACGAGTGTTTTAAACATCTTAAAACCTAATCCTCAGATATTAATAGACCAGTGTCTGATCAAAACGGATTCCAAATCGGATTAGGAATTTTAAAGGTTTTTACACCTTCTTTTGTGAAAATTGAGTTTTTAACCGAGTCGGGTGAAAGTCTTTGCATGTAAAAATTGTTGTCAACTAAAAATATGCTACTTAAAATAGTCTAGGAGTTAATTGTATGTTGGTGAGCAAAATAGTCAAGAAATAGAATTAAAAGACTAAAAATACTAGAAATAACTAAGTGTTCACCTTTGACTTTTTATATTTTTGTTGACCTTGAGCTTATAAGCACCAACACACACTAAAACCAACACAAAGCACACTTACAAACATACACATAGCCGAGAGTTTGAGGGAGAAAAAGGGAAAAGAATTTTCAAGGTTTTCAAAGCAAATTTCTCTTGAAAACCTAGTTTTTGTCCGTAGTTTTGCAAATTGAGCTAGATTTCGCTTGTTGGGCACGCATTGCACGCATTCTTAGGCTTGTTTCAGATCAAAGGTGAGAGAAAATTTTTAGATCTCAAAGTGCTATTTTTATGTCTTTTCATATAACTATTTATTTAGCCAGTGAAATGCTAAACTGTCTTTAGAATATTGCTTAGTAGATGCCAAGGATAATTTATATGGGTTTATAGCTGTTTTGAACTGTGGTAGCACAAATTTCTATTTTTTGGGTATTAAAGTTGAGAAATTGGCTAAATGTTGAATAATTGTTGTTGTGGCGGATGGAATTGATTGCTGTTAGCTTCTAAAAGTTTGTTAAATACGTGGTAGTAATGTTGTAATGTCGAAATTTTGATTGTGATGTCATGGTGAAAATCCAGAAAATTCAGCCATGGTGCATTGAAGTTTTAGGGTTGTTGGGCTTGTTTAGGATGGATTATGGTTGGCTTCCGAGGGGGCTTATGTTGTTGCTTGAGTGGGTGAGTGATAGAAACTGGTTTGGAGGTTATTGGATTAGTGGATTGTAAGTTATGGTTTTTGGAAGTTTGAGTAGTTTTTCTTTAAATGTTGAAATAATGTCTTTAGTTGTTTGGGTGGTATTTGAGTGGTTGAATCATGGGTTGTTATTGGTTAGATTCGGGTTTGGTTGAGTGGATTAATACATGTTAAGTTAGATGGCCTACTTTGTCATCTAACTTAGTTGTTGAGTTGTTAATTGATTATCTGATGTTATGTTGTTGAAATGATGTTAACTGATTGATTATTGATGAAGCCAGGAGATAGGCAACCTACTTTGTTGTCTTCTTGTGATATGATTGATTATTATTATTGTCATGAGTCTTGGTATGTGTGTGCCACCTCTCGGGCAGCGTTGGGTTGTCGGGTTGATAACGACATGACTATCATAGACTACCCCCAGCTCGCATGGGCGGAGGTGCCATGGAGGGAGGGGCTAGTGAGGTACCTCGAGTGTGTGAGTAATAGGGAGTTATAAGAATATGGTTGAGATCGTGATGGCGTTTAGAGCTACACCAACTAAAGTATCCTTATTGATTGGTTATGATTATTGTTATGTTTATATTGATGTTGATATTTGTTATGTGTTAAAGATCTATTAATTCCTCACTGGGCTTGTTTTATGTAAGCTCACTCTTATTCATTATGTGCAAGCAGGTGTTACCGAACCAGATTACGGTTATGTTCCTCAGGAAGCTGAGAATGTGACTTTTGTTGAAGAGTCTTATGTGCCAGAGTCATATCCTGATGCTTAGCTAGAATGTTGTATGCTATTTTGTAGTATGACTTATGTTGTAGAGTTTCAATCTTTTAAAGGTTGTATTGTATAAACCGATCTAAAGGTAGTAAAAGTGTTATGCTAGTTTAGCAGTCTTTCTTTTGATTATGATTAGATTGCTAGGCTGGTATATAATCTATTTTGCAACGTATGTTATAGCCTATGTATGATGTTGGAACGGAGGCGTATAACATTTGGATGAAATGATGAAAGAATGATTAATGTATGGTTAAGGTTGCATTATTGATTGTTAATATAGTGGTAGAGATGTTGTTGATCTTTGGTGTTTGTTGTGTGAAGTTCTAAAGGGTTGGTTTAGAGCCCTAATGTCCATGTTACTATCGTTATACTGCCGAAATTCCGTTGCGTCCTGACTGATCGTAGGAGCAGTCGAGTTGAGGCATTACAGTGCAGCCGAAGAGTAAGAGGATTCAGAGATTTGTTATAGGGCTGAGGCCCGATATTTCGTTGAATTTGTATACTAAGGACTATCCCTCTTATGCCGGAGCAGTCAGGATAGCTGCCAGATATGAGAAACGTAAAGCATATATGTTTAGGGAGCCTAGTCAGCTCAGTAAATGACCATATCAGACACAGAGTCAGGGGTATCAGAGGCAGACTATTTCAATTCGTCAGAGCCAGCAGGCGAGGCAGACTCAGAGTTATACCGGGACTACTCAAACTCAAGCACGACCAGTTCAGAGTAAGAATCAGGGGCAGCCTCGTCCAGTTGTGGCACGATCTCAGCAGGGTAGTTCAGCTACTTCTACTTATAGACTCCTACGGGAGGCACTGTTGCAAGACGTCACCAGCAGTGCAGCTTTTGTCAGCGCCACGACCACATAGAGGAGAATTGCTGGACGAGATTGAACAATTGTACAGGTTGTGGGAGTGACTAGCACATGGTCAAGTATTGCTTGAAATTCAAGAACACTAGGGGTCAGACATCTGGTCAGGGCACCAGCTACAACACCAGCTCCTCGGGGACAGGCCTGAGTATTTGCTCTAGATCATGAGGAGCTTCCTGATACGACTATAGTTGCTGAAGGTACTTTTCTTCTCAATAATAAAGCAGCCACATTTTTAATTGATTCTGGGGCTATATACTCATTTATCATACTATGTGTGCACAATCTTCTGCATTGAAAATTGATAAATTGCCTTACAAGATTGAGGTAGGTTGTGATACCCCGAACCTGGCATGTATTCAATAGCATTTAAAGTTCATTTAAATTGCATTTTATTGACCTTTCACCTTCTTTGACCAAATTAGTTGACTTTTCATCTACATTGACCAACTAGGACAAGGTGAGAATTTTTGAAATGTTTAATAAAGGGCAAACTTGGGATTAAAATTAAAAAAATGCAATGTTAAGTTAGTCAAATTTTGGGTCAACTTTGGAATTAAATATGAATCAATTGGGGAAGAGTTAGGTAGCAAATTATATATGGTTGGAAAGCTCTATGAGTCTAGTTTTTGAGGCTTCAAACCGTTCGTGAATTGGAGTTTTCTAGAAGAAGTTATGGCCGTTTTCGTAAGGTCGCGCATAGTTGTTTTGGATTAGCGGGTTGACCGAAGCTTTGACCATTGACTATTGTTGTCATCTTTTATAAGCATAAAATAGCATAAAAAACAAAGGAAAAGCTGAAAAATAAAGAGAGAAAACCAAGAGTTCAAGGAGAAAAGAAAAAAAAAATTCAACTTCAAATCTTCAAATCTTTGCGAGGGCTTGCACGGGATCGTTTCCGAGGCTTCTAATGTTGTTTTCCTAGCGTCTATTAGCAGCTAAGGTGAGGGATGCATCGTTATTTGCGCATTAGAGAATATGATGTCAAGACTTTAATTTTTAGAAATTGCGTATAGAATGTTGTTTAATTCATTTTGTTGCTTGAAATATGTTCTATGATGTTAGTAGACCTTACTTTTGTAAGTTTTTAGCAATTTATGCGGTTAAAATTGATTATTGTATTTCAAATGTTGATTGAATAGTGAAAAACGTGAATAGTAAACCCCCGTTCGAAAGTTGCTCCGTTTTGCGTTCTGTTGATGTGGAAAGATGCTAGATATGTTAAAATGCTTAAATGTATGGTTTAATTGGATTGTGTAATGGAAAAACGAAGAAAAGTGGCTTGCTACATGTTGGGGTCGTTCCGGTCGAGTTTAGCATTTTATCGTTTTGCGTGAAGGCATTGTCGTAGTAGCCCATGGAAGCACTTTTGGTGCAGTCATGACATTGGTTGGGTGATCGGTTGAGGTAGTTGTAATTCAAACGAGCAAAGGGGGAAATCAGGGCTTTGCGGGAATTCTAGGGTAAAGTAGGGTTTTGTGGTCTTTAGACGTGCCTTATGATGTCCTAGGAGGAGGGGTGAAGTCGGTTTCCAAAACTCGTAGCTCGTTTAGAAGTAGTAGCATTGAGAAAGTTGGGGTCATTTAGTGTTTTAGTTGATTTTTATAATGCTTGCTTATATGATGCTTATTGTGGATTATTATTCTCGTTATACTTGAATATGATTGAATTGTATATCATTGTTGTTTTTCCATAGATGTCATCTTTCATTCCACCGAATTAGATCTATGCATAGAATCGTTTAGTGGACTTAATCATTTCATGGTCCCCATAACGATCGGGACATTTTAATAGAAGGATCGGACTACACGCTAATTTTCGACTGTAAATAGATTCGTTGGAATTGGACTTCATTAATGTATATATTGTCATGATACGTTCGTTGCTAACGCGTCAATCATGAACATGAAGGTATTCTGGAAAATGGCGGAGACATTTTCAAAATCGATCCTTTATCGTTATACGGTCATGAACCTAGAAAGTCACACACTTAGAGTATCATGAATAAGGCAAATTCTAAGCTTGGTATTTAGTTAGAAACACGTTAAAGTGTTAACGGTATTATTTTGGCCATTAACGGTTAAGTGGGCCAAAATCATAATTTTTGAAAGTTTTGGGGCCAAAGTATAGATACTTAAAAATATTGGGGCAAGAGTGCAAATAGATTGAGGGGTCAATCTTCAATTAATTATTCTAAAGGGGTTTAGAATTAATTAATGTTGTCTTCACTAAAAGACAAACAACAACTAACACTAAAAGACAAAACACAAAAGGACAAACACTAAAAGACAAAAGACAACTTGCACAAAAAGACAAACAACAACTTAGAAGAGAAATTTGTCCAAAATGCCCTCCTATGGCCGGCCACTTGAAGGAGATTTTGATACTTGGCTTCTTCTAGTCTTTCTTTGGCCGAAAATTACACATCAAATAGAAGAAAAAATCTCTCTTTCTTCCCCTTGGCAATTCGGCCATAGCTAGAAAAGATAGAAGATTTAGTTTTTTGTGTTTTACATAATATACTTAAGCTCTTGGGTAATCAACTAAGGCCAGCATTTTAATTAGTAAATTACCTTGTTGCTTTTGGATACCCGTGGACCAACTAGGACCTTTGCACTTGCGGAGGAGATTTGTCTGAGCCAATATCTTCCTTTCAAGAATCTACATCTGAGTTCTCCACGCGAGGTTTTCGTTTTAAATACATTTGTATATTGTTGTATATACTCTTATGTATTTTTCTTTTATGTACTAGTTACGGATTTACTCTTGAGATTTTGTGAATACAACTACCAACATGCAAATTTTTAATTTTTATTATTTCCGCTGTGCTTGCATGTTTTTGTTATTTACATATCTCGAGACGATCCCGTTGTTCTCCCGCTTTTGAAGCTGACACCCTATTGCGCCTTCATTATGAAGTTGACGCCTTTATGGCCCTTCAAGAAGATCAAGGATCAGATTATGGATGATCAGTATGACTTCAAGTTACATAAGGATGGTATTCTCTGGTTTCGGAATAGGGTGTGTATTCCCGATGAACCGGGTTTTAGGAGACATATTTGGGAGAAGGCTCATAATTTTAAGTACACCATTCATCCCGGTGCAAACAAGATGTACCAGGATTTGAAACAACATTATTGGTGGAACAACATGGAAATGGAGGTTGCTTAGTTTGTATCCAGATGTTTGACTTGTCAGCAAGTGAAAGCGGAACATCAATGACCCATAGGGTTACTTCAGCCGTTGGCAATACCAGAGTGGAAATAGGAACATGTTACAATGGACTTCACCACTGGTTTACCTAGAATACCGAGAGGTTATGATGCGGTTTGGGTTATCGTGGACCGTTTGACAAAGACAACTCATTTTATTCCAATAAGGATGGGAGATGAACTTGTAAAGCTGGCAGATCTTTATTTGGATCAGATTGTTAAACTTCATGGGATTCCAATCAGTATTGTCTCTGATCGAGGTCCTCGGTTTACTTCTCAATTTTGGGAGAAACTTCAGGAAACTTTGGGTACTGAGTTGAGTTTCAGCACATCATATCATCCACAAACTAACGGTCAGTCGGAGAAAACTATTCAGATTCTGAAAGATATGCCCAAGGCTTATGTTTTAGACTTTGGGAAGAATTGGGAGAAACATCTACCTCTAGCCGAGTTTGCCTATAACAATAGTTATCAAGCGACTATTAGGATGACACATTTTGTAGCTCTCTACGGCCATAAGAGCCGATCACCTTTGTATTAGGATGAGGTAGGGGAGATGAAGGTTATTGATACGATTATGATGTTGGAACTTCTAGAGAAGATTGAGAATGTCCAGGTTATCAGGCATAGAATGTTGACAATGCAGAGCCGATACAAGAGTTATGCTAATAAGCATCGTCGAGATTTGGAGTTTGCAATCGGGGATCGAGTTTTCTTGAAATTGTCTCCTCGTAAGGGTTTTGCTTGTCATGGTAAATGTGGTAAACTGAGTCCGAGGTTTGTAGGGTCATTTGAGATTACTGGCAAAGTTGTCAAGTTGGCGTATCGGTTAGCTTTACTGGAGAACTTTTCTAATGTTCATGACATCTTTCACGTATCTACTTTGAGGAAGTACTATCCAGATGTTTCTCATATTCTGGAACTAGAGCCGTTACAGCTTCGTGAGAATCTAACTTATGATAAACGATCGATTCGTATTCTAGATCAAATGGAACGGGAGTTGAGGTCGAAGAAGATTCTGATGGTTAAAGTGTTGTAGAAACATCACGGGATTGAAGAAGCTACTTCGGAAAGAAGATATCAGATCCAGCAGCAATACCCAGATTTGTTCCGAGCAACAAGTAAGAATTTCGAGAATGAAATTTCTTTAAAGGGGGAAGAATGTGAGACCCCAATTTTTTTCTAAAATGCAAATACGTGTTTTATCTGTCTAGCTGCTATTATAATTGATATATATGAATTTATATGTGCTATTTAGTGATCTTAGACTAACTTTGCATTTAAAACACATTTGCAAAACAAATACGGTGACTTTTTAACTTCTTTTGCAAAATCGGGTTTTATACCCTAGTTGTATATATATGTATGCATATGTTAAATGTTTTCAACTAATTTTAGTCTACTAAATATGGTATGTGAGTTAGAATTAATATTTATTAGTGTTGTAGGCTAAAAAAACTAACAAAAGAAACAAGTTGACAACTTTGACTTTTTGCAAAAATGTTGACTAAGCTTATATTAATGCAAAATACACACAAAAAATAGAAAAAATAGCTCTCAACTCCTCCATTTCTCATACACATTGTCGTCCACCCTTGGAGAATAAAGAAACATTTTTCACTTGGTTTTGAAGAAAATTTTCAAAGCAAATGTCATTTCTAGGCCAAATCTTTTCATTTCAGGCTAGATTTTGCTTGTTGGGCACTTTTTCTACACATTCCTAGCATCACTTTTCATCAAAGGTGTGGGAAAAATATAGTTCGTTATTTCAAAGTTGAGTTGAGTTTTTGGTTGATGCAATTGTAGTGGTTATTTTGTTAAATTGGTGTTAGATTATTGCTTAGTAGATGATAAGGACCAATTATATGTATTTGTAGCCATTTTAAACGGTGGTAGCGTGTATTTTTATTTTTCGGGTATTTAAATTGATTATTTGGCTTATGTTTGAGTAATTGTTGTTGTAGTGATTGAAATTGTGTTGTAGTTGCTTCTATAGGGTTGTTAATTATTGTGTAGTAATGTTGTAATGCCAAATTTTCAATTTGAATGGCATAGCAAAAGGTCAAAAAATTCAGCCAAGGTGCATTGCCAAAATTAGGCTTGTTGCGCTTATTTTGGGTGGCTTTTGATTGGTTTCCGAGGGGGTTAATGTAGTTGCATGTGGGGTTGAGTGGTAGGAAAAGGTTCGGGGGTTGTTTGATCAGTAGATTGAAAGTAATGAATTTTAGAAGTTTGTGTAATCTTTCTTTGAAATGTTAAAATGTTGTCCCCAGTTGTTTGGTGGTACTTGAGTAGTTGTTTCATGGATTGTTGGGGGGTAGGTTTGGGTTTGAAGGCATATTGAAGTGTGTGTTAAGTTGGGTGGCCTACTTTGTCATCTAACTTGGTTGTCTTGGTTGTTTAATTAATGTTATGTTGGTTGAAGCATTGTTAATTGATTGATGATTGTTGTTGTACCAGAGGACAACCTACTATGTTGTTCCTCGGAATATGAAATATTTAATGTTATTATTGTGAGTCATAATAGTGTGTGCCACCTCTCGGGCAGTGTCAGGATGTCGGGTTGATAACGGCATGAATATCATGTGGTATCCCCTATCTCGCATGGGCGGAGATGCCATGGAATGTGGGTCTAGGATGGGATACTTCCGGAATATATCAATGGGCATAAAGGGTTAATTGAGATCGTGAAGGCGTATAGAGCTACATCAGTTAGTGTATCTTTTCTCATTTGAATGGTTATTTGTGTTTTTTTTAATTGAGTTATTGTTGTTGATGAAGTTTATTGATTGTTATTGTATTTAGGATGATTTCCCAAGTAGTAAAGAGAAAATATTTCCAAAACATCTTTTGAACCCTCGTTGAGCTTTGTATTGTATAAGCTCACCCTCTTTGCTGACTTTTAGGTGTTACTGAGCCGAAGTTAGGGTACATGCTTCAAGAGATTGAGTACGAGCATTTTGTGGATGAGTCAAATGTGCAAGAGTCTTATCCTTGATGCCTTTGCTGGAATGCTTCTATGTTGTTCTGTAACATGAAATATGTTGTAATGTTCAAAGCTTTAAAGGTTGTATTGTATAAGATGCTTAAAAGATAGTGAAAAGTATAATGCTAGCTAGTTGTCTTATTTTTGGAATATGAACAGGTTGCTAGACTAGTTTTATATATGTTATGCATATGCATAGTATAACTTGTGGTATGTTGTTGAAACGGAGGCGTATCACTTTGTTGGGATGTTGTGAGGTTGTATAATGTGGGGTGTGAATATATGTATATGGTTGAAATGGTTGTTGAAGTTTGGAGTTGGTTGTGTGGTGATTTAAAGGATTGGTTTAGAGTCCTGTTGTCCATATTATAGACGTTATATTGTCAAAATTCCGTTGCATCCTGATTAATCGTAAGTGGGGTCGAGTTGGGGCATGACAAAAAGTGTTTCACATATATTGCTCGCCAAATTCATGATATCTCACAGAAATGTCTTGTTGCCCTTGTTGAGGGTACAAGTAAAAATGAGATTACAACCTATGAGAAGTACAAGGTTAGTACCACTCTAGTGAGATGTGTAATGCATAGATCCATGAGCTCTGAACTTCAGAGGCAGCATAAGCATTTAATCCCTAAGATTGATCCATGAATACCATAAGGAGTTGAATGGCGTTGGATGTTGGATAGTCAGATATTAGATATCGAAGTCCTCGTTCTAGGTACAAATGACTGAGGCTTGTCTTATTGGAGATCATATTCCCATGATCGGTTACATTGAGAGAACACCCTTTGGGTTTGATCCCATCGTCGTTACCCGACGTCTTCTCTCTATTCGAGGTGATTCTTCACATGAACAAGGTTAACATTGAGTTTTGTTTACCCAATTCGATTGAGCTCATTGCAAACTCAATAAGAGATAATGAAACCATTATGCTAATGGGAGATTCTTCTAGGCCAAGAAATACGGCAAGTCTTCTAGGAGAAGAAAAAGGAAAGATTCACCTTAAAGCAAGATGATAGGATCAAGGGATATTTGTTTAATGCTATATAAGAACAAGAACAAGGCTATCAGCTTTCAAATACCAAAAAGGAAGACTGTTACATATGCGATGTGATGCCCGAGAACTCTATCATAAATCCTTTATAACAGTTGCATATCTATTTGCGCATTCTTATGTACATCATCTTTATTGTTTAATTACTTTAATTTGAGGTTACCATTCATAAGATTTTCGATTACCTTGAATGTTAGATTTTATATTTTTCCTAGGTCATATGACATTTAGAAGGAATCGAGACCTAGTTATTTTGGACTTTCAAGCTTGGGAGCGTGCGTTTGGAAAACAGTTTTTGCACCATTTGAATAGTATTACGTAGGTAACAACTCAAATTACAACTAGTTAGCAAGTAATTGAGTTTTATCTTAGCTTAACTAAGACTTTAGTGGCATTTGGCTTCATTATTTATGCATACATATATATCAATATACTTAACATAAAACGACACAACCATTATATCATCAAAAACAAAAGCTAAAATTCCATTTTTGTCCTCTCATCTGGCCGACCACTTCAAGAGGGAAAAAGAGAAAATTTTCTTCATCAACCTTGCATGCTTGACTCTTGGCTTGATCTAGGAAGGATAGATGGCAACTAGGAGCTCCTACTACATACCTAAATCTTCATACTTGTGAGGGAGATGCACTTTATTTATTTTCAAAGTTTATGTTCACATATTGAATTTGCTTGATTTGTCAATTATAGCTATAAAACTTGTTATGAATGTTTATTATATGTTATTTGGAGCCTATAGAACTAGTTTATGTAGCTTGTTAGTAAATTCTATGGTAGAATGCATAAATTGAATGCAAGAGATGATAAATAGTGCTCATTTTAGGGTTTTGAATAAAATTTGCTAATTAGCTTGAATTGAGACTTCAATTATTATGCTCTAGGCCCTAGTGAAGCTAGTTGAAAGGCCACGTGAAGTTGAAACACCCAAAACCGAGCTAAATTGCGAAATTAATCGACTTTAAAAAGAGGACTTTTCCCGTTGTGCAATCTGGGCAAGTTTGGACTATGGTTTAAGTATCCTTGGGGTAAGGAAGCACTTTTGGTGCTTTCGTTACGCGAAATTGGGTCTCGGTTAGTATAGTTGTAGTTAAAACCCGCTCGTGGCCTTCCCGAGCTTTATCTTCTAAAATGAGTTTTTATGATCTTAATAGGTGTCTTTTAGCTTAATTAGGACTATAGTATGATTAGTAGGAAGTTTGGAAACCTTGAGATGTGCATAGGAGAAGGAAAGCTTGGTTAAAGAAAGGGGAAGAAGTAGTTTTGGCTATTTTTGATGCATTTGAAACTTGTTGTTGAGTTATCATGTATTGTATTGAACATCTAAAGTTTAATAAAGCTATTCAAATTGATGGTGAGGAAAAGTTATGTTGATTGCTACTATAAAGCTATTTCGTTTTATTGTGAGCTTATATTGTGCTTATATGTGAGGGCGGCCTACTTTATCAACCCTCGTACGTGTTATGTGATATTTTAATGTTTGTGGACTTATCTCGGGGTTGTGCAACCTTTTCGGACATGGTAGCGTCGAGAAACATGGGCGGCGTCTGGCTTGCCGTGCTCCCTCGACTACCATGGTACCTATTCCCTTTCTCGCTGAGTATACTCCACTACCCCAGAGGCGTGGTTCACCTGCTGGGCATGGACCTACCTCTGGAGAAAGGGTCGTAGGATCGAGATACATCCGGAGTATCCCAACTTGTTGGTGTATGGGTTTGCCAGCACTTGCGTGAAGTTCGTGGCTCATGGCCGTGATTGAAGACTTGGAAGTGGAACCGTATCCTTTTTAATGTGGTCAATTACTTGGCTATTTAACCTTGTTGATTTATGTTGTATAAATGTGATTTCCTGTGTTGCATATCATATTGCACGCCCGGTATGTTGCATCACCTCCCTCGCTGGGCAACATTGTTGCTCATTCCTCATTTGACATGTTTCAGGAGAAGCTGAGGTAGACCCCCATCTAGTAGTAGTAGTTGAAGAGGAAGAAGTGCAAGTTGAGCAGCTTCTGTGACTTTGTGTGATAAGGTGGATCATATGTGCAGTTTGCTTGGAGTTCATGTTAAATGTTGTGTTTTGAGACCTTGGGGTCTTGTATATATATTGGTAGTTGAAATCTTGTATGATAGAGAAAGTCGATGGATTGTAATAATGGATTTTAGAATACTTCTTCTATTGCATGCTTGGGTGTTTATTATCTTACAAGTAGAACTTAAATTATAATTGTATCTAACTACATTTAGTTAAAGCCAACTTGTCTCGCATGCTTGTGTGCTTAGGTAGATTGTTGTTGCTCCAAGGCTCGGATGGCCTTGTGATAAAGCTATGCAAGAAGTGTCTTGCATTGGTCACGCAGAGGAAGCATAGTGATGATTTAGGTTTTGGGATTAGTTCAATAAATCCTACCTTTTTTATTTATAATTCTGCTCTAAGGGTATTGGACACCAGTAGCTCTCTTGATGGGACTACGAAAGAGTAAAAATTTGGAACTAAGGAGAACTATTTACATTGGATGTAGAGGTTATGTCTCCAAGTAGTACCAAATAGGCAGAACATGGTGTTCATATGTATGCCTTAAATCAAACCCGTGAACATATGAAGACCCAAAGATAACGTAGTGAATAAATCCTACCTTCAGCACTGCAGACTGGGTCATATCAGTGAGAACGACTTGAGAGGTTGGCCGAGGAAGGATTCCTTGGGGACTGCATTCATGTGTCCTATGCAACCTACGAGTCATGTTTTAAGGATAACATGATTAAGACACCTTTCTTTCATAAAGGTGGACGAGCTACAGAATTGTTAGAATTGGTACATACAAATGTATGTGGACCACTTCGAGTACAAGCTAGAGGAGGTTTCACCTACTTCATCACCCTTACAGAAGATCTGTGAAGGTATACATATGTGTTCTTATTGAAACACAAGTTGACGGCTTTTTAAAGCATTCAAGAACTTAAAGAATGAAGTAGAGAAACGAACATGCAAGAGTATTAAGAAACTTCGATCAGATTGAGGTAGGAAATACTTGAGCGATGAGTTTTTAAGTTATCTTAGAGGGAATGATATTATCTCATAATGTACTATTCTTGGAGCACCGCTGCACATTGGTACGTCCAAGAAAATGAATAACACCTTGCTGGACAAAGTCAAATCCATGATGGGTTTCACTAATCTTCTAGGGTATGCCTTGAAATTTGCTACATATCAATCGAATAGTGTTCCTTTCAAATCAGTTTTGAGTACACCATATGAGATATGGTAGGGTTGTAGATCAAGTCTTGACTACCTCAGGATTTGGGGTTGCAACGCCTACGTTAAGAAATATAAGACAAAGAAAATGGAAGCAAGATCTGACAGTATAGATTTGTAATATCCCAGAGAGATTAGGGGATATTATTTCTACCACACATTAGATCATAAAGTGTTCATTGGTCAGATATGCCTAGGTCTTAAAGAATGAGTTCTTACAAGTAGGGCATAGTGGGAGAAAAGGTAGAACTTGATAAGATCAAGGGTCCACAACAAATCAGTCAGAAGGAGGAACCTAAAGGCAACACTGACATACTTGTACAAACACCACTGATAAGATTTGGGAGAATCACTCGCAAGCCAGATAGGTTCTGACAGTACCTGATCCAGGATGGCGATGTTGTAGAGGTCAGTCTATGTGACGTATGACTAGCTACATTCTCAGAGGTGATGCAATATTTGATTGTGAGTAGTGGCGTCAGGCCATGAGAACCAAAATGAACTTCACAAGGGTCAGCAATGTTGGACATTGGTTGATCAACTTGGGGCTCATTGCCATAGGGTATAAGTGCCTGTTCAAACATGAAAGACTATAGTAGACGGCGAGGTTGAAATATACAAGGCGCGTCTAGTTGTCGAGGGCTTCTCGCCTAAGGCAAGGCATTGATTATAATGAGACCTTCTCGCAAGTAGCAATGTTCAAGTCTGTTTGGATCAAGCTTGCTTTAGCAGCACATCATGACTAGTCGATTTCACAAATTGATGTAAAACCGTGTTTCTCAATGGGAAGTTGAGAAGGATATGTACATGGTACAATCCGTGGGTTCTACAGCAGGGAATGTTGAGTCCAAGGTATACAAGCTGTAAATAACCATTTATGGACTAAGAGCATCTCGCAATTGGAATGAATATTTTGATAGAAAAGTCAAAAGGGTTTGGCTTGGTCTAAAACAAAGGGGAATACTACATGTACAAAAGTGTGAAACCCCACTTTTCTATCTTGTCTCGTTTTGCATGTTTATTCTTGTTTCGCGTGAATTGACCTGTCTATGTGCTATGCGACTTAGAATGTGATAATATTGATATTAATACTCCTAGAACATTGTGAAACCCCAAATTTTTGACCTTATCTCGCTTTGCGTGTTTTATTCTCGTTTTGCATGAATTGACCTGTCTATGTGCTACATGACTTAGAATGTGATAATTTTGATATCAATACTCTTAGAACATTCTAAATGTGTATTCATTAAATTTTCATCAAAAACGGAGTCAGAAATTTTATCGTCGATTTTTAGTGAATAGTATTTTCGAAACACGTCCGCTAAAATTTTGAAACTTGTCCTTTTAACCCTTCTAGACCTAGTCCATGGACTTTAATAGACCTGTGTTTGATGAAAACGGTTTTAAAATCGGCTTAGGAATTTATTAGGGTTTTTACATCGACTTTTGCGAAAATCGAGTTTTAAGCCGACTCGGGTGGAATTGTTTGAATGTAAAATTTCTTGTCACCTAAAAATAACCCACTTGAGATAACTTGGGTGTTGCATATTTTTTTTGAGCGTTGGTGATCAAGAAAATGCATTTAAAGACAAGAAAACACTAAAAATACTAAGTTTTTAACTTTGACTTTCATTTAAATGTTGACCACCTTGCTCATAAGTAGTTACACACATTAAAACAAGCCAAAAACACCACAAAACACACACAAAACCGTGAGTTCAAGGGGGAGGAAGAATAAGAGCATTTTCAAGGTTTTTCAAAGTAATTTTCACATAAAAACTTCATTTCAAGGCCAAATCACTTCATTCAAAGCTTGATTTTTCTTGTTGGGCATCCATTCTACCTATTTCTAGCCTTGGTTTGCATCAAAGGTGAGAGAAAAATTCTAGATCTCAAAACTCATCTTTTGTGTTTTTGCGTAGAATTGAATATCTAACCGTTAGAATGTTAATCTGATGTTAGATTATTGCTCCATGCATGCTAGGGATCATTTATATGCAATACAATGAGATTTGAACGGATGTAGCATATTTATTATTTTTTGGGTATTTAAAGTTGATTAATTTGTTGAATGTTGAATATATTGAGTTGTGTTGATCGGAATCAATTGCCGTCGATTTCTAAAAGATTGATAATTACGTGGTAGCGCCGTTGTAATTCCGAATTTTCGATTGTGATGTCCGTGCCAAAATCCAGAAATTTCAGCCATGATACACTAGGGTTTTAGGGTTATTGGGCATGATTTGGATGTGTTTTGGTTGGTTTCCGAGGGGGCTAATGTAGTTGATTGAATGGGTGAGTGTTTGAAACTGATTTGGAGTTGTTTGGATTAGTAAAATGTAAGATATGATTATTTAAAGTTTAGGTTGTCTTTCTTTAAATTGGTGAATTGAGCCTTTAGATGATTGGGTGTGTTTGAGTGATTGAATTGTGAGTTGTTAATGGTTAGACTAGGGTTAGATTACGTGTTTCATGCATGTTAAGTTGGATGGCCTACTTTGTCATCTAACTTAGTCGTTTGTTGTTTTATTAATTATTGATGTTATACTGATTATTATTGATTGCGGGAACCGGGCACTTTTGTTGCTGCTCTCCCAGTTTATTGATTGATTATTGAATACGGGAATCGGGCACTTTTGTTGCTGATCTCCCAATTTATTGATTGATTATTGAATACGGGAATTGGGCACTTTTGTTGCTGATCTCCCAGTTTATTTATTTATTATTGAGTACGAGAATCGGACACTTTTGTTGCTGATCTCTCATATTATTGATTGATTATTGAATACGGGAATCGGGAACTTTTGTTGCTGATCTCTCGGTTTATTTATGTTAAGTCTCATTGTTGTGAGCTATGATAATGTTGTGTCACCTCGGGAGGCATCCTGGGTTGCGGGCACAGTTATCATGGCTAATTCCCTATCTTGCATGGGCGGAGAGGCCATGGGGTGTGGGTCTAGGTCAAGGTACCTCAGGATTGTGTCATTGAGTTTGGAGGAGTTGTTGAGCATGGAATTGGTGTATGGGGCTTCATCAGTAAACGTATCGTATCTTATTATATGTTTACAGTTATTACTATTGTTGCATTTATAATGATTATTGATGTTCATTGTTTGTTTATTGACTCAAAGGATTATTCCAAGGAGTTTAGTAGACCTTGCTCGAGATCTATCGGATCCTCACTGGGCTTATTTATATAAGCTCACTCTCTATTATTGCATGCATACAGGTGTACCTTCGCCGGATTATGTGTACGTGCCTCCTGAGGAGGAAAATGTGCCTTACGTGGACGAGTCATATGTTCCAGAGTCTTATCCGTGATTCTGTTCTATTATTTATCATGTATATTAGCTTAGTAGCCTTTTCTATGCTTTATAGTTCTTGTTGTATAGGATGCTGAAAAGAATATAAATTAGTTGTGATTATTCTAGCAGCTTCTTTTGTCTATGGTTAAGTTGTTAGATGGGTCTCAACTTATTTTTGAAATGTATGATAAGCTTGAGGTATTGTATGTTATGTTGGAACGGAGGCAGATAACGAGGACTGATTATTTTATATTACGGTTATGTTGTGTGTTGTTATGCTGTTGAGGAGTTGTTGTTTGTATGGTTATGGAATTGGATGTTTAATGTTATTAATAAGGTTGGTTTAGAACCTCGGTATTCTATTTACTGTCGTTATACTGTCGAAATCCCGTTGCATCCTGATTGATTGTAGGTGGGGTCGAGTTGGGGCGTGACATTTAAGTGGTATCAGAGCTTGATTAGCTGTCAGCCGGGGTATCCTCAGAATGTGGGTAGTGGTCTAAGCATGCAAGTATGTATGAAGTGAAAGAAAAGTGAAATATGTGTTAATATGATTAAATGATTAAGTGATTAAGTGATTATGTGATTTAGTGCTTATGTGATTATGTGATCAATTTGTTTATGTGTTTTATATGAGTTTGTTGTTTAGGTGTTAATAATTGTTTATAACCTGTTTACGTGCTATAACTGTGCTAACTCTTTGATTAGTACGATGGCCGGTAGACCGAGGACTCGTGGTAGGCCCGAGATAGTAGATGAGGTTCCTGGTAGTGTGGCACAGGGCCGTGATAAGGGTGATGATAGGTTAGGGGTGGCAATGGATCGGATTGCAGATTTGATGGCTGGACAAGCCCAGTTGTTAGCGGGTCAGGCTGCTCAGACTCAGGCATTGTAGGCCCAGTTACAGACTGTACATGGTGGTAATCACGGTGGAGGTACTATGAAGGAGTTTCTGGGGTACTATCCTCCTAGATTTCAGGGAGAGCCTGATGATAGGGAGGCCGAGTCATGGATTAGTAAGTTAGAGAAAATTTTGATCCTCTCGGGTACACTGATGAGAGGAAGGTGACTTATGCTGTCTATTTGCTTGATGATGAGGCAGAGGAGTGGTGGCGCACTCTGAGAGCCAGTTGGGAGACCCGAGGTGTTCCGTATGTTTGGGATGCCTTTCTGACTACTTTTAGGGATAAGTATGTCCTGAGGGTTGCACGGGAGAGAAGAGAGGCTGACGTCCTGTCTTTGGTACAGGGGGATTCTTCTGTGGCTTAGTATGAGGCTACATTTACTAGGTTGTCCCGGTATGCACCGGAGTTTGTAGCTGTGGAGGAAAGGAAGACCCGTAGATTTATGTTGGTATTGAGGCCTGAGATTCATGATGCAATGGCTCTGAATCGCTATGATATCTTCACTGAGGCTTTGGATGCAGCTTCTAGGTTAGAGAAGAGGAAAGGGGATCAGATTGTCTCCAGTCAGCCTAGTAAGAGGCCGTATCAGCCACAGGGCCAGCAGGTTATATATAGGCCTCCAGTACAGTAGGTTGTCTATAGGCCACCAGCCCAGCAGGGTTCTTATAGGCCACAGGGTCAGCAGAGTTACTATCGGCCTCAGTTTCAGCAGGGGCCATATCAGGTTCAGACTCAGTATAGGCCAACCCAGTCTCAGGGTCAGTACAGGCCTAGTGTGGTGAGACCTCAGCAGTAGGCTAGTTCAGCTGCTTATTCAGCTTCTGGTTCTTTAGGAGGCAGTGTCAGTGCTCCGATGCTGTAGTGTGTTTATTGTAAACGTAAGGGCCATATGGAGGTCGACTGTCGAAAAAAGGCAGGGACGTGTTTAGGTTGCGGCAGCAACCAACACCGGGCGAGGGATTGCCCCAGGTATCAGGGTTCTACGGGTCAGCCAGCAGTCCCGGGTTATCAGGGTGGACCTGCAAGCAGTACACCTCAGCAGCAGCAGGCTCAGGCTCGGGCCTACGTAGTGGACTTGGAGGAATTGCCAGAGGCGACAGCGGTGGTGAAAGGTAACTTACTTATTCTCAACCAATTAAATATTATACCTCCTTGAGTGCAATGTGCTAAAATGTAACTAGAAAGTTTGCCTTATGCGATTAAAGTTAGCATGTGCATCATATCAGTTGGCGACTGAGTAGTATGTGACGCTGAGGTATATGGAATTCCGATTAGGGGTCAAGTTACTTTATGACTATACATTGATTATTGGGATTCTTATTCGGTGATTTTATACGGCATTCTTCCTCGAGATTTCTATATGGAGGTTCTTATTCAACATACTTCTTTGGACATCTTCTATGGTATTTTCTATGTGGTATTCTTATGTGGAATTCTGATACGGTATTATCCGGAGTTCTTATATTGGGATTATTATTTGGTATTCTCGCTTGGTGATCTTGTTCGAAGTTCTCAATTGGTATTCTTGATTGGTGCTCTATTACGGGATCTATGTTTGGCGTTCTTCTTCGGTAATTTATTTGAGATTCTTATTCAGAAATTATAGTCAGTGTTCTTATTCAGCGTTCCTATTTAAGCTTCTTGTATGGGGATTTTTATTCGATGATCTTATTTGGTGTTCCTACTTGGTGTTCTTGGTTCGTATTCGGAATTTAGTAATTGGTCTTTCAATCAGTATGTTTGAGTCAGCACCTGAGTTTGTCTTGGGATCGATGCAGAATTGCGAGGACGCAATTGTTTTAAGGAGGGGAGAATGTGAAACCCCAAATTTTTGACCTTATCTCGCTTTGCGTGTTTTATTCTCGTTTTGCATGAATTGACCTGTCTATGTGCTACATGACTTAGAATGTGATAATTTTGATATCAATACTCTTAGAACATTCTAAATGTGTATTCATGAAATTTTCATAAAAAACGGAGTCAGAAATTTTATCGTCGATTTTTAGTGAATAGTATTTTCGAAACACGTCCGCTAAAATTTTGAAACTGGTCTTTTTAACCCTTCTAGACCTAGTCCATGGACTTTAATAGACCTGTGTTTGATGAAAACGGTTTTAAAATCGGCTTAGGAATTTATTAGGGTTTTTACACCGACTTTTGCGAAAATCGAGTTTTAAGCAGACTCGGGTGGAATTGTTTGAATGTAAAATTTCTTGTCACCTAAAAATAACCCACTTGAGATAACTTGGGTGTTGCATAATTGTTTTGAGCGTTGGTGATCAATAAAATGCATTTAAAGACAAGAAAACACTAAAAATACTAAGTTTTTAACTTTGACTTTCATTTAAATGTTGACCACCTTGCTCATAAGTAGTTACACACATTAAAACAAGCCAAAAACACCACAAAACACACACAAAACCGTGAGTTCAAGGGGGAGGAAGAATAAGAGCATTTTCAAAGTTTTTCAAAGTAATTTTCACATAAAAACTTCATTTCAAGGCCAAATCACTTCATTCAAAACTTGATTTTGCTTGTTCGGCATCCATTCTACCTATTTCTAGCCTTGGTTTGCATCAAAGGTGAGAGAAAAATTCTAGATCTCAAAACTCATCTTTTGTGGTTTTGCGTAGAATTGAATATCTAACCGTTAGAATGTTAATATGATGTTAGATTATTGCTCCATGCATGCTAGGGATCATTTATATGCAATACTACGAGATTTGAACGGATGTAGCATATTTATTATTTTTTGGGTATTTAAAGTTGATTAATTTGTTGAATGTTGAATATATTGAGTTGTGTTGATCGGAATCGATTGCCGTCGATTTCTAAAAGATTGATAATTACGTGGTAGCGCCGTTGTAATGCCGAATTTTCGATTGTGATGTCCGTGCCAAAATTCAGAAATTTCAGCCATGATACACTAGGGTTTTAGGGTTATTGGGCATGATTTGGATGTGTTTTGGTTGGTTTCCGAGGGGGCTAATGTAGTTGATTGAATGGGTGAGTGTTTGAAACTGATTTGGAGTTGTTTGGATTAGTAAAATGTAAGATATGATTATTTGAAGTTTAGGTTGTCTTTCTTTAAATTGTTGAATTGAGCCTTTAGATGATTGGGTGTGTTTGAGTGATTGAATTGTGAGTTGTTAATGGTTAGACTAGGGTTAGATTACGTGTTTCATGCATGTTAAGTTGGATGGCCTACTTTGTCATCTAACTTAGTCGTTTGTTGTTTAATTAAATATTGATGTTATATTGATTATTATTGATTACGGGAATCGGGCACTTTTGTTGCTGATCTCCCAGTTTATTGATTGATTATTGAATACGGGAATCGGGCACTTTTGTTGCTGATCTCCCAGTTTATTGATTGATTATTGAATACGGGAATCGGGCACTTTTGTTACTGATCTCCCAGTTTATTTATTTATTATTGAGTACGAGATTCAGGCACTTTTGTTGCTGATCTCTCAGATTATTGATTGATTATTGAATACGGGAATCGGGCACTTTTGTTGCTGATCTCTCGGTTTATTTATGTTAAGTCTTATTGTTGTGAGCTTTGATAATGTTGTGTCACCTCGGGAGGCATCCTGGGCTGCGGGCACAGTTATCATGGCCAATCCCTATCTTGCATGGGCGGAGAGGCCATGGGGTATGGGTCTAGGTCAAGGTACCTCAGGATTGTGTCATTGAATTTAGAGGAGTTGTTGAGCATGGAATTGGTGTATGGGGCTTCATCAGTAAACGTATCGTATCCTTATTATGTGTTTACAGTTATTACTATTGTTGCATTTATAATGATTATTGATGTTCATTGTTTGTTTACTGACTCAAAGGATTATTCCAAGGAGTTTAGTAGACCTTGCTCGAGATCTATCGGATCCTCATTAGGCTTATTTATATAAGCTCACTCTCTATTATTGCATTCATACAGGTGTACCTTCGCCGGATTACGGGTACGTGCCTCCTGAGGAGGAAAATGTGCCTTACGTGGACGAGTCATATGTTCCAGAGTCTTATCCGTGATTCTGTGCTATTATTTATCATGTATATTAGCTTAGTAGCCTTTTCTATGCTTTATAGTTCTTGTTGTATAGGATGCTGAAAAGAATATAAATTAGTTGTTACTATTCTAGCAGCTTCTTTTGTCTATGGTTAACTTGTTAGATGGGTCTCAACTTATTTTTGAAATGTATGATAAGCTTGAGGTATTGTATGTTATGTTGGAACGGAGGCAGATAACGAGGACTGATTATTGTATATTACGGTTATGTTGTGTGTTGTTATGCTGTTGAGGAGTTGTTGTTTGTATGGTTATGGAATTGGATGTTTAATGTTATTAATAAGGTTGGTTTAGAACCTCGGTATTCTATTTACTGTCGTTATACTGTCGAAATCCCGTTGCGTCCTGATTGATTGTAGGCGGGGTCGAGTTGGGGCGTGAGAAACATGCTAAATGTGTATTCATGAAATTTTCATAAAAAACGGAGTTAGAAATTTTATCGTCGATTTTTAGTGGATAGTGTTTTCGAAACACGTCCGCTAAAATTTTGAAATTGGTCTTTTAACCCTTCTATACCTAGTCCACGGACTTTAATAGACCTGTGTTTGATTAAAATGGTTTTAAAATCAGCTTAGGAATTTATTAAGGTTTTTACACCGACTTTTGCAAAAATAGAGTTTTAAGCCGACTCGGATGAAATTGTTTGATTGTAAAACTTCTTGTCACCTAAAAATAACCTACTTGAGCTATCTGGGGTCTTGAATAATTGTTTTGAACATTGGTGATCAAGAAAATGCATTTAAAGTCAAGAAAATACTAAAAATACTAAAGTTTCAACTTTGACTTTCATTTAAATTGTTGACTTTCATGCATATATCACCAACACATACAAGCAAAGCACAAAAACACCTTCATTTTCACCTAGATGGCCGAGAGACCATAGGAGAAAAACCAAAGCTTTTCTTCAAAGTTTTCAAAGCAAATTTTCAAAGAAAACCCTAGTTTTTATCTGTAGAACGTCGCGCCGAGTTGGATTCCGCTTGTTGGGCACGCATTGCATGCATTTCTAGGATTTTATCGCATCAAAGGTGAGAGAAAAATTCTAGATCTCAAAACTCATCTTTTGTGTTTTTGCGTAGAATTGATTATCGAACCGTTAGAATGTTAATCTGATATTAGATTATTGCTCCATGCATGCTAGGGATCATTTATATGTTATCCTACGAGATTTGAACCATTGTAGCATAATTATTTATTTTCGGGTATTTAAAGTTGATTAATTTGCTAAATGTTGATTATTTTGAGTTGTGTTGATCGAAATCGATTGCCGTCGATTTCTAAAAGTTTGATAATTACGTGGTAGCGCCGTTGTAATGCCGAATTTTCGATTGTGATGTCCGTGCTAAAATCCAAAAAGTTCAGTCGTGACACACTAGGGTTTTAGGGTTATTGAGCATGATTTGGATGTGTTTTGGTTGGTTTCCGAGGGGGCTAATGTAGTTGATTGAATGGGTGAGTGTTTGAAACTAATTTGGAGTTGTTTGGATTAGTAGAATGTAAGATATAATTATTTGAAGTTTAGGTTGTCTTTCTTTAAATTATTGAATTGAGCCTTAGTTGATTGGTTGGTATTTGAGTGATTGAATTGTGAGTTGTTGATGGGTAAACTAGGGCTTGATTGTGTGTTTAATGCATGTTCGGTTGGATGGCCTACTTTGTCATCTAACTTAGTTATTTGTTGTTAAATTGATTATTGATGTTATTATGATGATAATATGATTATTGATTGATAATTGATGCCGGTAGATAGGCAGTTCTGCTAGACTGTCCTCTTGTGAATGATTGATATTTATTATTATTGCTGAGTCTTTGGTATGTGTGTGCCACCTCTCGGGCAGCATCGGACTGTCGGGTTGATAACGGCATGACTACCAGAGACTGCCTCCAGCTCGCATGACGAAGGTGTCATGGAGGGAGAGGTTATTGGGGTACCTCGGGTGCGTGAGTTTGTGGGAGTCATAAGAAGGCTGTTATGGTCGTGTTGGTGTTTGGAGCTACACCAACTAGTGTATCATTTATTGAATAGTCATTATAGTTTATGTGACGATAGTATTATTGATGTTATTGTGTGTTTACTTGCTCAAAGGATTATTTCCAAGGAGCTTAGTAAACCTTGCTCGGGATCTATCGGATCCTCACTGGGCTTATTTTATATAAGCTCACTCTCTATTATTGCATGCATACAGGTGTACTTTCGCAGGATTACGGGTATGTGCCTCCTGAAGAGGAAAATGTGCCTTACGTGGATGAGTCCTATGTTCCGGAGTCTTATCCTTGATGTTGTATTGTCTTACTATCTTGTATATTAACTTAGTAGACTTTTATATGCTTTATAGTTCATTATGTAAAAGATATTGAAAAGTTAATGAATTAGTTGATGCTATCTTAGTAGTCTTTCTTTTGTCTATGTTTAGGTTGCTAGGTTGGTATCAACATATATTGCAATGTATATTAAGATTCATGTATTATGTTGGAACGGAGGCGTATAACGAGGAATGGTTGTTGTATAATATGGTTGTTGTATGTTGTTATTTATTGAGTTGTTTGTTGTATGGTTTATGGAGTTGATGTATGACGTTCTAATAAGGTTGGTTTAGAGCTTCGGTATCCTATTTACTGTCGTTATACTGCCGAAATTCCGTTGCGTCCTGACTGATTATAGGAGGGGTCGAGTTGGGGCGTGACAAAAAGGTTAGTGGGAGTAAAAAGTCAATTTCTTGATGCTAAATGTAGATGACATACTACACATTTGGAATGATGTACGAGCATTAAAGAAATTGAAGATCTAGATCTTTGAAGAAGTTCTCCATGAATGTAAAACCCCGCACGCATTCGTGCATCTATTTAAATGAGTTATAAGTATTAATGTGCGCTTGTATTATCTTACTTACCTTCACGGACTTCTTTGTGCATTCACCTAGTTTTACGTGCATTAAGTGTTAGATAAAGTAGACATTAGTTAAATATCTTTTAATGCCCTCTACATATATCTTAAATGTTTACTAGGTGCAATAGAAATAAGTTAGAAACTAAGTTAGAGTTATAGGAGTTAAGTAGAGTAACTTTGGGGTCAAAGTGCAATTAACTAAAATTTGACTTAGACACTAATTAAACTACATAGGACTAGTATTAGCTTATAAACTACACTTGAAACACCCGGCTATAAGAAGAAAAGGAAAGGGGAAGAATTACAAAGCTAAAAAAAACACTTGGGGTCAAATAGCAAAACTTATAAATTTTTGAGGTCAACTTGCAATTATGAAAATTTATACTTGGACACCAATTAATCGCTTTAAATCAAGAATTAACTCTCCAAAAACCCATTAGAACCCTAAGACTATAAGAAATTAGAAAAAAAAAAAGTCAAGATCAAGAGCTCTTTAAGAATTAGAGGCAAAAGTGGAGACTTCGGAACTTTCGGGATCAAAATTACAATTATAAGAACTAATACTTGGAGACCAAGTTTGGCATTTTAATTGGATATCGCATACGCTAAATCGTGCAAGGAACACCCCGGTCGAATTAGAAAAGAAACGGAGAAACTTTTACATTTTAGAAAATACGAGGGGTCGATTAGCAAAACTCACAAACTTTAGAGGCTAAATTACGAATACCAAAAGTTAAACTTGGGGACCAAGATTGCAATTACAACTAGGATTTAAGTTGGCTAATTACATAAGGGGCCTCACAACTAAAGCTAGGCAAATTAGGGGTCAACTTATAAAGGAGAAGAAACAACAAGGGCTAAAAGGCAAATAGACAAAAGTTTTTAACCTTGCTTCCAAGAGAAGAATAAGAAGACTCTTTTCATCTTTTTCTCTTCATTTGGCTGCCTCCCCCATTGGAGACTAGAGACCATTTGAGCTTTATTTTGCAAAACCTTGTGAAGAACAACAACATCAAAGTTGATATTCAAGCTTGCTAGGTGATCTTAAGGCATTATCAAGGTGGTTCTTGCATTTCCAACCAAAAACCAAAGGTGAGGGTTCTTTCAAAATGGTTATTTATGAGATATAAATGCATATTGATGGATGTATGAGACTTGTATGGAGTTATAATTGCAATTCCATGGTTGAAAAGTTATTGGATCTTGTTTGTTGAAGATTCGAATCAAAGTTGTTGTTGCTGAAATTTTGAATATCTTGGGTGATGAAGGTTGTATCTAGCTATACAAATATGCTTGATAGTTGCTTATTTAGGTTGTAAGAGGTTGCTTGAATGAATAGGTGTTGTTCTTAATGATATAGAAGCAAAACATGCAAGAATTCTCAGAATAGTTTTCTGGACAGATTTGTGCAATCAGAAATTTTAGCCCCTTTTTATGGTTGGATGATTTTAGAAAAAATTGGAAGCATTTCAGGATATAGTACACTCATAGAGAACATTTCTTCTGTTGGAAAAAACCTGAGGAAAATCGTTTTCATGCTAAAAAACACACGAGACAGTAGGTTACGGGATTTTTGTAAAAATCTGACAACTCACTGCCTTAAGTTTCTTTTGCGCATTAAAAATAGTAAATGACCACAGAATCGAACGAAACTTTCACAATAACTATATTAGGCAGTCAGGAACGACTTTTGTGTTTTACAAAATGTCAGATTCCATCGTTTTAAATCTCTAAATTTTCCATTTTCGAAATGACGAAGGAATGGTTTAGAAATTTTGTTGAATCTAGGCAGCTCACTGCCTTTGAGATCCTTTTCCATTTTAAAAATAGCAAACGACCACGAAATTGAACGAAACTTACATAGGTGCTATATTAGGCAGTTAGGAACAACTTTCATGTTTTACAAAATGGCAGATTCCATCATTAAAATGCTCTGAATTTTCCATTCCCGAAATAACGCAAGAACAACTTGCAATCTGGACAGAAAGATGTAGTTGCACGAAATAGGTTATAACTCAGTCATTTTAGATCGGAATTGTGCTTTTCTTGATTCCAAAGTTATCTACACTCGAAGGTATTTAATTCTATACCAAAAATAGAGTAATTGAGGTTCGGGAAGATAGTTAACTGATTTGCTATATTTGGGTCAATGCAGTGGCTTAGGCAGTGGCTTACATGAATTAGATAAGTTCTAATGCTTAGCATATTTGACGAAATGGCTAAGTTGCTTGTTCCTACTATTTTGGAATGATATTATATAACTTCTATATATGTTAGGACACTTGTGTGAACATTTATATGGATTATATTGCTTATTGCTCGATAATTACCCGGTTTGTTATAAATGTATAACTATGTGAATATTTTGAACTCGATGCTTATCTAAATGTTATAAATGCTCGTATTATGTGAACTTGGATTAGAATTGGTGTTAAAAGTGGTTGCAACCACCTAATCTTGGCATGGTAGTGTGCATACTATACCGGACATCCTCGGGGTGTTGGCGATCTTATGTCTACCATGGTCCTATTCTCTCTCGCTCGGGAACATTGATTTCCTTTGAGAATCGGGTCATAGGTTTGAGTATTGTTCGGAATACTCTATTTGGGAGATAAGGAAGGAGATGTTGAACATCTCAATTAGTAGCAAGGTATGCCACCTCCATCGCTTGATATATGATATATAATCACCCTCTCGCTTGTGGGCATTGACTTCCTCGGAGATGTTCGAAAGAGTAAGTTATTTCTTACTTAGTGTGTGTTATATGACTTGATATGGATACTTGATTGTTTCTTGATTGCAGTTCTTGCTTGCATTGCATCCACAGATTTACAAAAGGTTTATGGAAAGGAAAAAAATGTATTCGAAAACCCTTCCCAAATTCTCCCATCGCTGAGCTTTGGTGTCGGATAAGCTCACCATCTTTTTTTCCCCCTTTCAGGTATAAGTGAGCCGGAGTACGATACTTGATGATTGTGTGCTAAGGATAAATATGTTCGTGGCTTTAAACTCTAGTGATAAAGTTTGTATAATATGTGGTATTTGAATTAATGTGATGGTTAGATGTCGAACTTATATATAAGTTTTTGGTTACACAAATGATATATGCTTTACTTTGGAATTAGATTGTCGATTTAATATGTGTTGGACGAATTATATTATGTTGTTGGAAGTTGGGGTTGAGGAGTCGTAGTGAAGGATTTGGAGTTGTCGGTTTGAGGCCTTTTGTTTGCCGGTTAAAACTGGAAAATCCAAAATACAGCCGTTGTGCTACCCGATTTTCGAGTAAACTAATAATAGCCTGAAAATTTGACTAAGTATGGATTGGTAATTAAATCGACTAAGTTACAACAAGATTTAGTCCATCGACTAAGGTAAAAGAAATTGAGTAATTTGGAATTTATTAATTGGGATATAATTATTTAAAAGTCTTGAAATATTAAATTATGATAATAGTGCTCGGGCTATTGTAGTTGTGCCTTAGAGGACTTAGGCGGAGTGATCTTCCTAAGCCCGTGGCATCACGATCTCAGGAATGTTGGTAGTTTATTTATGGTATCAGAGATTATATTAGCGATTGAAAAATTAGGGTCGTGATAGGTGGTATCAGAGCTTCGCCAATTGGTCAGGCGTAGTTGGGTTAGAACTCCTAGGAAAGTGGGTAGAAGTCTTGATAGGAAGTTTTGTTGAAAGATATGTGCGCATGTATTTTGTGTTAAGTGAACCAATGTGAACAAAATATTTTATGAGCCTGACGTGCCTATGTGATTCATGCACACCGTGTCACGACCCCTTTTCGCTAACATGATCTTTAATACTACCGCTGTTCTAATAGCCCCAAATTATATCTACGCCATTCAATATAGGATCGTGATGCCACGGGCTTAAGAAGAACAGTCCTCCTAAGTCCACTAAGGCGCATTGCGTTGGTCTATGCACTACTAACTGCTAGGTCTCGTGCCATCATTTCATTATCAATAAGTACGTTTCTACAAAGATAGCTCCTAAAGAATTTGGAACAATGGTCGGTCACTGGTTATAACACTTAGTTACAATTCAAGCTAAAGCCATGCTCCTTAGTATACTCCGTAAGCTTTGCATCTTCTTTGGGTTATTTAACTTACTTAGTATTATTTCTAACCATTTCTCGTAGCCTAAGCTCTTTTGAATTTGAAATTTGATATGTAGCTACAACACATCATGGCTATAAACTGTAATTAACTTAACGGTAATATAGTGAGGAACGTTAATTAGATCCAGAACTACCTGATTTCACCCGTTATGGCCTGACACCGTAATTAAGTATTGGATAGAAGCTTAAAGAGAAATAGCTAATTCTAGGAACCTTAAACTCAAAAATATGTACATATCGTAAAGCTATAATTCAAAATCCTACGATAAGAACACAAGTTAAATATAAATCCGTGTACTAGATTCAATATGTACCATAGCAAGTCTAGCAAACATAAACATGCCAAGTAGGCTAATATCCCACTCCAAGAGTCTACCATAACCAATTAAAAGTGTTATCATACTTAACATACACAAACAGAATCCTAAACACAACAGGTACATATCCAAGTCAAGATAACAACATTCCACTAGCATATCAAACATCAGGTTCAACCTCGGCCTTCTCAGTCATGTACTTCACATACTCTATTTCAGGCTCACCTGAAATGTTAGCAAACGGGAATAAGTTTTATCAACTCAGCAAGGGAAATGAGATAGGGAGGTTTTGAAACTCGTTTTATTTATTAAAACCCTTTTGGAACTATGTCATGCAACAAGTGTAATCGCTCAAATAATACAAGGTAAATAAACATTCATTAAGGATACATTCGCTGCGCTTCGCTGATGCCATCTCCTTATATCACTAACACGATCATTTCCCCTATACACTAAGCAATACTTTGCAAGTATGCAACCTACGACCTACGCCCTAAGAACACAGTAACGCCCCAACTAGACCCCACCTACGATTAGTCAGGACGCAACAGAATTTTGGCAGTATAACGACAGTAACACGGACATCAGGGCTCTAAACCAACCGTTTGGAACTTCATACAACAAACGCCATAACTATGTTAACAATCAACAACGCAACCATATCTATATATTAAACAACCATTCAACAACCAACCATAGATTAAATGCCTCCATTTCAACAACGACATCACTAAACAAAACCATATACATACATAACATATTATACTAGCTTAGCAACTTATTTAAATCCAAAAGTAAGACAACTAAACTAGCATAACACTTTTACTATCTCTAGATCAGTTTATACAATACAACCTTTAAAAAAACTGGAAACTTCACAATATAAGTCATACTACAAAATAGCATAAAACATTCCAGCTAAGCATCGGGATATGACTCTGGCACATAAGACTCTTCAACAAAAGTCACATTCTCATCTTCTTGAGGCACATACCCGTAGTCTGGTTCAGTAACACCTGCTTGCAGATAATGAATGAGAGTGAGCTTATATAAAACAAGCCCAGTGAGGAATTCTATAGATCTTTCACAAAATATCAACATTTCAATTTAAACACATAAATAACCATTCATTGAGAAAGGATACTCTAGTTGGTGTAGCTCCATACGCCATCACGATCTCAACCAACTTCTTATAACTCCCCATTACACACACACCCGAGGTACCTCAACTAGCCCATCCCTCCATGGCAACTCCGCCCATGCGAGCTAGGGGTAATCTATGATAGTCATGCCGTTTTCAACCCGACAGCCCAATACTGCCCGAGAGGTGGCACACACTTATCAAGACTCATGACAATAATATTAAACATTCATATCACAGGAGGACAACAAAAGTAGGTTGCCTATCTCCCGGGTCATCAACAATCAATCAATTAACATCATTTCAATAACGTAACAACAATTAATCAAATAAGCAACTAACAACAAAGTTAGATGACAAAGTAAGCCACCCAACTTAACATGCATTAAACAACACAACCAATCCTGAATCTAACCATCAACAACCCGAGATTCAATCACTCAAACACCACCCAAACAACCAAAGACAATATTTCAACTTTTAAAGAAAAAACTACTCAAACTTTTAAAAGTCATAACTTACAATCTACTAATCCAATAACCTCCAAACCAGTTTCTACTACTCACCCACTCAAGCATCTACGTTAGTCCCCTCGGAACCTAACCATAATCCATCCAAAACAAGCCCAACAACCCTAAAACCTCAATCCACCATGACTGATTTTTTCAGACTTTCACCATGACATCACAATCAAAATTTCGGCATTACAACATTAATACCACGTATTTAACAAACTTTTAGAAGCTATAACCAATCAATTCCAACCATTACAACAACAATTATTCAACAACAAGCCAACAACTCAATTTTAATACCCGAAAAATAGAAATACATGCTACTACCGTTCAAAACTTATATAAACGCACATAAACGATCCTTGGCATCTACTGAGCAACAATCTAACATCAATTTAACATTTCATTGGATAAATAAACAGTTATATGAATTGACATAAAAATTGCATTTTGAGATCCAAGAATTTTCGCTCACCTTTGATGTGATATGATGCAAGAAAGATGTGCAATAGGTGCCCAACAAGCAAAATCAAACTTTGGATCAAGAGTTTTGGCCTTGATTTGCAATTTCTATGAGAAAAATTGATCAAAATCTAAGCAAAAATGGCCTTAGGAGTTTCGGCCATGTGTGTGTGTGTTTGTGGTGTTTGAGCTTTGTTTTTGTGAGTAATTTTGATATATTATGCATATATAAGGCTAGTCAACAAAAATAATAAAAAGTCAAAGTTGAACTAATATAGTATTTTTAGTATTTCTAGTCTTTTAGTTCTATTTCTTGACTATTTTTCTCACCAACATGCAATTAACTCCTAGCCTATTTTAAGTAGCATATTTTTAGCTGACAAGGAGTTTCACATACAAAGACTTTCACCCGACTCGGTTAAAAACTCAATTTTCGTAAAAGAAGGTGTAAAAACCTTTAAAATTCCTAATCCGATTTGAAATCCATTTTGATCAGACACGGGTCTATTAATAATAGAGGACTAGGTTTTAAGATGTTTAAAACACCTGTGTAAAAAATTTTGTAGACATGCGTTCAAAATACTATTCACAAAAACCGACGATAAAATTTCTAATGTTGTTTTCGATAAAAATTTCATGAATGTACACTTAGCATGTAATAGGAATATAAATCACAAAATTAACACATTCTAACTCATATAACACACAAAAAGGTCAATTCATGCATTTCTATGCAATGATGAAATCTGGGATTTCACAAACACCCCGTTCATTCGGGTTAAGGAATAAAACATCAGTAGTCGTGTCATCGCTTGGCGAGCCTAATGCTTCCCACTGCAACACGAACGCTACCGCATCTATATTATGGTTGCAACCATCTGCTTCATTTTATTTCATTTTTCACTTGAACATTTAACAAGTAACACGTATTCACTTCGTTCTGCTTTGCTTTTCACACGAACATTTAACAAGTTACACGTATTATGGTAAATATTACTTAGGTACATAAGAACGGGTAACAAAGTAAGTCACCCATGTGTTACTTATAACATATCATTGCTCTTGAAACAGTTCCTGTCACGCCCCAACTCGACCCCTCCTACGATCAGTCAGGACGCAACGGAATTTCGGCAGTATAACGACAGTAAATAGGATACCGAGGTTCTAAACCAACCTCTTTAAACATCATACATCCAGCAACTCCTCAATTTAAACAACAACATACAACACAACCATATTATACAATAAACCATCCACGTTATACGCCTCCGTTCCAACATAACATACAATATCTCAACCTTATCATACATTTCAAAAATAAGTTGAGACACAACTACAACTTAACCATAGACAAAAGAAAGCCACTAAGTTAACATCGTTTGGATCATCATCTTTCAACATCTATTACAATAAGAACCATAAAGCATATAAAAGTCTATTAAGCTAATATACATGACACTAAACAACATATAATCATGGATAAGACTCAGGAACATATGACTCGTCCACGTAAGGCACATTTTCCTCCTCAGGAGGCACGTACCCGTAATCCGGCTCTGCAACACCTGTAAGCATGCAATAATAGAGAGTGAGCTTATATACATAAGCCCAGTGAGGATCCGATAGATCTCGACAGTATTCACTACGCTCCTTGGATTTAGTCCTTTGAGCAAGTAAACACACAACAACATAAATAATGCTATCATCACATAACTATATAACCAATCAATAAAGGATACTCTATTTGGTGTAGCTCCAAACGCCATCACGATCTCAACCGTTATTCTTATAACTCCCCATTACTCACGCACCCGAGGTACCTCACTAGCCCCTCCCTCCATGACACCTCCGTCATGCGAGCTGGGGGTAGCCTATGGCAGTCATGCCGTTATCAACCCGACAGCCCAACGCTGCCCGATAGGTAGCACACACATACCAAGACTCCGTAATCATCAATCATCAATCAATCATCAATCAATCAATCAATTGGGAGATCAGCAACGAAAGTGTCCGATTCCCGAACTCAATAATAATCAATCAATAACTTAGTTAGATGACAAAGTAGGCCATCTAACCGGACATGCATAATATACACAATTAAACCCTAAATTACTCATCAACAACTCACCATTCAACACTCGAACACTACCCAACCATCTAAAGGCATCGTTCAAGAAATTAAAGAATGACAACCTAAACTTCTAAAATTCATAACTTACAATCTACAAATCCAAACATTGCCAAATCAGTTTCTATCACTCACCCATTCAACCTACTACATTAGCCCTCTCGGAAATCCACCATAACACCTCCAAATCATGCCCGATAACCCTAAAACCCTAGGATGTCATGGCTGGATTTTCCGGATTTTCACACGAACAATGTAATCGAAAATTCGGCATTACAACAGCGCTAACACGTAATTATCAAGTATTTAGAAATCGACGGCAATCGATTTCGATCAACACAACTCATTTAATTCAACTTTGAGCATTTTAATCAAAATTAAATACCCGGAAAATAAAAATTATGCTACATCCGACAGAAATTCGTAGTATTAGTATATAACGATCCCTAGCATGCAAGGAGGAATAATCTATCATCAGATTTCAATTCTAACGGTTAAATTTTCATTTATGAGCAAAAACATAAAAATGACATTTTGAGATCTAGAATTTTTCTCTCACCTTTGATGCGATATAAGCCTAGGAATGCGTGCTATGCGTGCCCAACAAGCAGAATCCAAGTCGGTGCGAAGTTCTACGGACAAAAACTAGGTTTTTCTTTGAAAAATTGGATTGAAAAGCTTTGAAATCTCTTTTCTTTTTCTCTCTTCTTTCTCTCGGCCTTGTGTGTGTTTGTGGTGGTGTTTTGTGTTGTGTTGAGTGTGTGTTGATGACTATATGTAATTTAAAGTTTGGTCAAATAAATAAAATGCAAAGTCAAAGTAAATTTAGTCCTTTAAATCATTTTCTTGTCTTTTAAATGCATTTTAACTATCTTCTTGCTCAAAACAAAAATGCAACTCCTAAGATAGCTCAAGTGGATTATTTTTAGGTGACAAAAAGTTTTACAATCAAACAATTTCACCCGAGTCAGCTTAAAACTCAATTTTCGCAAAAGTCGGTGTAAAAACCCTAATAAATTATTAAGCCGATTTTAAAACCGTTTTCATCAAACACAAGTCTATTAAAGTCCGTTGACTAGGTCTAGAAGGGTTAAAAAGACCAGTTTCAAAATTTTAGCGGACGTGTTTTGAAAATACTATTCACTAAAAATCGACGATAAAATTTCTGACTCCGTTTTTGATGAAAATTTCATGAATGCACATTTAGCACGTATTAGGAGTATTGACATCAAAATTATAACTTTCTAGGTCCTATAGCACATAAACAGATCATATGCACATAAAACGAGGTATAGCACGTAAAACGAGATAAGCAGGAAAAGTGGGGTTTCACATTCTCCCCTCCTTATAGAAATTTCGTCCTCGAAATTCTTACTTGATGTACGGAATAGATCTGGGTATTGCTGCTGCATCTGATCTCATCTCTCCCACGTAGCTTCCTCAATGCCGTGATGCTTCCACAACACCTTAACCATCGGAATCCTCTTCGACCTCAACTCTCGGTCCATCTGATCTAGAATACGAATCGGACGCTCGTCATAAGTCAAATTCTCTCGAAGCTGTAACGGCTCTGGCTCAAGAATATGAGAAGGATCCGGATTATATTTCCGCAAATTAGACATGTGAAACACATCGTGGACATTAGAGAACTTCTCCGGTAAAGCCAACCGATACGCCAACTTACCAACCCTGCCAGTAATCTCAAACGGCCCAACAAATCTCGGACTTAGCTTTCCACCTTTACCATAACGAGCAAACCCCCTTCGAGGAGACAATCTCAAGAAAACCCGATCTCCAACTGCAAACTCCAAGTCTCGACGACGATTATCAGCATAACTCTTGAATCTACTCTGCGCCGTAAGCATTCTCTGCCTGATCAACTGAACATTCTCAATCTTCTCAAGAAGTTCTGGCATAATAGTCGGATCAACAGTCTTCATCTCTCCTACCTCGTCCCAATATAAAGGTGAACGGCACTTACGACCGTAAAGAGCTGCGAAAGGCGCCATCCCAATAGTAGCTTGATAACTATTGTTATAGGCAAACTCGGCAAGTGGTAGATGTTTCTCCCAGTTCTTCCCGAAGTCCAGAACACAAGCCCTAAGCATATCTTCCAGAATCTGAATAGTCCGCTCAGACTGACCGTCGGTCTGTGGATGATACGCAGTACTGAAGTTCAACTGAGTACCTAAGGTCTCTTGAAGTTTCTCCCACAAACGAGAAGTAAATCGAGGATCTCGATCAGAGACAATACTAGATGGAATACCATGAAGTCTAACAATCTGATCCAGATAGAGGTCCGTCAACTTTGTGACCTCATCTCCCATCTTCATCGAGATAAAATGAGCTGTCTTCGTCAAACGATCCACGACAACCCAAACTGCATCATTACCCCTCGGTGATCTAGGCAACCCAGTGACGAAGTCCATCGTAATATGCTCCCATTTCCACTCTGGTATAGCCAACGGTTGAAGCAAACCTGCAGGTCGTTGATGCTCGGCTTTCACTCTCTGACAAGTCAAACATCTAGACACAAACTGAGCAACCTCTCTCTTCATGTTGTTCCACCAGTAATGTTGCTTCAAATCCCGATACATCTTGGTTCCACCGGGATGAATAGTATATTTAGAATTATGAGCTTCCTCCAGAATACCTCGCCTCAAGCCCGGTTCATCGGGAACACAAACCCTGTTCCGAAACCGAAGAATACCGTCCTCATGCAGTTTGAAGTCAGACTGATCACCCGTGATCTGATCCTTGATCTTCTGAAGTTTAACATCAAGCTGCTGAGCTTCCCTGATCTGAGACAATAATAAAGGCTGAATACGGAGATGTGAACACATCACCCCAACCTGAGTCAACTCTGGTCTCCAATAACTAAACTCCTCAAGAACCTCCCACTTCTTGACAGCCAAACAAGAAATACTAGCCTTCCAGCTGAGAGCATCTGCCACAACATTTGCTTTTCCAGGCAGATAATTGATAGAACAATTATAATCTCCAAGAAGCTCCATCCACCTCCGCTGGCGCATATTTAACTCCTTCTGTGAGAACAAGTACTTTAGACTCTTATGATCAGTGAAAATTTCAAACTTACTTCCCCACAGATAATGACGCCACTTCTTGAGTGCAAAGACAACTGCTGCCAACTCAAGATCATGAGTCGGATAGTTTTCTTCATAAGGCTTCAACTTTCGAGAAGCATAGGCAATAACTCGGCCATCCTGCATAAGAACACATCCCAAGCCCTCCTTGGATGCATCGCTGTAAATGACCATATTATCGGTCCCCTCTGGTAGAGCAAGTACTGGAGCGGTAGTTAACCTCTTTTTCAACTCCTGAAATCCACTCTCACACTTCTCATCCCAATTAAAGATAGTCCGTTTCTGAGTCAACTTAGATAGTGGCCCCGCAATCTTCGAGAAGTCCTTGACAAACCTACGGTAATAACCCGCCAAGCCAAGAAAGCTACGGACATCAGTAACACTCTCCGGCCGCTTCCAAGGCATCACCGATTCAATCTTACTGGGATCAACGGAAATACCGCTCTGTGTAATAACATGGCCAAGAAAAGAAATCCGTTGCAGCCAAAATTCACATTTGCTGAACTTGGCAAACAACTGATGCTCCTGCAACTTCTCTAATACAAGCCGTAGATGTTGCTCGTGCTCCGATTCAGATTTAGAATAGACCAAGATATCATCAATAAAAATCACCACGAACTGGTCCAAGTACGGCTGAAAGACTCGATGCATAAGATCCATGAATGCTGCCGGTGCATTAGTCAAACCAAAGGGCATAACAACAAACTCATAATGCCCGTACCGAGTCCTGAAGGCAGACTTCGGAACATCCTCCGTACGAATCCGAAGCTGATAATACCCCTGCCTCAAATCAAATTTAGAATAGACTTTGGCTCCCTGAAGTTGATCAAACAACTCATCAATCAGTGGCAAAGGATATTTATTCTTGATGGTCACCTGATTCAAACCACGGTAATCAATACACAATCTCAAAGTACCATCCTTCTTCTTCACAAATAAGACAGGAGCTCCCCAAGGTGAAGAACTCTGCTGAATGAATCCTTTCTTCAATAACTCCTGTAACTGAGTCTTCAACTCCTTCAACTCAGCTGGTGCCATCCGGTACGCCGATTTAGAAATAGGTTGAGTACCGGGAACAAGATTAAACACAAACTCTATATCCCTTTCTGGCGGCAATCCTGGCAACTCCTCGGGAAATACATTAGGATATTCCCGGATAATAGGGACTTCCTCTAGCTGTAGCTTATCAGATGGCTTGTTGATCAAATAAGCTAGATAACCCGAACACCCCTTACTCACCAACTTAACGGCTTTAGTTGCTGAGATAACAAAACTCGTCTTAGCACCCCGGTTACCCGCTACCTCTACTACTGGCTGATCTGGCAAACGAAACTGTACTACCTTGGTTCCACAGTTCAACTGGGCATCATACTTAGAAAGCCAATCCATACCCAGAATAACATCATACCCCCGGATAGGAAATAAAATAAGGTCCGAAGGAAAATTATGCCCCTTAACATGTATTATACAATCCTTACATACTAAGCCAGTAACATACTTATCAGTCAAAGAGGTACTAATCTCAACCACATAAGGCAATCTTTCAGGTTGCAATTTAACACGTTGCACACAAGCAGGAGTAATGAAAGAATGCGTAGCACCAGAATCAATCAACACTTTAACAAGTTGATCAAGTATAAGGAAGTTACCTTCCACAACTGCAGTCTCCTCAGGCATCTCCTCCATATCAACTGCGTAAGCCCGAGCCTGAACCCGCTGCTGCTGTGGTACACTGCCTGTAGGCCTACCCTGGTAACCCTGAGTCGCTGCCCGACCCTCAGTCCTCGCATATCTAGGACAATCCTTCGCCCTATGCTCGATGCTACCACAACCCAAACATGTCCCTGCCTTTACCCTGCAGTCGGACTCCACATGCCCTGGGCGCTTGCAGTAATTACACTGCGATGATGTGGCACTAACACTGCCCCTAGAAGAACCAGAAGCTGATGAAGCAGCTGATACAGCCTGCTGCTGAGGTCTCACCACACTAGGCCTGTACTGACCCTGAGATTGGGCTGGCCTATACTGAGTCTGAACCTGATATGGCCTCTGCTGAAACTGAGGCCGATAGTAACTCTGCTGACCCTGTGGCCTATAAGAACCCTGTTGGGCTGGTGGCCTGTATACAACCTGCTGTACTGGAGGCCTATATATAACCTGCTGGCCCTGTGGCTGATACGGCCTCTTACTAGGCTGACTGGAGACAATCTGATCCCCTTTCCTCTTCTCTAACCTAGAAGCTGCATCAAAAGCCTCAGTGAAGATATCATAGCGATTCAGAGCCATTGCATCCTGAATCTCGGGCCTCAATCCCAACATAAATCTACGGGTCTTCCTCTCCTCCACAGCTACAAACTCCGGTGCATACCGGGACAACCTAGTGAATGTAGCCTCATACTGAGCCACAGTAGAATCCCTCTGTACCAAAGACAAGAACTCAGCCTCTCTCCTCTCTCGTGCAACCCTCGGGACATACTTATCCCTAAAAGCAGTCAGAAAGGTATCCCAAATATACGGAACACCCCGGGTCTCCCAACTGGCTCTCACAGTGCGCCACCATTCCTCGGCCTCATCATCAAGCAAATAGACAGCACAAGTCACCTTCCTCTCATCAGTGTACCCGAGAGAGTCAAAATTTTTCTCTAACTTACTAATCCACGACTCGGCCTTCCTATCATCAGGCTCTCCCTGAAATCTAGGAGGATAGTACCCCAGAAACTCCTTCATAGTACCTCGACCGTGATTACCTCCCTGTACATTCTGTATCTGAGCCTGCAACGCCTGAGTCTGAACAGCCTGACCTGCTAACAACTGGGCCTGCCCAGCCATCAAATCTGCAATCCGATCCATTGCTGACCCTAACCTGACATCACCCCTATCACTGCCCTGTGCCACATTACCAGGAACCTCATCTACAATCTCGGGTCTACCACGAGTCCTCGGTCTACCGGCCATCGTACTAATCAAAGAGTTAGCACAGGTTATAGCACATAAACAGATTATATACAACTTTTAACACATAAACAACAAACTCATATAAAGCACATAGATCACATAAGTTTCAATCACACAAGCAAATTGATCACATAATCACATAAGCACTTAAATCACATAATCATTTAATCATTTAATCATACCAATACATATTTCACTTTTCTTTCTTTTCATACATATTTCATGCTAAGACCTTTACCCACATTCCGAGAATACCCCGGCTGACAACTAACATGCGCTCTGATACCACTTAAATGTCACGCCCCAACTCGACCCCTCCTACGATCAGTCAGGACGCAACGGAATTTCGGCAGTATAACGACAGTAAATAGGATACCGAGGTTCTAAACCAACCTCTTTAAACATCATACATCCAGCAACTCCTCAATTCAAACAACAACATACAACACAACCATATTATACAATAAACCATCCACGTTATACGCCTCCGTTCCAACATAACATACAATATCTCAACCTTATCATACATTTCAAAAATAAGTTGAGACACAACTACAACTTAACCATAGACAAAAGAAAGCCACTAAGTTAACATCGTTTGGATCATCATCTTTCAACATCTATTACAATAAGAACCATAAAGCATATAAAAGTCTATTAAGCTAATATACATGACACTAAACAACATATAATCATGGATAAGACTCAGGAACATATGACTCGTCCACGTAAGGCACATTTTCCTCCTCAGGAGGCACGTACCCGTAATCCGGCTCTGCAACACCTGTAAGCATGCAATAATAGAGAGTGAGCTTATATACATAAGCCCAGTGAGGATCCGATAGATCTCGACAGTATTCACTACGCTCCTTGGATTTAGTCCTTTGAGCAAGTAAACACACAACAACATAAATAATGCTATCATCACATAACTATATAACCAATCAATAAAGGATACTCTATTTGGTGTAGCTCCAAACGCCATCACGATCTCAACCGTTCTTCTTATAACTCCCCATTACTCACGCACCCGAGGTACCTCACTAGCCCCTCCCTCCATGACACCTCCGTCATGCGAGCTGGGGGTAGCCTATGGCAGTCATGCCGTTATCAACCCGACAGCCCAACGCTGCCCGAGAGGTGGCACACACATACCAAGACTCCATAATCATCAATCATCAATCAATCATCAATCAATCAATCAATTGGGAGATCAGCAACGAAAGTGCCCGATTCCCGAACTCAATAATAATCAATCAATAACTTAGTTAGATGACAAAGTAGGCCATCTAACCGGACATGCATAATATACACAATTAAACCCTAAATTACTCATCAACAACTCACCATTCAACACTCGAACACTACCCAACCATCTAAAGGCATAGTTCAAGAAATTAAAGAATGACAACCTAAACTTCTAAAATTCATAACTTACAATCTACAAATCCAAACATTGCCAAATCAGTTTCTATCACTCACCCATTCAACCTACTACATTAGCCCTCTCGGAAATCGACCATAACACCTCCAAATCATGCCCGATAACCCTAAAACCCTAGGATGTCATGGCTGGATTTTCCGGATTTTCACACGAACAATGTAATCGAAAATTCGGCATTACAACAGCGCTAACACGTAATTATCAAGTATTTAGAAATCGACGGCAATCGATTTCGATCAACACAACTCATTTAATTCAACTTTGAGCATTTTAATCAAAATTAAATACCCGGAAAATAAAAATTATGCTACATCCGACAGAAATTCGTAGTATTAGTATATAACGATCCCTAGCATGCAAGGAGGAATCATCTATCATCAGATTTCAATTCTAACGGTTCAATTTTCATTTATGAGCAAAAACATAAAAATGACATTTTGAGATCTAGAATTTTTCTCTCACCTTTGATGCGATATAAGCCTAGGAATGCGTGCTATGCGTGCCCAACAAGCAGAATCCAAGTCGGTGCGAAGTTCTACGGACAAAAACTAGGTTTTTCTTTGAAAAATTGGATTGAAAAGCTTTGAAATCTCTTTTCTTTTTCTCTCTTCTTTCTCTCGGCCTTGTGTGTGTTTGTGGTGGTGTTTTGTGTTGTGTTGAGTGTGTGTTGATGACTATATGTAATTTAAAGTTTGGTCAAATAAATAAAATGCAAAGTCAAAGTAATATTTAGTCCTTTAAATCATTTTCTTGTCTTTTAAATGCATTTTAACTATCTTCTTGCTCAAAACAAAAATGCAACTCCTAAGATAGCTCAAGTGGATTATTTTTAGGTGACAAGAAGTTTTAAAATCAAACAATTTCACCCGAGTCAGCTTAAAACTTGATTTTCGCAAAAGTCGGTGTAAAAACCCTAATAAATTCTTAAGCCGATTTTAAAACCGTTTTCATCAAACACAAGTCTATTAAAGTCCGTTGACTAGGTCTAGAAGGGTTAAAAAGACCAGTTTCAAAATTTTAGCGGACGTGTTTCGAAAACACTATTCACTGAAAATCGACGATAAAATTTCTAACTCCGTTTTTTATGAAAATTTCATGAATGCACATTTAGCACGTATTAGGAGTATTGACATCAAAATTATAACTTTCTAGGTCCTATAGCACATAAACAAATCATATGCACGAAAAACGAGGTATAGCACGTAAAACGAGATAAGCAGGAAAAGTGGGGTTTCACAGTTCCAAAAAGTACACTAGACCATTGATACACTTTAACATCATACTACACTTCAAAATGCAAGATAGACAACTCAAATTCTACATTTTTCATTAGCTTCATAAACATGCAACATCATACCTTATACACATACGGGACATGTAATAAGACATTTAATATGCACTAATATACCATGAGACCACATAAGCTATAATATAATCATGGTTCAATAGCGACTGATCAACGTATACACGACATTTAGCCATTAACCAAGTAGGATCGGGTAACGAAGTTGGTCACTCATCCTTTAGCATTATTTTAGCTTGAAGTTGCTCTTGAAACAATTATAGTGAACACACTAGACCATTGGTTCATGTCAACGGCATAATAGACATTAAACGAGTGATAGGGTCATATCGAGTTAACATGCAAGCCTAACTTTGTGAAACACACCTTCGTAACATCCATTGTGCATATAATTCAAGTACAAGTAGGTCTAGCATGCATATGTACACATTGAGACTTCATATACAAGCTTATAACCATGATTGATTATTTAAAATGGTTCCAGTCAGAATTGGGTGGTTCGTGCAACATGAAGTTTGTTCCATTATGTATTGTGTACATCATGTCCAAACATGGGCTCATTTGGGTAAGATTTACTATGTCAAAGTGACTACGCAAGTTCAGGATGCAAGATAACAAACTAAAAATCTGCATGCAATGAACTCATACGTATGTACCCGGCTGAAATAGCCTTCGTTTATAGCCTTAACCACAAGATTAGCACATGCAACCACATGGGATATATTCTACTATAAGTATAGCATAATATAGGTGAAAATTAGCCAAAAACCATACAGGTCTACCATCACAAATCAACCATACAAAGACCATAGATCATATTTTATACATGCACATAGGTACAGGCTGAAATCGCCTGAGAACTCACCTTTAACCACAGAATTTGATTTTTCCTAAAACATGAAAGTTGTACATCTCGAATTTTTGTATAATATATCCAAAAGTCGTCAAATGCCATTAAGGTTTGGTAGGTCAAACGTGGCAAACAAAACACTGCTCAGAAAAGCACAAACTGCCTAGTTCAAGTTAACTTGCATTTTCTTCATTTTTAACTGCATGCATGGAAAGATAACACATAGAAATGCTCATGACCCTTTTAGAAAATATATTATTCTCACCTTAGCTCTGCAATGCAAGAAATAGTGAAAGAAATGGTTGAGAAATGGCCACAAGCTGACTGAAATTCCAGAATTTGCTTCTTTCTTCACCTTCTCACCTTTCTTCTTGTTTTCCTCTCCTTTTTCTCTCTCTATTTCGTGTCTCTCTTTCTCTCCTCTCAAATTCAGATTGTTTCATGTGTTATGAGTGTTAGGATAGTGCATATAAAGGCTGAAGTGAGTGGGGCAAGTGGCTGACTTCATTTAAACATTGCAATGACGATTTTATGACAAGTTCACCTTTACACTCAAAGCTAGCATTAGTCTTCCTTCTCTCTCTTCATATGGACGACCAAGACATGCTATTTTTTTAGATTTTGAAGTGTGTTATGAGTGTGATGGATGGTGGTTAAAAGGCTGAAGCAAGTGGAGCAAGTGGCTAATTTGGATGGTCAAGGCAATGATGACTCTTATGACAATTCTAGCTCAACACTCCAAGCAACCACCAATTCTCTTGTCTCCTATCATCATGGCCGGTCAAGGGGCTGCATTTTTCTGAGTTATTTGGTTTGTTATGTGTATTATAATGTAGTATAAAGGTTCATGCAAGTGGTGGTGGTAGGAGGACTAAAGACAAAATGAAATCATTGCATTTTATGACAAGCTTTTTCAACATTTCAAGCAAACATTTGTCCTATTTCTTTCCCCACCTATATGGCCGACCAACATGGATATTGCAAGCCACTTTCCAGAGTTTTAAATGTAATCTAAGGTTGTATAAGGGCTAAGTGCAAGTGGTGGTGGTGTACAATGATTGTGCTAGCAAAAAGACAACATAACATGACTAAAATCACTCAACTAAGCCATTTTCTCTCTTTTTCCTTGCATGGTCGGCCAACTGCCTCCCATTTCAGATTTTGCTTGCTTGGTAAGTGCAATATAGGATTATATAAGTGATAAATGCAAGTGGTAGTGATTGGGGTCAAAGGCAAGACAAAAAGGTCATGATTGTAACTTGTGACAAACTATGATAGCACTCAAACTCTTATCTACTTTTCCTGATTTTTCTTGCTTGGCTTGGCCGTGTACCCCACCCCCTCTGTCCTCTAGTTGTTGTTTATTAAGTGTGATAAGGGATGATGATGGTGTACAAGGTAAAATGCAAGTCAAGTGTTAGCAATAATAATGAACCTTAGGACAAACTAGGCTTATACTTAAAAGCAACATTATTCTTTTCCTTTTCCTTGTACATGGCCGGCCACTAGGCCTTGCCATTTGCTATTTCCTTAGCCAAGTTAAGTATTAGTTGGAGCTAGTGCCTAGGTTAACTCAATTAGTTAGATGGTGACTAGGTTAATGCTAGTGAATTAACTAAAGTTTGTGATTTAGCTATTACTATACAATTAAGTAGGAATTAGTTGGTTAAAAGATTAGTTACTAAATCCTATTGGAATCAGAAGATAACTAATCTAGCAAATATAGTTCAATTGTCAAAGAAGCTAAGCACAAAAGATACACGGCAAGCATCTTGTACAAACACGATTACTTCTTAAGGCCAATTGTCCCCATTTCTTATATCTTGCTACGGCCGGCCATTAAGGCCTCTTATTCCTTGTTATTTTATCTTATTATACATACTACTTAGGGTATATAGTAGTAGTTGGTCAAATGGTCAACCTAAGTAAAGGCGTTGGTCAAACCTAGGTTAAAATAAGGTCTTCCGAGTCACGATTGCTAAACCAAGAATCAAGGTCATTCTAGATAAGCTAATTAGGTTATTTTAAAGTACTAGAAGACTACTATATTATAGTTAGCATGCTAGGTAGTAGGTGGGGAATTGGTTAGTCAATTGGTCACCTTGGTGAAAGACTTGGTCAAACTAGGGTCTTCTAAGCGAAAACTGTTAATCAATGGTCAAAGTTACTTAAAAGGTCTAAACGAGTGAATTATCGTCTTTTTTTTGTTTCCAACTTCGATTATATAACTCTATTAAGTGTCTAAAGTGATAAAAGATGCAATGAAGCTTATTTTTAACTAATATATACAATTTAGACCTTACATGGTCAAGGAATATGAAAAGACACATTTTGCTAATCAAATAAATTTTAAATACATTTTTAATCTAATAAATTTTTGTAAAACATATAATTATTCATATTAAATGTTAAATTGAATAACCATAAACGTTTTGGACATAGAAGTTAAATAATCACATTATTTGTATGCAAAAATCAAATAAACACATAATTGCACGTGAGGGTCAAAGTCGGGGTCTCACACACCGTATGGTTTAAGTGTTTATTATGTCACAATGGTTTCCTGTATGCTAGGTTGTATACTAGTTGTTAATGTTTTATTATATAATCCTTATGCATTAAGATATAGTTGTTCTTATGTGGTATGATTATATAAGTACACATTTGCTTCTCATGTAACATAATTGTATATATAAATACATATCATATCAAGAGGCTACCTCTTTTGGTAAATTAAGAATGGTTGGATTGCTAAGTTAGTGGCTATGGAGAGGATTGCTAAGTTAATGGCTAGTCAGGCACAGTTACTGGCAGGGCAGGCTGCCCAGAATCAGGCTTTACAGGCTCAGTTGTTGAATGTGCAGGGTGGAAACCACGGGTGTGGTACCCTAAAAGAGTTCTTAGGATATCATCCATCTAGATTTCAGGGGGAACCCGATGATCGGAAGGCTGAAGCGTGGATTAGCAAGGTGGAAAAGATTTATGATCCTCTTGATTATACCGATGAGCAGAAGGTTTCCTTTGTCGTGTACTTGTTAGATGATGAGGCAGAAGAATGGTGGCGCACAGTGAGAACTAGCTGGGAGACACAGGGTATTTCGTATGTTTGGGGTACCTTCTTGAGAACTTTTCGGGAGAAGTATGTCCCAAGGATCGCGAGGGAACGGAGAGAGGCAGAGTTTCTAGCCTTAGTACAGGGAGATGCCTCAGTGGCTCAGTATGAGGCCACTTTCACCAGGTTGTCCCGGTATGCACCGGAGTATGTAGCTGATGAGGAGCGGAGGACTCGTAGATTTATGTTGGGGTTGAGGCCCGAGATTCAGGATGTGATGGCTCTGAATCGGTATGATATATTCACTGAGGCCTTTGATGCAGCTTCTAGACTAGAGAAGAGAAAGGGGGAACATATTGTATCTAGCCAGCCTAGCAAGAGGCCATTTCAGCCTCAGGGTCAGCAGGAAGTGTATAGGCCTCCCGTACAGCAGGTTGTGTACAGGCCACCAGTGCTGCAGGGTTCTTTCGGACCGCAGGGTCAGCAGAGTTATTATCGGCCTCAGTTTCAACAGGGGTCATATCAGGTTCAGTCCCAGTTTAGGTCAGCCCAGTCTCAGGGTCAGTACAGGCCTAGTTTGGTAAGGCCTCAGCAGCAGGCTGGTTCAGCTGCTTATTCAGCTTCTGGTTCTTTAGGAGGCAGTGTCAGTGCTCCAATGCTGCAGTGTGTTTATTGTAAACGTAAGGGCCATCTAGAGACCGACTGTCGGAGAAAGGCAGGGACATGTTTAGGTTGCGGTAGTAACCAACACTGGGCGAGGGATTGCCCCAGGTATCAGGGTTCTACGGGTCAGCCAGCAGTCCAAAGTTATCAGGGTGGACTTGTAAGCAATACACCACAGCAGCAGCGGGCTCAGGCTCGGGCCTACGTAGTGGACTTGGAGGAATTGCCAGAGGTGACAGCAGTGGTGAAAGGTAACTTACTTATTCTCAACCAATTAAATATTATATCTCCTTGAGTGCAACGTGCTAAAATGTGAGTAGAAAGTTTACCTTATACGATTAAAGTTAGCATGTGCATCATATCAGTTGGCGACTGAGTAGCATGTGACGCTGAGGTATATGGAATTCCGATTAGGGGTCAAGCTACTTTATGACTATACATTGATTATTGGGATTCTTATTTGGTGATTTTATATGGCAATCTTCCTCAAGATTTCTATATGGAGATTCTTATTCAGCATACTTCTTTGGACTTTTTCTATGGTATTTTCTATGCGGTATTCTTATGTGGATTTCTGATACAGTATTATCCAGAGTTCTTATATTGGGATTATTATTTGGTATTCTCGCTCGGTGATCCTGTTGAAGTTCTTACTTGGTATTCTTGGTTAGTACTCTATTACGGGATCTATGTTTGGCATTTTCTTCAGCAATTATTTGAGATTCTCATCCGAAAGTCTTAGACGGTGTTCTTATTCAGCGTTCCTATTCAAGCTTCTTGTTTGGTATTCCTAGTTGGCATACTTAGTTGGTATTCAGAATTTGATTTTGGTCATTCATTCCGTATGTTTGAGCCAACAGTACTTGAGTGAAGAATTGCGAGGACACAATTGTTTTAAGGATGGGAGAATGTGAAACTCCACTTTTCTATCTTATCTCGTTTTGCGTGCTTTATCTCGTTTTGCGTGAATTAATCTGTCTATGTGCTATGTGACTTAGAATGTGGTAATTTTGATATCAATACTCCTAGAACATGCTAAATGTACATTTATGAAATTTTCATCAAAATCGGAATCGGAAATTTTATCGTCAATTTTTAGTGAATAGTATTTTCGAAACACGTCCGCTAAAGTTTTAAAACTAGTCTTTTTAACCCTTCTAGACCTAGTCCACAGACTTTAATAAACCTATGTTTGATTAAAACGGTTTTCAAATCGGCTTAGGAATTTAAAAGGGTTTTTACACATTCTTTTGCGAAAATCGAGTTTTAAATCGAATCGGGTGAAAGTCTTTGAATGAGAAAATTCTTGTCACCTAAAAATATATTACTTAAAATAGTCTAAGTGTCAATTTAATGTTTTGAGCAAAATAGTCAAGAAAAAACTAATTAAAAGACTAGAAAATACTAAAAACTAACAAAGGCTTCAACTTTGACTTTTTCCATTTTGTTGACTTATGCATATAAATCTCTACACACACTAAAAACAAAGCAAACACCACAAACACACATACATTGCAGCCGTGAGTTTCTTTGGCCATTTTGAGGAGTTTTTCATTTTATTTTTCAAAGCAATTTTGCCTTAGAAAACTCATTTAAAGTCCGAATCTTTTCAAACCGGGCTGGATTCCGCTTGTTGGGCACCTATTGCACGCATTCCTAACTTTACTTCGGATCAAAGGTGAGAGAAAAATTCTAGATCTCAAAACTCATATTTTGTGTTTATGCGTATAAATAATTATTGAACCGTTAGAATGTTAATCTGATGTTAGATTATTGATCCATGCATGCTAGGGATCATTTAGATGTAATCCTACGAGATTTGAACCGTTGTAGCATAATTATTATTTTTCGGGTATTTAAAGTTGATTATTTTGCTAAATATTGAATATTTTAAGTTATGTTGATTGAAATCGATTGCCGTCGATTTCTAAAAGTTTGATAATTACGTGGTAGCACCGTTGTAATGCCGAATTTTCGATTGCGAGGTTGGTGCTAAAATCCAAAAATTTCAGCCTTGACACACTAGGGTTTTAGGGTTATTGGGCATGATTTGGATATGTTTCAGTTGGTTTCCGAGGGGGCTAATGTAGTTGGTTGAATGGGTGAGTGTGTAAAACTGATTTGGAGTTGTTTGGATTAGTAAAATGTAAGATATGATTATTTGAAGTTTAGGTTGTCTTTCTTTAAATTGTTGAATTGAGCCTTTAGATGATTGGGTGGTGTTTGAGTGATTGAATTGTGAGCTGTTAACGGTTAGACTAGGGTTAGATTACGTATTTCATGCATGTTAAGTTGGATGGCCTACTTTGTCATCTAACTTAGTTGTTTGTTGTTTAATTAAATATTGATGTTATATTGATGTTATATTGATTGATTATTGATTACGGGAATCGGGTACTTTTGTTGCTGATCTCCCAGATTATTGATTGATTATTATTGAGTAAGGGAATCGGGCACTTTTGTTGATGATCTCCCAGATTATTGATTGATTATTATTGAGTACGGGAATCGGGCACTTTTGTTGCTGATCTCCCAGATTATTGATTGATTATTATTGATTATGGGAATCGGGCACCCTCGTTTCTGATCTCTCGATTTATTTATGTTGAGTCTCATTGTTGTGAGCTTTGATAATGTTGTGTCACCTCGGGAGGCATCCTGGGCTACGGGCACAGTTATCATGGCTAATCCCTATCTCGCATAGGCGGAGAGGCCATGGGGTGTGGGTCTAGGTCAAGGTACCTCAGGAATTGTGTCATTGAGTTTGGAGTTGTTGAGCATGGAATTGGTGTATGGAGCTTCATCAGTAAATGTATTGTATCCTTATTGTGTGTTTACAGTTATTACTATTGTTGCATTTATAATGATTATTGATGTTATTGTGTGTTTACTAACTCAAAGGATTATTTCCAAGGAGTTTAATAAACCTTGTTCGAGATCTATCGAATCCTCGCTGGGCTTATTTTATATAAGCTCACTTTCTATTATGGCATGCATACAGGTGTACTTTCGCAGGATTACGGGTACATGCCTCCGGAAGAGGAAAATGTGCCTTACGTGGATGAGTCCTATGTTCCGGAGTCTTATCCTTGATGTTGTATTGTCTTACTATCTTGTATATTAACTTAGTAGACTTTTATATGCTTTGTAGTTTATTATGTAAAAAAATGTTGAAAAGATAATGAATTAGTTGATGCTGTCTTAGTAGCCTTCCTTTTGTTTATGATTAGTTTGCTAGATTGGCTCAATATGTTTTTGTAATGTATATTAAGGTTTATGTATTATGTTGGAACGGAGGCTTATAACGAGGGATGATTATTGTATAATATGGTTATGATGTATGTTGTTATTTTATTGAGGAGTTGTTTGATGTATGATGTTCCGTTGAGGTTGGTTTAAAGTCTCAGAGTCCTATTTACTGTCGTTATACTGCCTAAATTCCGTTGCATCCTGACTGATTATAGGAGGGGTCGAGTTGGGGCGTGACAAGTTTGACCAGGGAACCGACTATTTCATCCCTAAAAGCAGTAAGGATGATCAATAAGGGATGTCATGGATATCTTGCCTACATGATCAACAAACCCACGGATAAGGTCAAAATGGAGGAAGTACCAGTGATTAAAGAATATGCGGATGTGTTTCCAGAAGAGTTACCGGGTTTGCCACTGGACAAGGAAATGGAGTTCGTGATAGAGGTGCTACCAGGTACTCAACCGATGTCAAGGGCTCCTTATCGGATGGCTCATACAGAATTACAAGAATTGAAAGACCAATTACAGGAGTTACTGGAGAAAGGTTTTATTCAACCGAGTTCATCTCCATGGGGCACACCGATGTTGTTCGTGAGAAAGAATGATGGGTCATTGAGACTGTGCACTGACTATAGGGGCTTCAACCAGGCAACGATCAAGAACAAATACCCGTTGCCACTGATCGATGAATTTTTTGATCAACTCCAAGGGGCTAAGGTATACTCGAACTTCGATTTGAGCCAAGGTTATTACTAGCTTCGGATCAAGAATGAGGATGTACCTAAATCAGCTTTCAGAATGAGGTACGAGCATTACGAGTTTGTGGTTATGCCATTTGGGTTGACTAATACCTTTGCGGCATTTATGGACTTAATGCATAGGGTGTTCCAACCATATTTGGACCAGTTCATGGTGACTTTCATAGATGATATATTGGTCTACTCTAAATCGAAAGCAGAGCACGAACAACATTTGCGTTTGGTACTGCAGAAACTTCAGAAATACCAACTATATGCCAAATTTAACAAATGCGAATTCTGGTTAAACCAAGTGGCCTTTTGGGGCACATTATATCCCAAGGGGGAATATCTGTAGATCCAGCAAAGATTGAGGGTGTACTGCCATGGAAAAGACCAGAAACGGTAATGGAGATTCGGAGTTTTCTGGGATTGGCTTGTTACTATCGGAAGTTTGTCAAATACTTTTAAAAAATTACTGGATCGCTTACCAAGTTAACCCATAAAAAGATAAGTTTTGTTTGGGATGATAAATACGATAATAGTTTCTAGGAGCTGAAGAAAAGACTAACTACGACACCTATTCTTGCATTACCAGAGGGGACTGAGAACTTTGTTATTTACAATGATGCTTCCAAAGAAGGTTTAAGTTGTGTGTTAATGCAGAACAGGAAGGTAATTGCTTATGCCTCCCGAAAGTTGAAGAACTATGAGTTGAACTATCCCACTCATGATTGGGAGCTGGCAGCAATTGTATTTGCCCTGAAGATGTAGAGACACTACCTGTGGGGTAGTAGGTTCGAGATATACACATATCATAAAAACCTTAAGTATTTGCTTTCACAAAAAGAGTTAAATATGAGGCAAAGGCGATCGATGGAGTTGTTAGGTGACAACAACTGTTCAATCAACTATGTGCCGGGGAAAACAAATATTGTGGCTAATGCCTTGAGCTGGAAGGCAGGGTTGGCGACCTTGAGAATAAAGGAGTTTGAAATGCTGGGAGAAGTGGGTCGTTGGAAATCGGACTTAACCAGGAAAGGAGTTTTGTTTACTCATTTACAAGTTCGACCCTTGATGTTGACACAGATTAAAGAAGCTCAACAGCAAGACAGAAGGCTCCAGGAAATCACTAAGGAAAAACCTGATTTCCAGGAGCATAATGACGGAATTTTACGGTTTCGAGGATAAATCTATGTTCCTAATGACTCTGAAATGAAACGAATGATTCTTGAAGAGACATATAACATAAAGTACACCATTCATCCTGGCGGAACAAAGATGTACCGAGATTTAAGACAATACTACTGGTGGAACAATATGAAAAGGGAGATTGTACAATTTGTGGCCCGATGTTTGACCTATCTAAAAGTGAAAGCAGAGCATCAAAGGCTAACAGAGTTGCTACAACCGTTGGAAATTCACCAGTGGAAGTAGGAACACATAACAATGGACTTCGTGATGGAGTTGTCAAGGTCACCGAGAGGATGTGACGCTATTTAGGTCATAGTTGATAGACTGAGCAAGACAGCTCACTTTATTCCCATGAGCAAGACAGATAATCTGGAGAAACTGGCCGAGTTGTATGTGAAGAACATTTTTAGATTACATGGTGTGCCAGCAAGTATTGTATTGGACAGGGATCCTTATTTTATATCGCAGTTTTGACCATTGTTTCAGAAAGCCCAAGGAACAAACTTGAAATTTAGTACAGCATATCACCCCCAAACGGATAAACAGTCGAAAAGGACTATACAAATACTAGAGGATATGTTGAGGGCTTGTGTGCTAGACTTCAGCAAAGGATGGGAAAAACATCTTCCATTGGTAAAGTTCACTTACAATAACAGTTATCAGTCCACGATAAGGATCGCTCCCTGCGAGGCGTTGTATGGGCGGAAGTGTAGATCCCCACTATACTGGGATAAAGTTAAGGAGATGAAAACACTTGATCGCATGATGTTGCCCGAGTTAGTAGAAAAGATTGAGAATGTGCATCTGATCCGAAATAGAATGCTCATCGCCTAGAGTAGTCAGAAAAGCTATGCAGATAAATGAAGACGGGATCTAGAGTTTGAGTTAAGGGATCGGGTATTCTTTAAAGTATCATCTCGGTGCGGGTTGGTCTGATATGGCAAAGGTGAAAAACTTAGCTAAAGATACGTGGGACCATTTGAGATTATTGAAAAGATTAGTAAGTTGGCATACTGGTTGGAATTGCCTCTGAGTCTGGCAAATGTGCATAATGCGTTTCACGTGTCGACAATGAGGAAATATCACCTCAATCCGTCTCATGTCTTGGAGCCCGAGCCATTACAGATTCAGGAGAACTTGTTGTATAATGAGAAACCGGTTCGGATTCTGGATGAGCAAGAACGGGAGTTGAGGTTAAAGAAGATCCTAATGGTAAAGGTTCTATAGAGTAATCATGGCATAGAGGAAGCGATGTGGGAGCGCCGAGACCAAATAAAACAATAGTATCCCGCATTATTCGACAAGTAACTAAAATTTGGAGGACAATTCTTTTAAGGGGGGAAGGATGTGAGACCCTGACCTAACTGCATATGCATTACTATTCCACTATGTGTAATTACGTGTAATTCCATGTTATATGTATTTATATATACTAAATGTCACGCCCCGACCCAACCCCCAAGCTAAAGGTTAAGTCCGGACCCGACACACGGACAGAGTCTCCCCTGTACCGTGGGCATTCTAAAAACCTGTAAACACTTAAACAAAGTCCCAACAATACAATACAAGCTTTTCTTAATTAAACAACAAAGCTATAAGGCCATCCGAGCCTTATGGTATACAATAGTTCCAAAACACACAAGCATGCGGGAACTTGTTGTCAGCATAGCTTTATAATCATAACATTCTAGGAAATCAATAAAACAACTTAAAGGAATAAGCATTCTACATTAACCATCCACTCCCAAGCATGCAAGGAAATAAGGCAAGAATAAAAGTTATTACAAGACATGGCTTCCAATTCTACACCACAATCTACTATCCTTCGACTTGCGCAACAATATATACATAGCCCTTAGGCCACAAAATAGAACATAAAACAATTAATTGAACTTTCCACATAGCAGCAAATTCATTAACCACCTCAAGCTATCAAACACAGCAACTAAGGTAAAGGCTCGATCTGAACTTCTTCTTCCTCAACTAAATCAACAAGCTGGGGATCACCCTCAGCGTCTCCTGAAACAGATATCGAGGTATGAGCAACCACTGTTGCCCAGTGAGGGATATAGTCCCGGGGCGTGCAATGCGACAGATAATACAATTACACAACAATAACACTTAACCAATTAAAGAAACAATGATAACTTAAATAACCACACAATTAAAAGGATACATTTCAACAATCCCCTATACACCAATCTTCACTGGTCTTCAATCACGATCCACGAACCACGAGCACGATCACGATAAGCCGGCATAATCCCCAAACACTCCAGTGGGTGTACTCCGGATGTACCCCGAATCCTACGACCCAACATCCCCTGGCAATCTCCGGACCAGGCGAATGAGGGAATAGGGTACGGAGTTTGAATATCCACCGGCAAGCCCTGTGCCGCCCAGCCGATATTCAATACATCCGCCCCTGACACTATGGTTGCGCAACCACTATGCAATGCACTTAACGATGGCAAGTTAATAGCAATAATATAAGCAATAACACATATGAGGATCAACAAAGTACGTTGACCTCGTTGCAATTAGGATAGAAGCAAATATAGAAGCTAATAAGTAGTTTACAAATGAACATATACCAAATAAGCATAGAATCATGCCAAAAGCTCCAAATCAATTTAAAATCACATATAAACACTCAAGAAGTCCAGACATGGGTTTAGAAGTGTGAGACAACTTAAATTGCACCTAAACCCCTTTGTTTTTCGAACTATTTCTCTTCCAAAACAAAGTTAATGATTTCATTTTCAAAGGAAACTCTCCCAACCTTCTAACTAACCCCCAAGGTACCCTCTCAACCCTCTAACTCATTCAAATGCCCGCGTTTACCCCGAAAGCCCCAAATTCCCTCTCAAGGCTTTAAACTACACATACATTGTCCGGGCTTCAAACAAAGGATATCAAGGAATCTATAGCACCTAGGTAGCCTAAGGATACTAGAATTGAAGCCCGAATCCACCCGGATTCGCATTAACCCCAAAAGCCCCAAGTTAAAGTCGGCTATTTTCCATTTTTAAGCGATTTAAGGGCAATGCAAGTGTACGGGGCTATTAGGTTATCTTTACTAGCACCTAAGGCATCTATTAGAAGCATTAAATCAAGCTAATTCGAGCAATTACGCAAAACCCTAAAAAAACGTCACTATTCACCCAAAATTTCAAATCAACGATTCTAACCGTTTAAAAAGCGAAACAACGGCTCAAATGTGTTCTCTAGCATTCATATAGATGGTATATTAGCATAGATAACAATTACAATAGCAATTGATCACATTTTCAACAAATCAAGAAATTGACAACTATTTAGAAATGCAAAAACAAGCCGTGAAATCCCTCACCAATACGCGTAGGAGCACCTAGGAACCTTGCAAACACCCTACACTAGTTGCTCGAGGCTTGGAGTGGCTTGAAGTGGAGAGTTCTTGAGCAAAATTCTTTTTTTTTTCTTCTTCTCCTTGCTCTCGGCCCTGCTACAGTATTCTGCTCTCTTTTTTTTTCTTTTGTTTTGTGTTTTAAGAGCCTTGGTTGAAATTTAAGGTATTTAGTTGGGTGGGGTCTAGCTTGGGTGTTTAGGTGGCTTCTAAAATTCGCGTTGAAAGCTTAGAAACGAGCCTAAGGTGTGACACATAGGCTAACTAATTAAATCTATAAGGTTATTACGTAACACTATTCACTTGACTACTAAAATCATTTTCTAAACGAGCTCTGCTAATGCCGTTAGCTCAAATGCACATTTTTCCCACTACTTTTACAATTAATATGATTTAATAAAAATGTTAATTAACTAATAGAAGGCAGTTTAAAAACGGAGTGAATAGTAGTCACAAAAGTCCGTTAATAAGGGATAGAAGTAAATGCGCAAACAAGGGAGAGAACAGTAATTAAATGCATGGCTAAATCTCGGGCGTCACATCCTCTCCCCCTTAAACTAATTGCGTCCACGGAATTCTTACATGTTTCGGCGAATAACTCTGGATACCGTTCCCGCATCTGATCCTCTGTTTCTCATCTCGCATCCTCTACTCCTTGATGATCCCACAGAACCTTTACCATCGGAATGCTTTTAGTTCTCAGCTCCTGAACTTTCTGATCAACAATTCGAAGAGGTTTCTCTGTGTAGGTCAAAGTTTCACTGATCTCTAGTAGTTCCGGCTCAAGTATGTGAGAGGGATCTGGCTGATACTTCCGAAGCATGGAAACATGGAATACGTCATGAATTCTGCCCAGACTGGGAGGTAAAGCCAAACAGTAAGCCAAATCACCAACAGTTTCAGTTACCTCAAATGGTCCCACATAACGAGGACTGAGTTTACCTCCTTTACCATGCCGAATCAAACCCTTGCGAGGAGAAATTTTCAGAAATACCCGGTCCCCCACAGCAAATTTCAGATCACGACGTCGTCTATCTGCATAACTCTTTTGCCGGCTCTGTGCTGTAAGCATTCTTTTTCTGATAAGCTGCACCTGATCAATCATTTTGTTCATTTCAGGTAAGAGAGTAGGGTCGATAGTCTTCATTTCACCAACATCATCCCAGTAGAGAGGAGACCGACATTTACGCCCATACAGTGCCTCATAAGGTGCCATACCAATAGTAGCTTGATAACTATTGTTGTAGGCGAACTCTGCTAGTGGCAAATATTTCTCCCAACTTTTACCGAAGTCCAGAATACAAGCCCGTAACATATCCTCAAGGATCAAGATAGTTCTCTCAGATTGACCATCTGTCTGAGGATGATAAGCTGTACTGAAATTCAAATTCCAGCCCAAAGCTTTCTGGATCTTCTGCCAGAACTAAGATATGAATCTGGGATCTCTATTTGACACGATACTCTTTGGAATTCCATGAAGTCGGACAACATTCTCAATATACAACTCTACCAGTTTATCAAGAGAATCAGACTTCCTTTTTGCAATAAAATGAGAAGTCTTGGTCAGTCTATCCACAATAACCCAGACTGAGTCATTACCCCTCGAAGACCTCAGTAAATCTGATACGAAATCCATAGTAATATGATCCCATTTCCAAATAGGAATAGCCAAAGGCTGCAACAACCCTGCAGGTCTCTGATGTTCTGCTTTAACTTTCTGACAAGTAAGGCATCGAGCAACATAGTCAGCAATTTCTCTCTTCATATTATTCCACCAGAAATTCTGCTTCAAATCTTGATACATTTTCGTACTACCTGGATGGATAGTATATCGAGAATTGTGTGCTTCAGCAAGAATATCCTTCTTTAGAGTTGGATCATTCGGAATACAGATTCTACCCTTGAATTTAAGAATACCATCGTCGTGCAGTTTGAAATCTGACTCTCCCCCTTTAGAATTCTCTAAGACTTTCAACAATTGAAGATCAGCCTGTTGAGCTTCTCGAATCCTGGATAATAACAGAGATTGAATCTGCAAACTTGCAAATTGAATACCAGAATTTGAAGTGCTAGGCTTCCTTAAGCACAATTCTTCCATGAATTCCCAATTCTTGATAATCAAGCTAGCAACAGTAGCCTTTCGGCTCAAAGCATCAGCAACAATATTGGCCTTACCTGGAAGATAGTTAATAGTGCAGTTATAGTCCTCAAGTAATTCCAGCCAACGCCTCTGCCTCATGTTCAACTCTTTCTGTGAAAACAGATATTTCAAGCTCTTATGATCAGTGAAGATTTCAAACTTGTTGCCCCAGAGATAATGACGCCACTTCTTTAATGCAAGGATGATAGCTGCAAGCTCAAGATCATGAGTCGGATAGTTGAGTTCATAAGGCTTCAGTTTCCTGGAAGCATAGGCAATAACCCGGCCATTCTGCATCAATACACAACCCAGACCTTCCTTCGAAGCATCACTATAGATCACCAGATTATCATAACCCTCAGGTAAAGCAAGAATAGGAGCTGTAGTCAATCTCTTCTTCAATTCCTGGAAGCTGGCCTCACATTTATCATTCCAGTCAAATACTGTTTTCTTCTGAGTAAGTTGAGTTAAAGGCCTTGCAATCTTAGAGAAATCCTTGACAAACCTCCGATAATACCCAGCTAAACCAAGGAAGCTACGAATTTCCGTTACAGTTTCAGGTCGTTTCCAAGATAACACAACTTCAATCTTCGCTGGATCAACAGAAATACCATCCTGTGAGATAATATGGCCAAGAAAAGCAACTTGCTTAAGCCAGAATTCACATTTGCTAAACTTTGCAAATAACCGATGCTCCTGAAGAGTCTGCAACACAATTCTGAGATGCTGTTCATGTTCCGCCTCAGATTTAGAATAGACAAGGATATCATCAATAAATATGACCACAAATTGGTCCAGATAAGGACGGAATACTCTCTGCATTAAGTCCATGAATGCGGCGGGAGCATTAGTAAGACCAAACGGCAAGACAACAAACTCATAATGGCCATATCGAGTTCTGAAAGCAATTTTTGGAACATCATCTTTCTTAATCCTCAGTTGATAATAGCCCTGCCTCAGATCAAATTTAGAGAATACCCTGGCGCCTTGCAACTGATCAAATAACTCTTCGATTAAAGGAAAAGGATATTTATTTTTGATGGTTACCTAATTAAGACCCCGGTAATCAATGCATAGGCGAAGAGATCCGTCTTTCTTTTTAACGAAGAGAACTGGTGCACCCCACGGTGAAGAACTCGGCTGAATGAATCCCTTCTCAAGCAAGCCCTGCAATTGAACTTTCAATTCCTGCAACTCAGGTGGAGCCATTCTGTACGGAGTCCTAGAGACAGGGGAAGTCCCCGGCAATAAATCAATCATGAACTCTTTCTCTCTATCAGGTGGTAACCCAGGTAATTCCTCAGGAAAGATCCCCGGAAACTCTCTCACGATAGGTACATCATTCAATTTCAATTGATCCCCAGGTTGATTAATCAAATATGCAAGATAAGCCTCACAACCCTTGCTCAATAATTTAGATGCCCTAATAGAAGAAATAATAGGAGTTCCCGTAGATTTTCTACTACCAACTATTTTAAGTACAGGCTGGTCAGGCATTTCTAGATACACAATCTTCTTTCTACAATCAAGCTGGGCATAATATTTACTTAGCCAGTCCATCCCCAATATAATCTCAAAGTCATTGAAGGGTAGGATAATCAAATCAGCAGGAAAAACACGACCCTCAATAAATATACTACATGCTCTGCAAATAGATCTAGTAACAAACTTCGGACCCATAGGAGTATAAACCACAATCTCATGCAACAGTTTATCATGTTTCAATTTAGCATGTTGTGCACAAGTAGGAGTAATAAAAGAATGCGAAGCCCCGGAATCAATTAAAACCTTAACTGACTGATCATTAAGAAGAAAAATACCTTCTACCACAGCGTTAGTATCCGGAAGCTCCTCAGCATCCAAAGCAAATACACGGGCCTGGCCTCGTGGTGGTGCTGCAGCTGGTGCCCTGGTCTGAGAGTTCTGAGCTGCTGTCTGCCCCCTAGGGTTCTTAAATTTATGACAGTCTTTACCCCTGTGCTGATCACTGCCGCAACCTGTACACTTGTTATGTTTCTTCCAACAAACATCCTCAGTGTGGCCCTAACACTGACAGAAGCTGCACTGCTGGTGACGTCTTGCAACAGTGCCTCCCGAAGGAGCTCTGTAAGTAGAGGTTGCTGAACTACCCTGCTGCGAACGGGAAACTGCTGGACGGAACTGACTCTGAGTCTGACTCTGGACTGGTCGTGTCACGCCCCAACACGACCCCTCCTATGATCAGTCAGGACGCAACGGAATTTCGGCAGTATAACGACAGTAAATAGGACACCGAGGTTCCAAACCAACCTCATTAAACATCATACATCCAGCAACTCCTTAATTCAAACAACAACATACAACACAATCATAATATACAATAAACCATCCTCGTTATACGCCTCCGTTCCAACATAACATACAATACCTCAACCTTATCATACATTTCAAAAATAAGTTGAGACATATTTACAACTTAACCATAGACAAAAGAAAGCCACTAAGTTAACACCATTTGGATCATCATCTTCCAACATCTATTACAATAAGAACCACAAAGCATATAAAAGTCTATTAAGCTAATATACATGACATTAAACAACATATAATCATGGATAAGACTCGGGAACATATGACTCATCCACGAAAGGCACATTTTCCACATTCTCCTCTTCAGGAGGCACGTACCCGTAATCCGGCTCTGCAACACCTGTAAGCATGCATTAATAGAGAGTGAGCTTATATACATAAGCCCAGTGAGGATCCGATAGATCTCGACAGTATTCACTACGCTCCTTGGATTTAGTCCTTTGAGCAAGTAAACACACAACAACAATAATAACATAAATAAAGCTATCATCACATAACTATATGACCATTCAATAAGGATACTCTATTTGGTGTAGCTCCAAACGCCATCACGATCTCAACCGTTCTTCTTATAACTCCCCATTACTCACGCACCCGAGGTACCTCACTATCCCCTTCCCTCCATGACATCTCCGTCATGCGAGCTGGGGGTAGCCTATGGCAGTCATGCCGGTTTCAACCCGACAGCCCGACGCTGCCCGAGAGGTGGCACACACATACCAAGGCTCCATATTCATCAATCATCATGCAAGCATAAATCGATCAATCAATTGGGAGATCAGCAACAAGAGTGCCCGATTCCCGCATTCAATAATAATCAATCAATATCATTTTATCATCATCAATAATCATATCATCATCATCAATAATCATCAATAATCAATTAAACAACAAATAACTAAGTTAGATGACAAAGTAGGCCATCTAACCGAACATGCATAACATACATAATTAAACTCTAAATTACTCAACAACAACTCACCATTCATCACTCGAACACTACCCAACCATCTAAGGCATCGTTCAAGAAATTAAAGAATGACAACCTAAACTTCTAAAATTCATAACTTACAATCTACTAATCCAAACGTTGCCAAATCAGTTCCTATCACTCACCCATTCAACCTACTACATTAGCCCTCTCGGAAATCCACCATAACACCTCCAAATCATGCCCGATAACCCTAAAACCCTATGACGTCATGGCTGGATTTTCCGGATTTCCACACAAACAATGTAATCGAAAATTCGGCATTACAACAGCGCTAACACGTAATTATCAAGTATTTAGAAATCGACGGCAATCGATTTCGATCAACACAACTCAATTAAATCAACTTTGAACATTTTAATCAAAATTAAATACCCGGAAAATAAAAATTATGCTATATCCGACAGAAACTCGTAGTATTAGTATATAATGATCCCTAGCATGCAAGGAGCAATAATCTAACATCAGATTACAATTCTAACGGTTCAATCTTCATTTATACGCAAAAACACAAAAATGACATTTTGAGATCTAGAATTTTTCTCTCACCTTTGATGTGTTTTGATGCAAGAAATGTGTAGAATGGATGCCAAACAATCAATTTCAAGCTTTGAATCACTCAATTCGGCTTTGAAACGCAAAATCTGTGAGAAAAATGCTTTGAAAATGCCTTATCTTTCTCCTCCAAGGAGCCACGGTTTTGTGTGTGTTTTTGGAGTATGTTTTGTGTTGTGTGAGTGTGTGTTGATGACATTATATAATAAAAAGCTTGGTCAATTAAAAAAATGCAAAGTCAAAGTTAGTTTTAATAGGTATTTTTGTGTTTTTAATGACTTTAATTGCATTTTAGTGCTCACCAAGTTAAAAATAATTATGCAACCCCCAAAATATCACAAGTGGATTATTTTTAGGTGACAAGAAGTTTTACATTCAAAGAATTCCACCCGAGTCGGCTTAAAACTCGATTTTTGCAAAAGTCGGTGTAAAAACCCTAATAAATTCTTAAGCCAATTTTAAAATCGTTTTCATCAAACACAGGTCTATTAAAGTCCGTGGTCTAGGTCTAGAAGGGTTAAAAAGACCAGTTTCAAAATTATAGCGGACGTGTTTCGAAAACACTATTCACTGAAAATCGACGATAAAATTTCTGACTCCGTTTTTGATGAAAATTTCATGAATGCACATTTAGCACGTATTAGAAGTATTGACATCAAAATTATAACTTTCTAGGTCCTATAGCACATAAACAGATCATATGCACGCAAAACGAGGTATAGCACGTAAAACGAGATAAGCAGAAAAGTGGGGTTTCACATTCTCCCCTCCTTAAAACAATTGCGTCCGCGCAATTATCGAACTGATAGACAATTAAATCCTCAATCGTTATACTTAATAATACTTCTCTTAGTTCTCATTTAACTCTTAGGATGACAACTAACCAAAGACCTCAAAAGAACAAACTCTGTTGACTGCAAGTTGATGATCATAATTCCAAGACAATCTTCAATTCATAATTCTCTCCTACCTAATATCATATTGCATATGAAAGAAATCGCAACTCCAAAGTCTTAGCATGAGACCACTACTTATCAATCATCTCTTACTACACAAAAGAGCTCTATGGACACCCCCGAGGTTTAAAAATTCATTCACGATAACATGAATGATTATTGATTAAGGAAATATTTCAAAAGTGACATTTGTCAGAATATGGCTTTTATGAAATTTACAAGGAAATACGAATATGGAAAGTCATATTCGAGCCAACAATCAAGGGAACAAGAGGTCAAACAAGTTAGAGAATCAAGAGGCTAATAGTTTAATAAGGAAGCATGATAACTAAGATAAGAAATGTCTCAGCACCTTTTAGTTAAATAAGTATGAACAAAGGATTATGACGGGTCAAAACAGTGCTGAGTATGTTGAACAAAAATTCTTGAACAAGTAGATATTTCAATTTTCGATAATTGTTCAAGGAACCAACAAGTAAGTTGTACTTGAGGCGAAATGAAATTAAGAAATAAGAGATGATTAATTCAATAGAAACATGAGTGGCAAGAGTATCTCAGCACGCAATACCAAAGAAGTATTAATAAGAAGGACAATGCCGAGTATATTGAAAGAGCAATTACAAGCAAGGTAATGACTCAAGATTTAATAATGAAACAATAGGATTAACAAAGATCAACAAGAATATCAATGATGTACTTAGGTAGAGAGTACATCAAACAAGTGGAATTCGAACAAGTAAAATGGTATACCAAAGGAAAAATTACTTTCAAATGAATAGTAATAGGATGAAATGAAATATCGAAACGAATGGCTAGAGATATAGAATGAAATATAGAAGTCTCAAACCTTAACTCCAATAAGCGACATTGCTATAAGAAGCAAATATGAATGTTAAGAATAGAAGCAATGTCAAATGAGTATAGGATCCATTAATCCAATAAGCAAAACTTTCAAGAAACAATTGATAGGCTAGAAAAATGTAACTCTCTCTCAAATAAGTGAGAATAGAGTAAAAGATAATAATAACACTGATAGAATAGGAAGCACAAAGGGGGTGTCCCACCTATACATTTGAACACCAACAAGTCAAATCCTATAATCTATCTTCCTCCAAAACAAGACACTAAGGAGATCTAGAGAATCTAAGGAGTCACAACAATCACCAAACAAGATAAATCACTCCAAAATTTTACATTCCGTACCAGACCAATCACTAAACGAGATAAATCACCGATTACCCAACAAGATTAACTAATGAGGACTCCAAAATCTTATAACACAATACATATTCATATTAACCCATTATAACACTAGTGAATCCTCAATCAACAATTTAGAAAGTCATATCACCTAGAACTCAAAAGCTCGATGTAGGTAAGTAAATGTTCAGCCACCAAAATGCATTCTTATTTCCTCAAATAATTCTATCTCCCAACAATTACATCCTCGAATAAAGTAACTTTAGTCATGAATCACTCCAATTGTCTCCAAGGTTTAAAGATCAAAACTCCAAAATATCCATTAATAATATAGCAATCCCAAATAGTAGAAATATTCACATGTTATACCACACTTCATTCCATTCACAAATATACATCACTAATTCCTCAAATAAATTCATTCTAAAATAACCTCAAGAAAGTATAATCTGAGTTGAGACTCCAAAAGTGTCTAATCACAACCTCACAAAAACCTCAACTTATGATTCATCTCCAAGTAATAACAAGTTAAACATGGCAACAAAAGTAATTATAATCATCAAGATACGTTGCTATTTCCTCGAACAACTTCATTCTCGCTAAAGGAACATCAAGATCAATCCACTAAGCCGAAACTAAAATCCATAAGCATAACAATTAAAATCTCATCGATAAACTACTAGAATAATAATAATTCAAAATCATGGCCTATCTCTATTTCCGAAAGCTCTTATAATCACCCTAGACATTAAAAGGTCACTCACGAGTTAAAACATGTATGCAACTATATCATATGAAAGACAAGTACAACGTAATACACAATTATCATACAATGCAACATTATCACATAACACACAATTCAACATATAAGAAGCCAACATCACATAAACAGGTTATATAACAGAAGTAAGTTATAAACAATTAAAGTCACATAAGCAACAAACTTCACATAAGACAAGTTGATCACGTAACTCACATTGGTCACTTAAAGTATATTGACCACCTAAAGCACGTTGTTTCACATAAGCTAGTTATAAACAATTAAAAGCACATAAACAACTAACTTCACACAAGGCACAAAATCACATAAAACACAATTGTCACATAATACACATTAATCACATAATGCACATTAATTACAACACATTGAGTACGTATAACACGTTATCACATAAAACATATTGACCACATTAGTTCACTTAACACACAAGGCATACTGGTCACATAGAAAGTTAAACACATAAGTAAATTAATCACATAAACATATTAACATATGTTTCACTTTTCTTTCACTTAATACATACTTGCATGCTTAGACCACTACCCACATTCCGAGGATACCCCGGCTGACAGCTAACATGCGCTCTGATACCACTTAAACTGTCACGCCCCAACACGACCCCTCCTATGATCAGTCAGGACGCAACGGAATTTCGGCAGTATAACGACAGTAAATAGGACACCGAGGTTCCAAACCAACCTCATTAAACATCATACATCCAGCAACTCCTTAATTCAAACAACAACATACAACACAATCATAATATACAATAAACCATCCTCGTTATACGCCTCCGTTCCAACATAACATACAATACCTCAACCTTATCATACATTTCAAAAATAAGTTGAGACATATTTACAACTTAACCATAGACAAAAGAAAGCCACTAAGTTAACACCATTTGGATCATCATCTTCCAACATCTATTACAATAAGAACCACAAAGCATATAAAAGTCTATTAAGCTAATATACATGACATTTAAACAACATAAAATCATGGATAAGACTCAGGAACATATGACTCATCCACGTAAGGCACATTTTCCACATTCTCCTCTTCAGGAGGCACGTACCCGTAATCCGGCTCTGCAACACCTGTAAGCATGCATTAATAGAGAGTGAGCTTATATACATAAGCCCAGTGAGGATCCGATAGATCTCGACAGTATTCACTACGCTCCTTGGATTTAGTCCTTTGAGCAAGTAAACACACAACAACAATAATAACATAAATAAAGCTATCATCACATAACTATATGACCATTCAATAAGGATACTCTATTTGGTGTAGCTCCAAACGCCATCACGATCTCAACCGTTCTTCTTATAACTCCCCATTACTCACGCACCCGAGGTACCTCACTATCCCCTTCCCTCCATGACATCTCCGTCATGCGAGCTGGGGGTAGCCTATGGCAGTCATGCCGGTTTCAACCCGACAGCCCGACGCTGCCCGAGAGGTGGCACACACATACCAAGGCTCCATATTCATCAATCATCATGCAAGCATAAATCGATCAATCAATTGGGAGATCAGCAACAAGAGTGCCCGATTCCCGCATTCAATAATAATCAATCAATATCATTTTATCATCATCAATAATCATATCATCATCATCAATAATCATCAATAATCAATTAAACAACAAATAACTAAGTTAGATGACAAAGTAGGCCATCTAACCGAACATGCATAACATACATAATTAAACTCTAAATTACTCAACAACAACTCACCATTCATCACTCGAACACTACCCAACCATCTAAGGCATCGTTCAAGAAATTAAAGAATGACAACCTAAACTTCTAAAATTCATAACTTACAATCTACTAATCCAAACGTTGCCAAATCAGTTCCTATCACTCACCCATTCAACCTACTACATTAGCCCTCTCGGAAATCCACCATAACACCTCCAAATCATGCCCGATAACCCTAAAACCCTATGACGTCATGGCTGGATTTTCCGGATTTCCACACAAACAATGTAATCGAAAATTCGGCATTACAACAGCGCTAACACGTAATTATCAAGTATTTAGAAATCGACGGCAATCGATTTCGATCAACACAACTCAATTAAATCAACTTTGAACATTTTAATCAAAATTAAATACCCGGAAAATAAAAATTATGCTATATCCGACAGAAACTCGTAGTATTAGTATATAATGATCCCTAGCATGCAAGGAGCAATAATCTAACATCAGATTACAATTCTAACGGTTCAATCTTCATTTATACGCAAAAACACAAAAATGACATTTTGAGATCTAGAATTTTTCTCTCACCTTTGTTGTGTTTGGATACAAGAAATGTGTAGAATGGGTACCAAACAATCAAATTCAAGCTTTGAATCACTCAATTCGGCTTTGAAACGCAAAATCTGTGAGAAAAATGCTTTGAAAATGCCTTATCTTTCTCCTCCAAGGAGCCACGGTTTTGTGTGTGTTTTTGGAGTATGTTTTGTGTTGTGTGAGTGTGTGTTGATGACATTATATAATAAAAAGCTTGGTCAATTAAAAAAATGCAAAGTCAAAGTTAGTTTTAATAGGTATTTTTGTGTTTTTAATGACTTTAATTGCATTTTAGTGCTCACCAAGTTAAAAATAATTATGCAACCCCCAAAATATCACAAGTGGATTATTTTTAGGTGACAAGAAGTTTTACATTCAAAGAATTCCACCCGAGTCGGCTTAAAACTCGATTTTTGCAAAAGTTGGTGTAAAAACCCTAATAAATTCTTAAGCCGATTTTAAAACCGTTTTCATCAAACACAGGTCTATTAAAGTCCGTGGTCTAGATCTATAAGGGTTAAAAAGACCAGTTTCAAAACTTTAGCGGACGTGTTTCGAAAATACTATTCATTGAAAATCGACGATAAAATTTCTGACTCCGTTTTTGATGAAAATTTCATGAATGCACATTTAGCACGTATTAGAAGTATTGACATCAAAATTATAACTTTCTAGGTCCTATAGCACATAAACAGATCATATGCACGCAAAACGAGGTATAGCACGTAAAACGAGATAAGCAGAAAAGTGGGGTTTCACAGGTCGTGCCTGAGTCTGAGTAGGCCCTGTGTAACTCTGAGTCTGCCTCGACTGCGAACTCTGCCCAACTGATACAGCCTGCCCCTGGTACCCTTGACTCTGAGACTGAAACCGTTTACTCGATTGACTGGTCTCGGCTAACACATCGGCTTTCCGTTTCTCATATCTCGAGGCAGCTCGGACTACTGCAGCATAGTTAGGAAAATCATTTGAAGACAAGTTCAGCATAATATCTCTCCTCAAACCCATGATGAACCTCTGAATCTTCATGTCCTCCGGCTGAATTAAAGCTGGTGCATAACGGGAAAGCCGGGTAAAAGTAGCCTCGTATTGATCTACCGTCATACTTCCCTGCTTCAAGTTTATGAACTCAGTTTGTCGCCTCTCGCGGGCAACTACCGATATATACTTGTCTCGAAATTCTCGGACAAAATCGGCCCACGAATGATGACCTCCCTCAGCTCCCCATTTCTCACTGATGGTATTCCACCAATCTTCAGCATCACCCTCGAGTAGGAAAGTAGCATAAGTAATCTTCCTGTCATCATGGCACTCGAGTATTGCTGCCACTCTCTCAAACTTCCTTAGCCACATCTCAGCTTTCATATCGTCCGGCTCCCCGAAGAAAGTATAGGCCCCATGATGTATAAACCGATCATACAGATTCCCTCCGGTAGGACCACTACCTCCGGCTCTCGCAGCCTGATTACCTCCAACGACCCCTGGCTGACCCTGTTGTGTAACAAACTGGGCGATAGTGTCCCTACCAGTGCCCACCGTGGCCAAGCTGTGTGCAGTGCTCGGTTCTTGACCCTGCGGTGCATTTTCGGCCACCTCAGCTTCTTGCCCACGAACCCCCTCGGGTTCTCCACCAACATTCGGATTATCAGCACGACGGCGAGGCCCCATCTCGAATAGCTAGAATGCAAAGTATTATGACAGGTATATATATGTATATATGCAATTTATAAGTAAACACATAAAGAAAAGTCCAATTAAATTCACATAAAGTCAAGTACATAGAAGTTCAAATAAATATTCCACATTCTTGAAGTACACGTAAATCACTAGATCATATTTGACATTCTAGACTCTTGATATTCTATTTCCATGCTAGCATGTTCATTCCTTATTCAAATTTCACTTAGGTCAATCAAAATCAAGGACTCATGTATTCACAAGGTCACATAACAAATCTCTACCCACAGACCGAGAAATTTAACCCGGCTTCATGCAATCTATAGCTCTGATACCACCTAAATGTCACGCCCCGACCCAACTCCCAAGCTAAAGGTTAAGTCCAGACCCGACACACGGACAGAGTCTCCCCTGTACCGTGGGCATTCTAAAAACCTGTAAACACTTAAACAAGTCCCAACAATACAATACAAGCTTGTCTTAATTAAACAACAAAGCTATAAGGCCATCCGAGCCTTATAGTACAGAATAGCTCCAAAACACACAAGCATGCGAGAACTTGGTGTCAGCACAGGTTTATAATCATAACATTCTAGGAAATCAACAAAACAACTTAAAGGAATAAGCATTCTACATTAACCATCCACTCCCAAGCATGCAAGGAAATAAGGCAAGAATAAAAGTTATTACAAGACATGGCTTCCAATTCTACACCACAATCTACTATCCTTCGACTTGCGCAACAATATATACATAGCCCTTAGGCCACAAAATAGAACATAAAACAATTAATTGAACTTTCCACATAGCAGCAAATTCATTAACCACCTCAAGTTATCAAACACAGCAACTAAGGTAAAGGCTCGATCTGAACTTCTTCTTCCTCAACTAAATCAACAAGCTGGGGATCACCCTCAGCGTCTCCTGAAACAGATATCGAGGTATGAGCAACCACTGTTGCCCAGTGAGGGATATAGTCCCGGGGCGTGCAATGCGACAGATAATACAATTACACAACAATAACACTTAACCAATTAAAGAAACAATGATAACTTAAATAACCACACAATTAAAAGGATACATTTCAACAATCCCCTATACACCAATCTTCACTGGTCTTCAATCACGATCCACGAACCACGAGCACGATCACGATAAGCCGGCATAATCCCCAAACACTCCAGTGGGTGTACTCCGGATGTACCCCGAATCCTACGACCCAACATCCCCTGGCAATCTCCGGACCAGGCAAATGAGGGAATAGGGTACGGAGTTTGAATATCCACCGGCAAGCCCTCTGCCGCCCAGCCGATATTCAATACATCCGCCCCTGACACTATGGTTGCGCAACCACTATGCAATGCACTTAACGATGGCAAGTTAATAGCAATAATATAAGCATTAACACATATGAGGATCAACAAAGTACGTTGACCTCGTTGCAATTAGGATAGAAGCAAATATAGAAGCTAATAAGTAGTTTACAAATGGACATATACCAAATAAGCATAGAATCATGCCAAAAGCTCCAAATCAATTTAAAATCACATATAAACACTCAAGAACTCCTGACATGGGTTTAGAAGTGTGAGACAACTTAAATTGCACCTAAACCCCTTTGTTTTTCGAACTATTTCTCTTCTAAAACAAAGTTAATGATTTCATTTTCAAAGGAAACTCTCCCAACCTTCTAACTAACCCCCAAGGTACCCTCTCAACCCTCTAACTCATTCAAATGCCCGCGTTTACCCCGAAAGCCCCAAATTCCCTCTCAAGGCTTTAAACTACACATACATTGTCCGGGCTTCAAACAAGGGATATCAAGGAATCTATAGCACCTAGGTAGCCTAAGGATACTAGAATTGAAGCCCGAATCCACCCGGATTCGCATTAACCCCAAAAGCCCCAAGTTAAAGTCGGCTATTTTCCATTTTTAAGCGATTTAAGGGCAATGCAAGTGCACGGGGCTATTAGGTTATCTTTACTAGCACCTAAGGCATCTATTAGAAGCATTAAATCAAGCTAATTCGAGCAATTACACAAAACCCTAGAAAAACGTCACTATTCACCCAAAATTTCAAATCAACGATTCTAATCGTTTAAAAAGCAAAACAACGGCTCAAATGTGTTCTCTAGCATTCATATAGATGGTATATTAGCATAGATAACAATTACAATAGCATTTGATCACATTTTCAACAAATCAAGAAATTGACAACTATTTAGAAATGCAAAAACAAGCCGTGAAATCCCTCACCAATACGCGTAGGAGCACCTAGGAACCTTGCAAACACCCTACACTAGTTGCTCAAGGCTTGGAGTGGCTTGATTTGGAGAGTTGATGAGCAAAATCTTTTTTTTTTCTTCTTCTCCTTGCTCTCGGCCCTGCTACAGTATTCTGCTCTCTTTTTTTTTTCTTTTTTTTTGTGTTTTAAGAGCCTTGGTTGAAATTTAAGGTATTTAGTTGGGTGGGGTCAAGCTTGGGTGTTTAGGTGGCTTCTAAAATGCGCGTTGAAAGCTTAGAAACGAGCCTAAGGTGTGACACATAGGCTAACTAATTAAATCTATAAAGTTATTATGTAACACTATTCACTTGACTACTAAAATCATTTTCTAAACGAGCTCTCCTAATGCCGTTAGCTCAAATGCACATTTTTCCCACTACTTTTACAATTAATATGATTTAATAAAAATGTTAATTAACTAATAGAAGGCAGTTTAAAAACGGAGTGAATAGTAGTCACAAAAGTCAGTTAATAAGTCATAGAAGTAAATGCGCAAACAAGGGATACAACAGTAATTAAATGCATGGCTAATTCTCGGGTGTCACACTAAATACTTGTAAACCCTAAATGCGTGCTAGATACAATAGTATTAGGCTAGGAAATAAGCTAGAAGAAAACGAACTAAGTAGAAAAACTTTGGGGTAACTATGTAATATTGGAAAACTTCGGGGCCAAAGTATAATTAACTAAAATTCACCCGAACACCAATTAAATAACCAAAATCATGAATTAACATTTCCAAAATCCCACTAGAACCCTAAAACTATAGGAAATTAGAAAAGAAAGCCAAGAACAAGGGTTCTTTAAAAGTTAGGGGCAGAGATGGCGACTTTGGAACTTTCGGGATTAAAAGTGCGATTATGAAAACTAATACTTTGAGATCGAGTTTGGCATTCTAAACTGGATATTGCATACACTAAATAATACAAGGAACACCCCGGTCGAATTTGAAAGGAAACAAATGAACTTTTACATTTTAGGAAAACACGAGGGGATGACTAGCAAACTTATAAACTTTGGGGGCTAAATTGCAAATACCAAAAGTAAACATGGAGATCAAGATTTCAATTAAAATTAGGATTTAAGATTGGTCAATCACCTAAGGGCCCCACGACTAAAGCTAGGCAAATTAGGGGTCAACTTATTAGAAGAAGAAACAACAAGAACTAAAAGGCAATTAGGCAATAGTTCTTGACCTCGCTTCCAAGAGGAGTATAAAAAGACTTTTCCTCATCCTTTCCCTTCATATGCCTCCCTCCCCCCATGAGAGACTAGAGATCATTTTGGGCTTATTTTGCAAAACCTTGTGAACAACAACATCATCAAAGGTGACATCCAAGGTTGCTAAGTGATCTTAAGTCATATTCAAGGTGATTCTTGCAATTCCAACCAAAAACCAAAGGTGAGGGTTCTTTCAAAATGATTATTTATGAGATATAAATGCATATTGATGGATTTATGAGGTTGTGTGGAGTTATAATTGCAAATCCATGGTTGAAATGTTGTTGAGTTTGTTGTTGATGATTTGAATCAAAGATGATGTTGCTAGAAATTTTTGAGTGTTCTTGATGATAGAGCTTGTATCTAGCTATGCAAATGTGGATGGTTGTTGCTTATTTGGGTTGCTAGAGGTTTCTTGGTTGTATAGTAGTTGATATTGATGATTAGAAGTTAGAACATGCAATGAAATCTCGGGATGACTTTACTTTACAGATTTGTCCAACAGAAATTTTAGCCCATTTTTATGACTAGATGATTTCACAAAAAAAATCTGGAAAATTCAGGAAATGTAGAAAACTCATAGAGGAACATTTCTTCTGTTGGCTATGTCATGAGGAAAAATTGTTTTCATGCTCGAAAACACACAAGACAGTAGGTATTAGAAATTTTGCTGCCACTGGACAGATTTGTACAAACTTGAAATTTTAGCCCCTTTTTATGGCTAAATGATTTTATAATAATCTGGAAAAATCCAGAAACGTATAAAACTCATAGAGAAACATTTATACAGTTTTCCATATCATGAGGAAAAATAATTTTAATGCTTAAAAACATATGAGACAGTAGGTTATGGGATTTTTGTTAAATCTGACAACTCACTGCCTTGAGTTTCTTTTGCGTATTAAAAAATAGTAAACAACCTCGAAATTGAATGAAACTTTCACAGTAGCTATATTAGGCAATTAGAAACAACTTTTGCGTTTTACAAAACATCAGATTCTATCATTTTAAATGGCTGAATTTTCCATTTTCAAAATAACCCCAGAAGAGTCTTCAATCTGGACAGTCAAGACATAGATGCATTAAACTGGTTATAACTCTATCAATTTAGATTGGAATTGAGCTTTTCTTGATTCCCAAATTATCTACACTTGAAGAGATTTAATTCTATATCTAATTCGAATAATTTGGAGTTCAGGAAGATAGGTTATTGATTAGCTAAAGTTAGACTAATGCAGTAATATAAACATTATTTTAAGTCAATAAGTTTAGCTCTAATGTAAATTGCTATTGATTGAATAACTAAATACTTGGATTATTAATTTGTAGTGTTATTATATGACCTCTATATGTGTTAGAATAATTGTGGAGACATTAATTTGAATTACATTATTTGATTACTTGTTGAATTACCCGATATGCTATAAATGCTCGTATTACTTGAACTTGAATTTGAATTGGTGTCAAAAAGGGGTTGCAACCGCCTAGTTTGGCATAGTAGTGTTCATACTACGCTGGACATCTTAGGGGTGTCGGTGATCTTATGTCTATCATGGTCCGTATTCCCCTCTCGCTCAGAAACTTTGATTTCCTTGGAGAATCGGGTTGTAGGATTCAAGTATTATCCGGAATACTCTATTTGGGTGATATAAGGAAGGAGATGTTGAACATCTCAATTGCTATTTCTTGAATCATATTTACTTGGCAAGAGTATGTGATACCCCGAACCTGGCATGTATTCAATAGCATTTAAAGTTCATTTAAATTGCATTTTATTGACCTTTCACCTTCTTTGACCAAACTAGTTGACTTTTCATCTACATTGACCAACTAGGACAAGGTGAGAATTTTTGAAATGTTTAATAAAGGGCAAACTTGGGGTTAGAAATAAAAAATGCAATGTTAAGTTAGTCAAATTTTGGGTCAACTTTGGAATTAAATCTGAACCAATTGGGGAAGAGTTAGGTAGCAAATTATATATGGTTGGAAAGCTCTATGAGTCTAGTTTCTGAGGCTTCAAACCGTTCGTGAATTGGAGTTTTCTAGAAGAAGTTATGGCCGTTTTCGTAAGGTCGCGCATAGCTGTTTTGGTTTAGCGGGTTGACCGAAGCTTTGACCATTTGTCATCTTTTATTTAAGTTTAAATACGAAACAAAAGAGCAAAAACCAGAAAAATAAGAGCCATGGCTGAAACCATGGAGGAAAAAAAAAACATTTCAACTTCAAATCTTCATTTCGTCGCGTGAGCTTGTGCGGGGTGGTTTCCGAGGCATCCATCGTGGTTTCCCTAGCGTCTAGGAGCGTCTAAGGTGAGGGTTTCATCGTTATTTGCGCATTTGAAAAATGTATATCTAAACTTTAATTTTTAGAACTTATGCGTAGATTGTTGTTTTAATCGTTTTGTTGCTTAAAGAATGTTCCTTGTTGATTGTAGAACATGTATTTATAGCTTTTTAGCATTTTCTGCGGTTGAAAATTGAAATTGCAATTTAAATTGACTAATGAATAGTAATTAGTGAATAGTAAACCCTTGAAACGATAAAGTTGCGCTGTTATGCTGTCCGTTGATGTAAAAATGTGCTAGATATGCTAGAATGCCTAAATGTGTGGTTTAATTGGAATGTGTAATAGAAAAACAGAGAAAAACGGCTTGGTGAAAGTCGGGGTCATTTAGGTCGAGTTTAGCGTTTTCTCGTATTGCGTGTTGGCATTGTTTCGGGAGGCCATGGAAGCACTTTTGGTGCGATTATGGCGTTGGTTGGGTGTTTGGTTGATATAGTTATAGTTCAAACGAGCAAAGGGGGAAATCGAGACTTTGCGTGAATTCTAGGGTAAAATAGGGTTTCGGGGTCTTTAGACGTGCCTTATGGTGACCTAGGAGGACTGGTGAAGTCGGTTTTCAAAGCTCGTGGCTCGTTTGAAAGTAGTAGTGTTTTGAAGTTGGGGTCATTTTTGTGATTTTGTGTGTTTTCATAGAATATTGCTTATAGTATGTTTATATTGATTATAGAATGCTTATGTTGCCTATAGAATGCTTATAATGCCTATAGAATACTTGCTAATGCTTGATAATGTTAGTTGGTGTTGTTTTTGTCACTTGTTTGATTGTAAATGCTTGTTAATGCTTATTACGCTTGTTAGAGTTGATTATTGATTGAAATGTTTATCAATTGTTGAGAATGCTTGATATCACTCGCTCATCGCCTTGTATCGAGTCTTGCATTGCATAGTATCTCGCGTGTGAGTGATAGGCCTCTCTTGGTAGCCTCGGGTTGCCAGTGTTGGTTGCTCTAGCTCCGCTGCTATTCCCTTTCTCGCTTGGGTTGCCTCCCAGGGAGATTTGGGTCGTAGAATTGATGGTTACTCCCGGGGTATTCCAAACTGGTGTTATAAGGTGGTTTGGGCCGGCGCGTCATCGTTAATGTCATTGGAATCGTGATCGGTACATTACTCGCTCGTGTGATCCATAGCCTTCAAAGTGTTGTATAGCTTTGATTGGTTGTGTTAATGCTTTTCTTAATTGTTTATTGTAGTGTTAAATATATTGAATGCCTTTTATTGATTGTATTGCTTAACTGTACCTATTTGCATTGCACGATTTTCTTTCTCTCCATCTCGATATATGTCTCATCCTCACTGAGTATACGTGTTGTGTATACTCACTCCTCACCACCACATTTCAGGAAATGCCATGTTAGCTGGAAAGTTCGTGATTTCGTGAAAGTCCGTGCTTGAAGGGTTGTCCTGCGTGCCTATGTGACTTGAGTTGTCAAAGTTGTAAAGTTGTATGCTTTTATGTATTATATGTATTTAATGTTAAAGGGGATGTAATTTAAGTTCATTAGATTATGTATTTAGTTAATATAGCTTAACTTCAATATATATTTGTAATGACAAAAAGGGAAAAAGATAGAAAGTCATGATAGTCTACTTTATGCAATAGGTTGGTGTAGTTTAATTGCTAAGCTTGAATTTATATTTACTTGTGAATTGCTTGTTGTGAACCGAGGCTCGGATGGCCTTGAGGTGATTGAATGGTTGGACACGGTGTTGGTCCATTTATATGCTATTACAGGTTTTGCAATTTGCCTAGAAACAGGGGAGACTCTGTCCGTCTTTCCCTAAAATCTTGCCCGGGTTTGGATTTGGGTTGTGAATAGATTGATTGTTAGAACTCCCGGTCTTGAGAGGGATCGGGGTGTCACATAGTAAGTTGTTCCTTACTTCATATGTTATATATGACTTCAATATGTATAACTGAACTGTTCTTAACTGCAGATGTTGCTTGCATTGCATCCACAGGTTTACAAAATGATTTACAAAAATGAGAAAAACGTATTCGAAAACCCTTCCTATATTTCTCCCCCTTGCTGAGCTTAGTGTTGTTACAAACTCACCCTCTTTGCTCCCCCTTTCAGGCAATGAAGAGAAGTTTGTAGAATACAATGAGGATAATCCTCTTCATACTGGACCGGAAGCACCCGATACGTGATATACACCTTTCTTGGGTGTATGGTTGACTTAGATGACTTGAAAAATTAAATGTATACATTATTTTGTGTATATGGATAGTTTTTATATCATGATCTTGTACAAGTGAACTAACTTAGTCATTGGTTATAATTGGTCAAGAAATTAGTTTAATGACTTAGTTAGCCATTATACAAGTGACTCACGTAGCTAGTTTTGTTTTTTGGGAACTTGGCTACGTGTCAACTGTCAGAAGGTAATTTGGATATTGTTAAAACCTTCTCTTAATGCAAGTAACAGATGTATATTTTCATATTGAACTTCTAATTGATTATATCATGTTGGTGAATGAATGAACTGTGTTGGAGTTTTGAATTGTGATGTTGAGGAGAAGGCTAGGAGAAGTAGATGGTGGCTTTTCTGTTTGCAAATTAGAGGAAAAATGAAAATTGTTTTGTCCCCAGTATAGCCCTTATGCTGCCCAATTTTCGAGGAAACTAACAATAAGTTGAAAATTTGACTAAGTATGGATTGGTAATTGAATTAACGGTTACCCTCAGACTTAGTCTTACGCAGGTTGGGTTCGAGGCATGACACGGCTAACCCCTAGCCTGTTACATGTAACTATTACAACAAGAGGGGGCACACGGAAGCCCAGTGTTGGAAGCGGTCTGGTAGATGCAAAGGATGTGGGAGTGATCAACATCACGTCAAGAATTGTCCAAAGTGGCAAAAGAATTATGTCCATATTGCAAGCAGTAACCACGGTTGAAGGTAAACTTACCTATTAAACTTGTAGGTTAAAATATTACTTGACCTCGGTGTCATCTATTCTTTTATTACATTTCCTTGGAAACAATATATTGCTATGCAAGTAGCGAGATTGCTTTATACCTTAGAAGTAAACACGTGCATAATGTTGAATTGATGACTGAGTAGTATGTGAAGTTGGAATGTGGTACTTTTATTCAGGGATTCTTATTGGGACATCTTATCGGAATTATTGTTTGGAGATCATATTCTTATTCAGTATGGTATCCGTACTTGGCATTCTCATTCGGTATTCTTATCTATTAATCAGTATTCTTACTCAGAAATTTTTATTTGGTATTCGGTCTTCGGCATTCGGCATATTTATTTGGAATTCTTAATTGGCATACCTTACGGTATATGACATACAGTGTTGGTATTTTCGGTGATGGAAATTAGGAATTCAGCTCGACGATTGGTATTCGGGTTCGGCTTGGCATGTGATATTCGGGATTCAATCATCAATATTCTATTTCATGCAGTCAGAGTTGTTGCAGCTCGAAGAGGAGTGTCCGTATAAAGTTACGAGGACGCAATTATGTTAAGAAAGGGAGGATGTAAAACCCCGCACGCATTCATGCATCTATTTAAATAAGTTATAAGTATTAATGTGCGCTTGTATTATCTTATTTACCTTCACGGACTTCTTTGTGCATTCACCTAGTTTTATGTGCATTATGTAATACCAGAGCCCGACCATTATTTACAAATATTCATTTATATTTATTTCTTTCATTATTCTTGGAAAACATGTCTTTGTGGTTATTTGCTTGCATTTAATTTATAGTTGATTGTCTCATTATTTAAGATCAATTGGTATTATGATTAATAGTAACCTATTATTAGGTATTCTTATAACATGGAATTGTAAAACTAAGCTTAGGTAATATAAAACCCTAGTGTTTCAAACTAAGCACTCGATTCAATCAAAAAAAGAAAATTAACTTGGTACGTGCATTTGGATAGTTGGGCATTAAAAAGGTTAGTCATACTAAATTTATCTGGATTAGATAAACTTCTATAGCTTTATTGCTTATTTGTTTTGGTTAGGGCTTGATGTGAAGTATATATATAGATAAATAGGTGGAATGAAGGAAGAAATTAGTATGATAGCTAAGTCGGAGGTGTTATACTTAGCTTTATTATTAAAAGTTTACTAACTGAGTATACTATCTTATATTTAAATAACCCATATAGTGTTTAAAGCGTGGTTAGTCAATATTTATTAGGTAACGAGTTAGATAGGATATAGAAACTTACTACAACAAAATATTCTGGATATATTTGGAAAAGATAAATAAATATAATGTATAATACTTTAGAATATATTCGAATAACTAGGGGTTGTAAATAAAATAAGTTGTAAAAATAAAAAATTAAGATGTTAGCTAAACTCTTTAGTAATGAAAATTAGTTTATTAAAGTCGTTTAACCTAATAGTAATAGGTATATTATTATACTTAGGATTATTACTTTACTAACGGTTGCCAATGAATTAATTGGAAATGTTAACTCTTAATAAATTAATTTGGCCCTCCACTAAAGTAAAAGGTTAAGATTTCGGAAATAACTGAATAGGGTTGTTACTAAATATTTACGAAAAAATTTAATTAGGAGTATCTTTATTTGAATAAAAGATTGAGGTATAGATAGCTCAATAGTCTTTATAAATTCCCTGGCAGTTTCCACTAAAATGCCTACTGTCACCACGCATATAAATTAGATACCAGTTAATAGCCACAAGTCGACACCTAAGTTTCACAATCTATAAGCGTCCGCCATATCACCTCCCTGCTTAAGCTTATTCACTATTGCCACCATCAAACACGTACACCAAGTTATTATTAACACTAGCTTATAGTAGTCATCACCTAACAGTAGTTCATATGTTGCCAGCAAATACATGTCTCACCACACGGCATTACTAGCTTCTTCTTAGTCATCACTCATCAAGCTAATACCTGCCAAGTCCTTAAGTTCCACCGTCCTATGTCTCCTTAGTACTAATAACCACACCACCACCTCGCCTATATAAGCCTTTGTCATCATAATCCAGTAAATCATACTAGCCTACGTGATTCATTTAGCAACGTCTGCCACCAAACTTATATAATACTATCACCATCCTAAAACTACTTAGAAAGATATACCCTTAACATTATATAGCCGCCCACCTTTACCATGCATCAACGATTTATAAAGGGGGCAATAACCTTCGATAGCAACACGACACACAAAAAGAATAATTTAGCTTAACTTATATCTTCACTCCAAAACACTCACCTTATTCACCCAAAACTCTCTATTCATCGTAACCTAATAACTTAGCGTAATAAAACCAAGGCTTAGGAACTTCTTTCGGTGGTGAACTTTAGTTAATTTTCTAGTTGAGCACTAAGTAAAGCAAAAACAAAGCAAGTAAAGGAACTGGAGGCAGTTCAGTGGAGGTAGTAATCGAAGAAGAGGAAAGGAAAAGAAAAGAATCGATTAGGATACTAGTTGGCGTCGATGGAACTCACGCGTGTAGGTGAGGAAACTTTCTATAAAATTCACGTTTACTAATATATATATTATGAGCAGAAGATATTGAAAAACATTGTTGTTTTCTTATGTTGCTACATGGAGAAACTAGTAGGAATATGTGTATAACTTATAAGCTTCTATAAGGCAGCCTCGCGTGCATGGTTACGTGAATAGGCAGACTGTCATAGAAATTTTACGTAAGGAGGTTTTACTTAATAGCAACTTTACTGTGTAACTAGTTTTGTATCTCTTTCGTGTATATATGTCAGTTTATATGTCGCTGCATAACTAGCTTAGGAAAGGAAGAGTTAGCTTGATCGTAGCATCCAGGATTGATTTGTAGTGAGAGAGTTATTAATAAATGGCACTTGTGTTCTGTTTTATATACATGGTTATGTTAAGGCTAGCCTTTAAGTCGTTTAAAAAAGGTTTAAATAAAAAGGTGGCTGTTAAAGTAGTACACATGCTTTACTAGTCCTACTTTAATCTGGAAAATATCCTAGGCCATTATTATATGTTATAGTTAATCTCCTTTTAGGAAAGAAAAATGTTCTAATCAAATGGAGTCAAATTAGAAGGAGTTTCATATAAGCCTTGTATTTCTATCATGTGAGGAGATTTAATAAAAATAGCATCTTATATAACCTGTGTATATGTGAAACTGTTTAATTAGAAAAAGGTTTGATTAGAAAAAGCTTGCACTAACGTGGCTATTGTCATTCCAGTTCATGCATGCATAACTACCAAGTCATTAGGCACAATACATGTGAGGAAATTTATTTAAAAAGTATTGTTTGTTACGTATACTTATTGAGATTCTACACTTAACATGTACATTTTTCATTATAAGGAATTTTATTAAGTTATGTAGTAAACTTAAATGTGGACTTTTAAAATTAACCATCTTAGGTAAGAACTAAAAGGTCATTTGCTTACACATATATATTATTATCACAGGTTGGTAAGGGAAAATTATTAATTAAGTAAAGTAGGAGTTGGTTGAATGATTGTAGCTATACATTTGAAGAAGTTATCGTATACGTGAATTATGCCGGTAATAGTTAATCTTAACTTAAAATGACTATTAAAAAAATAGTAACCATTTTAAATCATCACTAGGGGTTGAGTCTTATAGTAGCCTACTTTGTTGGTCGTCTGGTTGTTATCAACTGGTGTGATATCAATTAAACATTTTAAGTGACAACAATGAGTTGTTATAAATTACATTCTATTGCCCGCTCGTATTAATTGCTTGCTTATGTTAGTATTTCTAATTATTAAAGGTACTTGTTCGGAGGCAACCACTTTTGTTGTTCTCCACCTACGTGGTGTTTATCAAAGTGCGTGATTATAAGTTGTACAAATGATTGTTGATTGTGTGTTATGTGAATACTTGTGCATGCTTGTGTGTACTTGGGGGTTGCAACCTCAGGCCCGATAGCTTGCACGAATGTCGGGCGGCATAGGACTTACCGGTGCTCCAGTGTCTATCGTGGACCTATTCCCTATTCCGCTTAACGATCTTCACCATCGGCAAGCTGGGTCGTAGATTTCGGGTACAATTCGGAGTACCCTCTTAGGAGAGATAAGAAGTTGAAATTGTGATCAAGATTGGCCACCTCGTGAAATGATCGGATTGAAACTTGTTCCTACTCTCCCTTGGTACCACCCTCGGAGAGTAGTGTCCTACTCTCGCTTGGTATTCCACCCTCCGAGAGTAGGCTGCTATGTGTTGTGGATATTTGCCATTAAATTGATTATCTATTTGTATCTTGATGTCTACCATATGTGGATATTATCGTACCTGTACTGCATCATGATTTTCAAAAGGGACCTGACAAAAAATGTTTTAAAAACTCTTCTATTCTATTCTCACTGAGCTTCCCCAAAGCTCACCCTCTTTTCTCCCCCCTTGCAAGTACAGTTAGCTTGAAATGGGTTGACATTGTGTGCTAAAGTTGAGTAAATATGTGCTCAAAGCTTCTTGCCTTTCATGTTTAGACCCAAGTTGTGAAAGTTGGAATTTGTTTGTATTAATCTCGGGTAAAAGGGTAGTTGTGCTGAAACCCTAGATTATAAATAGCTGGGTAGTTCTCATGTCTCGGATGATGTAACGCATCTGTAAGTAATAATGCCTCATACTATTTTTTATGTCTACTAAATAAGTGTTTCAATTCAGGGTCAAACATTGCAAATTGATCAAATCAACAAAAAGCTTTGGGAGAAAACATTTTTCATCCAATTACGATCATACATCTTTGACACACATGGAGAATCACAAACAAAATACAGCATTGCATGGCAAAAAGAAGCAACAAAATAGAATCTTCAAACTCCAATGTTTCAAGATCTTGAAGTTTCTTGACAATTCTTGCTCAATTGAAGATCCTATTGCAAAAAAGCAAAAGCTTCAGTAGGAAAAAACAAAACAAAGGAACTTTCACTTTTTGAATGTCATACTGTTTTGACACACATAATCATCCTCCAAAATCCTTAATCTCTATCTACTAACAGCCATCTTACAATCCTTAAATAGGATTCTGCTGTATAATTTTTACAAATGGCCACTTTTTTATATAGGTAAGATTCAAATGGCCATTTTTTTTGTTTTAACTTTTTGCTCACTCTTACTCCAAAGTCTTTACATACCATCTACTTGGCTACTTTTTTGTTAATGCCCAATTTTTGTAAGAATGAATTTTGTATTCACTCTCTTGTAATCACATACTAATGTTAATATGTAATTGTATTAGTTATACCAGTATTTCTTAGTTACTATTATATGTATTATCTCTTTTTCACAAGTTTCATTTAGTTCTACAAATATTTCCTACTTCATATTGTACTTATCATCTTATTGTAGTCAAACAAATATGAACTTTTGCAATTCAATAGAACATATATATATCTTGATATAATTTCATTGGGCTCAGCCCGTGCAAATGACTAGTATATATTATATGTGTTGTATATATGGGCTTAGTAATAATGCACAATATCAATTAAAATAAGGCCCAAAACTAAGTTATTTCATGGCCCAAAATGTATTTACAAACTAACTAGTCCAAAACAATGCTTTTACTATTCATACGGTGTGAAAATTATTTTTCCAATGCACTCTCCCGACGTGCTATGCAATTAAAAATTATGAACATATGCCCAAAAATAGGTGTATACTAAGGGAAAAATACGAAATTTACAAAATAAAATACTTTAATTTTACCCGGGCCTTGCTCATTTTAAAAATATGAAAATCAGTCTACTTGATATTAAAAATGATCCTGTATAACGTAAATGCCAAAATAATAGTTAAAATATTTTTATTTGAATTAATAATATTAATGTCGCCTTTTTGAGGAAAATAGGAGAAATATAAGAAAATAAAACTACTACATACGTTTAAATGCTAAAATGATCACCTATGAACATATTGCACTCAATTTGGCACAAATTTATATGCAAATATGCATGAGGTGCTATATACTAGGTTCGGGTTATTACAGACGTAATTTCTCAAGTCTGAAGATTAATTTGTACAATTCTCAACTAAATGGTAAACTATTAACTTGAAATCATGTAGTTCACTATTTATCATCACAATCAATAATCCGTACCATTGACGATCACTCATATGTATATTAGTCCACATCCCATGTTGTTCTGACACTTTGCATGTCATCCTTTATCATTAACATCAATATGTTAATCAAATGTAATAATATATGATAACTCGTACTCGATTATTCTAGTTGTGGTTAAATAATTTGAAGGGTTATGATTCAATTATTAATGTTTATCATATCAAAGAAAAATAGCGAAGTATTGTAAACCCCTTTTAGAATGTTTTTCTTCTCCGATAAACACTAGGGACACATTCATATCAAAGCGGAAAATATGAATATCCAAAAACATCATTGTGTATATATACACATATATTCCTATTAAATCCTAATTAGGTCATCTAATCTATTGCACTAGGGCATATCCCTAACACTAAAGGCATAATTACAAGCTTGTCATTCTAGTTCAAATGCAATTATTAGTTAGCTAGTCTTGACTCAATAATGTTTAACTAATTTCCTACGACTTATAAAATATCCAAATGCACATAATAGGACCCAGATGCACGTTAAATGATGCAAATGCATGTAAAACGAGGTAAATGTATTTTAAATAATATAAATGCACATAAATTGGTTTTATTATATATTATATGAGCTAAATGCATATGAGGTCTCGTGCCGGGTCTTACACCTGCAGAGTTTCAGGAGTTGAAAACACAGTTGTAGGGGTTGTTGAAGAAAGCGTTTATTCAACCAAGTTTTTCGTTGTGGGGAGCACATGTATTATTTGTGAGAAAGAAAGTCGGCACCTTGCAGTTATGCATTGATTATCGGGGGTTCATGTTACTTAATGTATTTTTTCTTCTACTTTCTTTTCCTTCGTTCTTTACCTCCTCATTTGGACTTAACATCAGTATGCCTGACTAGTCTCATAAGATCCAGCAAGCTAACTGATTTTTCATAAAATACTAAAGTTTTTCCATTCATATTTCTTAATGAAATTTTTTCTTCTTTCAGATATCTTATACTTGGAGACAAAACTAGGAAGGCAGCTCACACTCTTTCCCTGCCTGAGGTAGTTCATCTAAATAGTGAAAGGTCGTTAGTAGTATCTACATATATTTGTGATTTCTAAATTTTTATTTTTTATTTTTTTGTTCTACAATAACTAGCTTTTATGGATTATCTCAAATTAACTGTATTAGGTTTACATAAGTAACACTATTTATTCTAATTCATTAGTATAAGTTCATTCTCATTGTAAATAATTTTATTTATAATATGCTGTTAATATACATGGGAAGCTCAATTACTATATGTAATATTAGAGTTAGCTTGAGTGCAAACGGCTATATTTGAAACAAGTGCAAGACTTGGCCCCGCGTAAGAGTCAAAAGTTGTAGGCTGAATTTCATTCACAGTTTGTTGGTGCAAGCTAGCTAAACAAATCAATTTTTTTTTTTTTTTTTTTTGAACTCGCATTACTGACTGTACCATGAGCTGAATTGTTTGTACCTTGACTTGCAATTTTTTGAGCAGAGCCATTTGTACCGTGATGAGCATCCATCGCCGTAGAAGAAGGGACATCGTTACGATTTTGGCTTGTATGATCATGTGAAGACGAGCTTGTATCATCTTTCACCGTAGGATGGCGTGAAGTAATATATGGAGACTGGATCATTGTTCCATCAGGAAGATGAAATTGCGTATCACTATAAAATGCCCAATCTTCAACAATCCGTTGAACACAAGTAGGATTTGAGCAATATGGGTTAATCCAAATGTCAGAATTGTGGCCTTTACCCATATTTCGAGAGAAAGGGGACATACCAGAGCTGATAGTATTTTTTGAAACAATTTCCTGGTAGACTTCTTCAAGTACTTGGCTTGAGTTAAAGGAGTCATCATCCTTAGTAGGTGAGGAAGATGAGGAATCCGCAGCTTCTTCCACAATGTCCATGCCCACTGCGGCTGTGGACTTAGCCTTCAGGCGTGCACTTGAATGCGGGGAGGAAGAAGAAGCATGTTTCTTGCTTCTTCCTCCCATGGGAGGACAAAACTGTAGTGGTGTTTCAAGAATGAGAGTTTGAGATTCATTTTCCGTTCGAAAGTGCATGAATTCATGATTCACATTTGATAATGAAAAGAAAGAAATTTGAAAGCTTGAACAGTACCAAAAGGTCTGATTTCCTTAATTTAACCTCGAATACATGAAATCTAAATTCGAGGAGATAATTACCTAGTCTTTCATCACAATTCGATGTAGTCGTGATCATTGAGGGAAGGCTGCACAGGGCCACTCGTAGAGAAAATATACGCACACCGTTGTCCACTGGTTACCGATTCTTATCAATTTTCTGCTTTTTATATCATACAAAAATGGCTTGCCAAACAATTGTAAGTAAATCTGCTTCGAATTCAGTGGATTCATGTGCTTAACCCTTACGTTTCCACTACTCTCAACCGTGCCACCACTAGCTGGATTCCGTTGGATCATCTCCCTCAAACTCACTCTATGTTTCATGTTCCACAGGCTGTTGCCATTGCCATTGCCATTGCCATCGCCATCTTTTAAGACCCATATCTCTATACAATGCGTACCACTTCTAACACCCGTTCTTGAATATAAAATTTTCCCCTTAGACTGGCTTACATAATCAGACCTGATCCTAAAAGTTTCTCGAGGCAAGTTTATTATTTGTACGCTCTCTAGTGCACGATCATAAGCCACTAAAGCTAACCGTGGATCTTTCCAGTATATGATGTCTTCCAACACGATAACATCTGTGTTAGCCACAACCAGTCTAAATGGTGAGGGAGAAATGATTGAAGACTCTTTCCATTCACCAGTCTCAGAAGAAAAGATTTCTATCTCAAGAATTGTCATCAATTCTCTAGGATTTGCCACTCCGGCTCGGACTACCTCATAACAAAACTCGCCAAACGAAATGCCATCGCCGCTGCAGATAAATGCCAGTGCTACATACTCATAAAACCTATTGGGTTCAGGGAGGGTTACGTATTCCCTTGTCACAGGATTGCATATAATATAATTCATTTTTGTTCTTATATTCGTGGTACAAAGAAGAAAACCATGTGAAGAAGCCAGGATATGGACAGTCTGCTCAAGAAAGCTTAATGATGCATCCAAGGAACCCCACTTTCCGGCCTTTAGGTCTTTCCCTTGGACAGAGGTAGAAATGAATTTAGCACATGGTAGCGGCGGGGTAGTCAACCCAAATGGATCAGCATGAATTAGTGATTGTGGTTGCAAAAAGAAACCCAATGGGTAAAAACCTTGTGCTGGCAATGTACATCTGTAACACAACAAAAGAAGAAAAAGAAGAAACATAGAGGGATTTAGAGAGAACACTAGATAACATAGACCAGCAAGGTATATATATTGTCCAGAAAATTTCAAGCAAGAGGTGAAAAAACAAGGTTTGCATGAGATCCATTATTTTCAGTAGCTATGTCGACACGTTCTAGAAATCTAAGATAAATAAAGAGTCCTGAGTCATCAATTCATTGCCTAATACGCCATTTTACATGGAAAATATATTGCGGCTCTACCAAAATTACTCTTGGAAATAAGATAAAATTACAATCATATTTTCTTCCATAAAATTAGAAATTCATCACCAATCATATTTTCCTCCATATACAGCGGCTCTAAAATCGTGACGAGGGTCACAATGACGCATGAAGTCTGGGAAAAAAAAATCAGCAGAAGGTATGCAAAAATACGTCCAAGACCAGAATCTAACACACTCGATAAAACCACAAAGGATTTACTCTACTCATCACTATATGAAAACTCCATAATTACTATTGCTGATGAATTAGCATTATCCAGGCAGGGGATAATCTAAGAATCCTTCTTAACGGCGTGTGATCTATGATAAACTTGAACTAAATTAATAGAATCCTGATTAACGGCGTGTGAATCGATGACAAAAACTCGAAATAAATTAATAGGATCCTGATTAACGGTGTGTGATCTCTGATGTGTGAGTATTAACAAATAGATATAGATTGCTCAACTTTACCTCGATGCCTCGCCTTTTTGCTCCATGTTTAATTGCTACTTGTCGCCTTTCCTCCTGATGGATAAGATTCCAGTAATGCTCCGTGTGGCATCTCTTTCTCGTACAGACCTATTTATAGATGAAGCTTCGGCATGTATCAGAGTCACAAATATACCAGAAAAAGGAGTCTTCGTTCCCTTATAGAGTAGATAAAGGAGGCGGTTATAGATAACTCCTTTCCTGGGGGGATTTCGTTTATATATATATATATATATATATTTAATCTGGATTGCGTATCACCAAGGTTCATTGAACCCATGTCCCTTCTTTTCCAACTTTATCCTCGGTCGTCCACGTGTGGAAGCAATCACAGTTTGAATATGACACTTTTTCATCGCGAGGTAGTTATCCTCGTGTGGAAGCAATCACACTCTGAATATGACACTTTTTCATCGGGATGTAGTTAACTAAGGAACGAATCTATAGTACAATAGAATTTTTTTAAATTAATAATATTAGAATTATTAAATTTTATTAATTTAATAAGATATTAATTTATTGATAAATTAATAATTATTAATTTATAGAGATATTTTTAATTTTTTTGACTTTATAATAAACATATTGTGTTTATGATGTTTTTTTTTTAAATGATTTGTATTTTTTCAGTTCAATTTAAAAAGATAAGTAATGAGAATAGAAGACAAAATTTAATTTAGTAGGATTAAAACAAAGTTTCTCTAATATCGTATTCAAGTTCTTGTAATATTAGGATGAGAACTAATTTCTCTAATCTTGTATCCTAATCCTTGTAGGATTTTCTCAATTTTTTCTCTTTAAATAATTAAATATGAGTTTCAACTAGATTTGAAGTTCAACAAAAGAAAAGTTACTCTTAATTTATATTTTAAGAAAACCTCATAATCAATTTATTATGTACTTTTTAGCTCATTATTAATTTATGAAATATTTAGGTCAATAAAAAACAAATGAAAATTTTTAAATGTATTATTTTATAATTTTATCGAATTTATCAACTTTTTACACTAGTCCCAAGTTAGGACCGGATATTTTTATTAATTAAAAAAAATTATTAATTTATCGAGTATTAATTTAAAGAGATTCTACTGTATTATGTTTCTATTGTAACTAATTTTATAACGATGCACGGGTGTAATGTAAATATTTTAAAATTTTAAACATAAAATTAATTAATTCAATTTTCTAACTATATTGTTCAAAGATTATAATGTATAGTTACTCTAAATACAATGCCATTACTATAAAAAGGAAAAATAAATATACGTATCTATTTTCTACAAAAATGTGATAGTAAGCATTATTTTACATAGATCAAGTTTTTAAAAGATATATGTATGCATCTCATTTTTTCAAGTTGTTGTATCCTATGTTTTTAAATAGAGATAAACGAGTTTATATTAATATAAGATACAGTCCTAACATACATAGAATAAAAACTATTGAGTATGAAATTTACCGAACCGAGCACTTCGTGCAATCCCCTAATCCAAGCTGAGGACCTGCACAAGGAAAGGAAAAGAAACAACAGGGATTATCTCCAGCATTTCTCCTCAGGAGAGAGAATTAGTATTTGGTTCGGGTATCTCTGAACTGACGAATTTGGAAGTAGTAAAGAATTAATTAGTTCAATTTTTCTCACTTTTACGCTATTTATAGTAATGTAGTTGCCTTTTTTGGGGTGATCTCCATTTGTCCTTGCATGCTATTTTCATGACAAGTGTCTTGTAAGGTGGGCTACTTTCATCATCATGGGCTTTGGGCCGCCAAGACACTTAGGCCATTTTATATCCATATTATTTGTCCCCCACACCCTTCGAGGCCGAGGAAAGTTGTAGCACCCCGATCCCTCTCGAGACCGGAAGTTCTATCAATCGATCTAAACACAACCCAAACCAAACCCGGGCATAAATTTTCAGGGGAAACGGACGGAGTCTCCCCTATTTCTAAGCGAAATGTAAAACCTGCGACAGCATATAAGTGGACCAATACCATGTCCAAACATTCAACCACCTCAAGGCCATCCGAGCCTTGGTTCACAACAAGCAAATCACAAGCAAATACACATTCAAGCTTAGCAATTAAACTACACCAACCTATTTCAAAAGCTAGACTATCATATCTTTCTATCTCTTTTCCTTTGTCATTACAAATATACATTGAAGTTAAGCTACATTAACTAAATACATAATCTAATGAAACTTAAATTACATCCCTTTTAACATTGAATACATATAATACATAAAATCATACATCTTTACAACCTTGACAACTCGAGTCACATAGGCACGCAAGACAACTCTTCAAGCACGGACTTTCACGAAATCACGAACTTTTCAGCTAATATGACATTTCCTGAAATGTGGTGGTGAGGAGTGAGTATACATAACACGTATACTCAGTAAGGGCGAGACAGTTATCGAGGTGGAGAGAAAGAAGATCATGCAATGCAAATAAACACAGTTAAGCAGTAATGACAATAAGAAAACATTCAATACAAGCGACAATACTATAAACAATCAAGAAAGCATTAACACAGCCCTTCAAAGCTGTACCACACTCTGAAGGCTATGGTTCACTCATACGAGCAATATACCATTACACGAGCGATACATCAATCTCGAGCTTGATGTTTGACAACGATGACAATAAGCGCGCGTCCACCTTATAACACCAGTTTGGAATACCCCGGAAGTATTCATCAATTCTACGACCCAAATCTCCTTGGGAGGCAACCCAAGCGAGAAGAGGGAATAACAGCGGAGCTAGAGCAACCAACACTGGCAACCCGAGGCTACCCAGAGAGGCCCATCACTCACGCGCAAGACACTATGCAATGCAAGACTCGATACAGGACAATAAACAAGCAATAGCACAACAATACAAACTAGTGACAACAAACGAGATAACAAGCAATCACAATCAATACTAGCATTCAACTAACTTTTCAAGCATAACAAGCAATAATAAGCAACAATAATACCAATTAAACAAGTATATCAAGCAACCCTAAGCATTCTATAGGCATAATATCAAGATAACAAGCAAAATCACAAATCGGCCCCAACTATCAAAACACTACCATTTCTAAACGAGCCACGAGTTCTGGAAACCGACTTCGCCAACCCTCCTAGGTCACCATAAGGCACGTCTAAGGACCCCGAAACCCTACTTTACCCTAGAATTCGCGCAAAGCTACGATTTTCCCGTTTGCTCGTTTGAACTACAACTATACCAACCAAGCACCCAACCAACGCCATAATCGCACCAAAAATGCTTCCATGGCCTCCCGAAACAATGCCATCACGCAAAACGAGAAAATGCTAAACTCGACCTAAACGACCCCGACTTTCACCAAGGCATATTTCTCATTTTTTCCATTACGCAACCTAAAAAAATCATACATTTAGACATTCTAGCATACCTAGCACCTTTTCACATCAACAGACAGAATAACAGCGCAACTTTATCATTTCAAGGGTTTACTATTCATGTTTTACTATTCAACTAACAAATTATATTTCAATTTCAATATTCAACTGCAGAAAATGTTAAAAACTATAAATACATGTTCTACGATTGCTAGAGAACATTCTTTAAGCATTAAAATGATTAAACTAACGATCTACGCATAAAATTCAAAAATTAAAGTTTAGATACAAATATTTCAAATGCGTAAATAACGATGAAACCCTCACCTTAGATGCTCTTAGACGCTAGGAAAATCTTGTAGGATGCCTCAGAAACTACCCCGTGCGAGCTCACGTGAAGAATCGAAGATTTTGGCTTGAAATCTTTTTTTTTCTCTTCATATTTTCGGCCCTAGCTGATTCTGTTTTCAGCTTCTATTTTTTTTTTTATTTTGTGCTTTGTTAAGCTATTAAAAGAGGCACAAGGTCAAAATGGTCAAGCCCCTTGGTCAAACCACTTAAAAATTGGTCAAACTAGCCTATTTTCATGCATTTTTAAGCTAAAACAACTAAGGAAATGTTAATTCTATCTAACAACAATTAAATTATAAAATTTAAGGCACTTAAATACTAGTTTCACTATTTGCTGAGGACTAGAAAATATTCTCTAGCTATCGCTCCCGAAATGCATTGCACGTTGCGACAACAAAGAAGTAACAATTAAATCCCAAAGAATCTAAGAAATATATCATTTTTGGAAAGCATCATAGTTTAAAATTTACTCCGTCTCGGAGCTACCTTTCATTTAATTGAAATCCGAGCATTTAAGTGCAAGAAAACTAAAACCGATTGACATAATTATGAAATGTAGGTGATATTCCGTTAAAATAATTAACTCAAGTATTATTTTAATTACTTCCAAAAGAAATATGAAAATAAAGCTACAATTAAATGTTTAACAAAAAATAAACACATAATTCAATGCTAACATTTAAGATAACACTTCATTAAATGCATGCCGGGTTCGGGTTATCACATCCTTCCCCCCTTAAAACAATTGTGTCCTCGCAATTCTTCTTCCAATAGAACTCTGCATCATCTGAAATCCAACTCTGACCACTCTTCATTGGTTGCTGAACAAGACACCGAATAAGAACGCTCAAAGAATACCTTACTAAGAAGCCCCAATAGTACTGACTGAAAACTCCAAACAATAAGGCCAAATAAAGGTTTAATTGAAAATACCATCTTGAAATCCAAATAAGAATTCCGCTGGTCAAGAATATCATAAGAGAATTCCCCGCTAAGAGTGCCGAGAAGATGCCAATAAAGACTAAAGCAAAGATACTGTAGATATTACCAATATACGAATCCTCTATAAAAATCCAACAAGTATCAAATAAGGAAGTCAAAGGATGGCCAAAATAGATGCATCACATATAAGACCAAGCTCCAAGACCTCTTCGCCATTTGCCAAGTGCAACCTTTATACAGCTTACCATCAAGGATGCCTAAAGTATTCCACAGCATACCGTAAGCAATATAAGATAATAATTCTGAACAAGATCCCAAGTGTAAGACTTCCAATAGTGCCAACAAGGAAAATACCAGTAGAGTGCCCACCGAACAATGCTCCGATAAGAATGTAGCCAAGTTTGCCCAATAAGTAAATGCTAAATAAATGGCCACTAAGGATCCTAGAGAATGCCATAATAGAATCCCAACTAAAAGTACCAAGAACATACCAATAAACAATCTGAGGCAGAGTCTAACCAAGAATCCCAAGTACCACTCAGGAAGACTCTAAACAAGAAATCCAGTCAATCATATTACAGAAGTTTTAAAGAAGTCTTTCAATATATAGCTCAAGAAGCATCTGATTAGGAAATCCAAAATGTACGCCAACATATATATACTTATCAAAAGTCCATGAATGAACACCAAGCTGAATAACCGAGTAGATTCCCAAAATAATATTGCTATCGAATATTGGGTAAAATACCAAAGGAAATGCCGTGTAGGTACACCATATGCTATTGAAGATTTCCAATAACGACTGCCAATAAAATATCAAGAAAGAGCAGAACAAAGATATTGTAGACAATATTATGCAGCAAGTCCAATAAGAACTCCGATTGCCAAATCCACTGAGAAATGTCCACAAAGAATACCAAAATAGTACGCCTCACGCAAAGCTGATCATTGTAAGTAGACTCAAATCAAAGTTTCCTATAAGAATGCGGAAAGAACACCAAAGGTTGATTAAAATCCCAACCTAGTCTTCCACGAATGCCATTATAGAAAAACTCGATGAATGCCCAACAAGGAAATATTAAGAAAATGCTCCAAAGAGTTATCATGTAGAAAAACAATTCAAAACAAATCAACAAATCTTCGCGTGAGCTTGCACGGGGTGGTTTCCGAGGCATCCTACGAGGTTTCCCTAGCGTCTAGGAGCGTCTAAGGTGAGGGTTTCATCGTTATTTGCGCATTTGAAAATGTTGAACATAAACTTTAATTTTTGTGATTTAACCGTAGGTTGTTATTTTGTCCGTTTCATTGCTTAAAGTATGTTCCCTAGCAATCGTAGAACACGTATTTATAGCTTTTTAACATTTTCTGCGGTTGAATATTGAAATTGAAATATAAATTGTTAGTTGAATAGTATTTTATGAATAGTAAACCCTTGAAACGATAAAGTTACGTTGTTATGCTGTTAGTTGATGTGAAAAGGTGCTAGGTATGCTAGAATGCCTAAATGCATGATTTGTTTAGGTTGCGTAATGGAAAAAAATGAGAAAAACACCTTGGTGAAAGTCGGGGTCGTTTAGGTCGAGTTTAGCGTTTTCTCATTTTGCGTGATGGCATTGTTTCGGGAGGCCATGGAAGCACTTTTGGTGTGATTATGGCGTTGGTTGGGTGTTTCGTTAGTATAGTTGTAGTTCAAACGAGCAAAGGGAAAAATCGGGACTTTGCGTGAATTCCAGGGTTAAGTAGGGTTTCGGGGTCTTTAGATGTGCCTTATAGTGACCTAGGAGGATTGGTGAAGTCGGTTTCCAAAACTCGTGGCTCGTTTGAAAGTAGTAGAGTTTGGTAAGTTGGGGTCATTTTTATGATTTTGTGTGTTTTCATAGAATATTGCTTATAGAATGCTTATATTGCTTATAGAATGCTTATATTGCTTATAGAATGCTTATGTTGCCTATAGAATGCTTATAATGCCTATAGAATACTTGTTATTGCTTGATAATGTTAGTTGGTGTTGTTCTTGTTACTTGTTTGATTGTAAATGCTTGTTAATGCTTATTACGCTTGTTAGAGTTGATTATTGACTGAAATGTTTAACAATTGTTGATAATGCTTGATATCTCGTTTATCTCCTCTATTTTGTATTGTTGTGCTATCTATCGTTTATCGTTTTGTATCGAGTCTTGCATTGCATAGTGTCAGCGCGTGAGTGATGGGCCTCTCTGGGCAGCCTCGGGTTGCCAGTGTTGGTTGCTCTAGCTCCGTAGCTATTCCCTCTTCTCGCTTGGGTTGCCTCCCAAGGAGATTTGGGTCGTAGATTGATGGATACTTCCGGGCTATTCCAAACTGGTGTTATAAGGTGGTTGTGCGCTTATTGTCATCGTTGTCAACATCAAGCTCGAGATTGATGTATCGCTTGTGAAATGGTATATTTCTCGCAAGAGTGAACCATAGCCTTCAGAGTATGGTATAGCTTTGAATGGTTGTGTTAATGCTTTCTCGCATGTTCAATATATTGTCGTTTGTATTGAATGCTTTCTTATTGACTTTATTGCTTAGCTGTGTATATTTGCATTGCACGACTTTCTTTCTCTCCAACTCGATATCTGTCTCGCCCTCATTGAGTATACGTGTTGTGTATACTCACTCTTCACCACCACATTTCAGGAAATGTCATGTTAGCTGGAAGTTCGTGATTATGTGACAGTTCGTGCCTGAAGAGTTGTTTTGCGTGCCTATGTGGCTTGAGTTGTCGAAGTGGCAAAGATGTATGCTTTCATGTATTGTATGTATTTAATATTAAAAGAATGTAATTTAAGTTTTATTAGGTTATTGAAGTAATTTGAAAAGCTAGCTTATGTATTTAGTTAGCATAGTTTATCTTCAATGCATGTTTGTAATGTCCAAAGGAAAATAGTTAGAATGGCATGATAGTTTATTATATGCGGTAGCCTAGTGTGGCTTAATTGTCAAGTTTGAATGTACTTGTCAAAAATGAAAAGAGATAGGTTAGCTTTTAAATTGGATATGTATGTATACTTGCTGAGTTTAATTGTTGAGAACCGAGGCTCGAATGGCCTTGAGGTGGTTGAATGTTTGGACATGGTATTGGTCTACTTATATGCTGTTGCAGGTTTGCTTTTTGCCTAGAAACAGGGGAGACTCTGTCCGTTTTTCCTGAAAATTATGCCCGGGTTTAGAATTGGGTTGTGATTGATTGATTGATAGAACTCCCGGTCTCGAGAGGGAACGGGGTGTTACAGGTGGTATCAGAGCTTGTCTAGCTCATAAGCTGGGACAGGGTCCTCGGTCTGGTGGCTAGTGACCCTTGAATGTGTGCTTGTTAAGTGTGTCTTAAAAGTGTATGCTTGTATGTGAGATTGTGTGTCTTGATATGAATGTGTGCTCCTATGTGATATAGTTATGTGTTATGTGTTAATTGTGTGCTAAGTAAGGTGAAGTGTCTAGTTGTGCATTGAATTGACCTACCAAACTAGCATCGTGAATTGAATCGACCTCGTGGATTATTATTTGCTTGAAGTATTGCTTGTAATGTGTGTATTGGAATGTCTTGAATTAGCTATGCCGTGATTTGAATTAATTATGTTGTGCTTGACTTGATTGTCATGATTGAGTGACTTTGTTGAATAAACTGTTTTGTAAACTTGCTTGCATAATAGTTTAAGGCATGTGTATAATTGTGATATATTGGCATTCATACATGTCTTATGGAAATGGTAAGTAAGTCATCTTCCTCCCCTGAAGAAAGTGGTTCACAGCTGGCTTCTCAAGGTGTATGGATTGGCAGGAAATGAATGGTATTTGACTAGCCTTTATTTGGGAATTGGTGTTTGCTTTTGGAGCTCGGTTATTGGTGAATCTCTATGGTCCTCCTCTGTGCCTAACAGTTGTGAAAGAGTAGCTTTCTCTTCGGGTTTTATTTGGTTGTTCTTTGGAGCATTCTTTGGTTTTCTTAATGGGTATTCTTTGGAGACTTCTGTTGGCATTTCTCGGTGGATTTGGCTATTGGGATTTCAATCGGCCTTACTGCACAGTATTATCTAGGGTATATGTGTCTCGGTCTTTATTGGTGTGAAACTGGCATCCCTGATTGGAAATTCTTCAATGGTATTTTCTGGAATTCTCAGTGGCCAATTATTTAATATTTACTTATTAGGCAAACTTGGCTACTTTCTTATTGGAGCATTGTTTCGGATATCTTCTTCAGTGTTTCTCAGTAGGTTTGGTATTTGGAGTTCCTATCAGACTTATTGTATAATACTACTTATGGTATTCTTTGAAATTCTTATTGGGCGTTATTTTCCTTATTGGCAAGATTGTATGAAGTTCTCACTTGGCAAATTGTGAAGAGGCCTCAGAGTTTGGTTTTGGTGGGAAACTATGTTTGTTATTCAACTTGGTTGTCTTATTGGGCGCATTATATTTTCTCTAGTATTTCCTTAGACATTCTTTTCAGCATTTGATAGCGATACTCGGAATCTAATGGGTTGTCCTATGGGGTTATTATTTGGAAAGCTTCTTTGGAACTTTTGAAGTATGTTTGATTGGGTTTCTTAGTATTTTCTTCAGCACTCTTATCAGGGAATTCTTCTATGAAATTCTTGACTAGTGGGGTACTTATTTGGACCTCTGGATGGAACCTTTGTTTGAGCCTTTATTTGGCTTCTTGTTTGGGAATTCTCAGGCAGTAATAGTTAGACTTCTATTGGAGATTCATGCGTGGGGTATTCTTCTTATCATTAATATGTGATGTGATTTTATCTACAGTATCTTTGCTTAGGTCTTTATTGGTATTATCTCGGTGCTTTTGGTTGGAATTTTATTCTTCTTCGGTATTCGTGGTAACGGGATTCTTCAACCGATAAAGATTAGTCAGAATTGGATTTCAGATGATGTTGAGTTCTATTGGAAGAAAATGCTCCAAAGAGTTACCATCAAGGATGCCTAAAGTATTCCACAACATACCGTAAGCAATATAAGATAATAATTCTGAACAAGATCCCAAGTGTAAGACTTCCAATAGTGCCAACAAGGAAAATACCAGTAGAGTGCCCACCGAACAATGCTCCGATAAGAATGTAGCCAAGTTTGCCCAATAAGTAAATGCTAAATAAATGGCCACTAAGGATCCTAGAGAATGCCATAATAGAATCCCAACTAAAAGTACCAAGAACATACCAATAAACAATCTGAGGCAGAGTCTAACCAAGAATCCCAAGTACCACTCAGGAAGACTCCAAACAAGAAATCCAGTCAATCATATTACAGAAGTTTTAAGGAAGTCTTTCAATATATAGCTCAAGAAGCATCTGATTAGGAAATCCAAAATGTACACCAACATATATATACTTATCAAAAGTCCATGAATGAACACCAAGATGAATAACCGAGTAGATTCCCAAAATAATATTGCTATCGAATATTGGGTAAAATACCAAAGGAAATGCCGTGCAGGTACACCATATGCTATTGAAGATTTCCAATCACGACTGCCAATAAAATATCAAGAAAGAGCATAACAAATATATTGTAGACAATATTATGCAGCAAGTCCAATAAGAACTCCGATTGCCAAATCCACTGAGAAATGTCCACAAAGAATACCAAAATAGTACGCCTCACGCAAAGCTGATCATTGTAAGTAGACTTAAATCAAAGTTTCCCATAAGAATGCGGAAAGAACACCAAAGGTTGATTAAAATCCCAACCTAGTCTTCCACGAATGCCATTATAGAAAAACTCGATGAATGCCCAACAAGGAAATATTAAGAAAATGCTCCAAAGAGTTATCATGTAGAACTCCAAAGAAAGTCATTTTTACTAAGCATAGGAGATAATCTTAGAGGAACCCCAACAACCAAGTCTACCAAGAAGTGCCAACAGAAGTTCCAAAGAATACCCAATAAGGAAGCCAAAGAATGCTACCAAGAGCCATCATACCGAAACCCCAAAGAAAGTTATCTTTTTCACAACTGTTAAGCACAGAGAAGGACCATAGAGATTTGCCAATAACCGAGCTCCAAAAGCAAACACCAACTCCCAAATAAGGACTAGTCAAATACCATTCATTTCCTACCAATCCATACACCTTGAAAGGCCAACTGTGAACCACTTTCTTCAGGGGAGGAAGAGGACTTACTTACCATTTCCATAGGACATGTATGAATGCCAATATATCATAGTTATACATATGCCTTAAACTATTATGCAAGCAAGTTTACAAAATAGTTCACCAAACCATTTAATCATCTAAGTCATTCAAACAGGACAATCAATTCAAGCACAACACAATCAATTCAAATCACGGCATAGCTAATTCAAGACATTCTATACACACATTACAAGCAATAATTCAAGCAAATAACAAGTCACGAGGTCGATTCGATTCACGGTGCTAATTCAATAGGTCAATTTAATGCACAACTAGACACTTCACTTTACTTAGCACACAATTAACACATAACTTTATCACATAAGTGCATACATTCATGTCAAGACACACAATCTCACATACAAGCATACACTTTCAAGACACACTTAACAAGTACACATTCAAGGGTCACTACCCACCTAACCGAGGACCCTGTCCCGGCTTATGAGCTAGACAAGCTCTGATACCACCTGTAGCACCCTGATCCCTCTCGAGACCGGGAGTTCTATCAATCGATCTAAACACAACCCAAACCAAACCCGGGCATAAATTTTCAGGGAAAACGGACGGAGTCTCCCCTGTTTCTAAGCGAAATGTAAAACCTGCGACAGCATATAAGTGGACCAATACCATGTCCAAACATTCAACCACCTCAAGGCCATCCGAGCCTTGGTTCACAACAAGCAAATCACAAGTAAATACACATTCAAGCTTAGCAATTAAACTACACCAACCTATTTCAAAAGCTAGACTATCATATCTTTCTATCTCTTTTCCTTTGTCATTACAAATATACATTGAAGTTAAGCTACATTAACTAAATACATAATCTAATGAAACTTAAATTACATCCCTTTTAACATTGAATACATATAATACATAAAAGCATACATCTTTACAACCTTGACAACTCGAGTCACATAGGCACGCAAGACAACTCTTCAAGCACGAACTTTCACGAAATCACGAACTTTCCAGCTAATATGACATTTCCTGAAATGTGGTGATGAGGAGTGAGTATATACAACACGTATACTCAGTGAGGGCGAGACAGTTATCGAGGTGGAGAGAAAGAAGATCATGCAATGCAAATAAACACAGTTAAGCAGTAATGACAATAAGAAAACATTCAATACAAGCGACAATACTATAAACAATCAAGAAAGCATTAACACAGCCCTTCAAAGCTGTACCACACTCTGAAGGCTATGGTTCACTCATACGAGCAATATACCATTACATGAGCGATAAATCAATCTCGAGCTTGATGTTTGACAATGATGACAATAAGCGCGCGTCCACCTTATAACACCAGTTTGGAATACCCCGGAAGTATCCATTAATTCTACGACCCAAATCTCCCTGGGAGGAAACCCAAGCGAGAAGAGGGAATAGCAGCGGAGCTAGAGCAACCAACACTGGCAACCCGAGGCTACCCAGAGAGGCCCATCACTCACGCGCGAGACACTATGCAATGCAAGACTCGATATAGGGCAATAAACGAGCGATAGCACAACAATACAAACTAGTGACAACAAATGAGATAACAAGCAATCACAATCAATACTAGCATTCAACTAACTTTTCAAGCATAACAAGCAATAATAAGCAACAATAATACCAATTAAACAAGTATATCAAGCAACCCTAAGCATTCTATAGGCATAATATCAAGATAACAAGCAAAATCACAAATCGGCCCCAACTATCAAAACACTACCATTTCCAAACGAGCCACGAGTTCTGGAAACCGACTTCGCCAACCCTCCTAGGTCACCATAAGGCACGTCTAAGGACCCCGAAACCCTACTTTACCTTAGAATTCGCGCAAAGCCCCAATTTCCCCCTTTGCTCGTTTGAACTACAACTATACCAACCAAGCACTCAACCAACGCCATAATCGTACCAAAAATGCTTCCATGGCCTCCCGAAACAATGCCATCACGCAAAACGAGAAAATGCTAAACTCGACCTAAACGACCCCAACTTTCACCAAGGCATATTTCTCATTTTTTCCATTACGCAACCTAAACAAATCATACATTTAGACATTCTAGCATACCTAGCACCTTTTCACATCAACAGACAGCATAACAGCGCAACTTTATCATTTCAAGGGTTTACTATTCATGTTTTACTATTCAACTAACAAATTATATTTCAATTTCAATATTCAACCGCAGAAAATGTTAAAAAGCTATAAATACATGTTCTACGATTGCTAGAGAACATTCTTTAAGCATTAAAATGATTAAACTAACGATCTACGCATAAAATCCAAAAATTAAAGTTTAGATACAAATATTTCAAATGCGCAAATAACGATGAAACCCTCACCTTAGACGCTCTTAGACGCTAGGAAAACCTCGTAGGATGCCTCGGAAACCACCCCGTGTGAGCTCACGCGAAGAATCGAAGATTTTGGCTTGAAATTTTTTTTTTCTCTTCATATTTTCGGCCCTAGCTGATTCTGTTTTTAGCTTCTATTTTTTTTGTGCTTTGTTAAGCTATTAAAAGAGGCACAATGTCAAAATGGTCAAGCCCCTTGGTCAAACCACTTAAAAATTGGTCAAACTAGCCTATTTTCATGCATTTTTAAGCTAAAAAAACTAAGGAAATGTTAATTCTAGCTAACAACAATTAAATTATAAAGTTTAAGGCACTAAAATACTAGTTTCACTATTTGCTGAGGACTAGAAAATATTCTCTAGCTATCGCTCTCGAAATGCAATGCACGTTGCGACAACAAAGAAGTAACAATTAAATCTCAAAGAATCTAAGAAATATATCATTTTTGGAAAGCATCATAGTTTAAAATTTACTCCGTCTCGGAGCTACCTTTCATTTAATTGAAATCCGAGCATTTAAGTGCAAGAAAACTAAAACCGATTGACATAAATATGAAATGTAGGTGATATTCCGTTAAAATAATTAACTCAAGTATTATTTTAATTACTTCCAAAAGAAATATGAAAATAAAGCTACAATTAAATGTTTAACAAAAAATAAACACATAATTCAATGCTAACATTTAAGATAACACTTAATTAAATGCAATTAAATGTCATTAAATGCATGCCGGGTTCGGGTTATCACAAAAGTCCTCGGGGGGTCTGCTGGATTCCTTAATTTTCCTTGACGGATCACCTCCCCCACGACGCTTCGATATCTGCACCTCTGATTTGATGTAATGATTTCACGTTTGTTGGAATGGAAGGTCGCGATTACTCACACTCTGAGATTCGCGCCATCGTCACTCTATAAATATGGACACCCCGTGTCATTTTCACACTTTTGCTCTCACTTTGGCATTTTTTCATCCTTGTATTCTCTCATCTTGCTTTAGTTCAGCTCGGATAGTCTTGTTCTCCTTAGCTCTTCTCACTTGCTCAGGTTTTTCCTTTAATCACTAGATACGTACCTTTTTGCTTAGCCTCTTTCTTCTACTTTTATTTGAGGCATGGCCGGGTCGGGTAGTGGTGAGGATTCCCAAAACAAATCTGTGCAATCGTATGGTAGGGGTGGCAAGGAGTCTGTTAGCTCTGAATCTGAAGCAATGTCAATAACAAATGCCCCCCAAGAATCCGAGGATTTAGAAACTTCCCAACACAACGATGGTCCGAAAACTGAGCGTCATGCCCCCGAAGACCAAATTGAATAGCTGGTTTTACTGATGTAGAAGAATATCATGGCTCGAGCGAATCTCCTTTAGCTAACCTTAGGGGCGTAGAACTTTTTATTGAGCCTATAGATTGTCCTTTTCCTCTGCCGAAGACCAACTCTTCCTATATGGCCGAGGGGTCTGAAGCGGTTACCGGAGAGTCTTCTATTGCCACTGGGGCTACCCGTCAACAAGAAAATGTTTTCTTGTCATTCTCGGCCTTGTCTTTCAACTCGAGAGATGTCCAATGATAGAATGTTAGGGTGGTCTATTCCTCATGACTATAAGATTAGAATCCCAGCCATAGACGAGGTAGCCTATTTGCCTCGGGAGGGAGATATATGTATATATGATGTAGCCTTCGAATTTTTTAAGCTTCCTATCCCACCGTATATTGCCGATATAATAAATCACTTCGAAATAAGCCTAGGCCAAATCTCCCCTAATGGTTGGGCCATGATGGTTGCCTTTTATGTTTTTGTAAAACAAAAAGGTTTGGTCCTGACCATTGCCCTATTTCGCCGTTTCTTTACCTTTAAACCAAACCCCCATTGCCGAGGTTGGTATTATGCCTTGTCTCGGTCCAGATGCCTTATCTTCAGAAACTAGAAATCTTCTCATAAGGGGTGGCACAATAGATATTATTTCGTGATGGGTCCTCAGCCTTGGCACGTTCCTACTCTCTGGGGGATTATTGAGGATGTTAAGAATAACATTCCATACCTATCCGACCTCAAGAGGGATTGTGATCCCCCAGCTTTTTGCCTTGCATTAACTTACTGATGCTTCCATTATTTGTGCATTTCCTTCTGTGCTTTATTAACTGTCTTCTTTAGCCACTATTCACTCCATTTTCAAACTACATTATATTAGTGAATTAGCAATTTTATTAAATCATATTAATTGTTAAAAGAATGGGAAAAATGTGCCTTTGAGCGATTAGCATTTATAACCCTCGTTTAGAAAATGTTTTTAGTAAACTATGAATAGTGTTACGTAACTAACTTAGGGATTTAATTAGCTAGCCTACACTTTATACTTTAGGCTCATTTTTAAGCTATCAACGCGCATTTTAGTGAACCACTTAAACACCCAACTTAGCCATTTAATATATATGCTAACATAACACATACATTAGCTCATAATAGCAAAAAAAAGAAAAGAAAAGAGAAGCAATGAATAGTGCCTGGAACCCGACAGCCCTTCCCTTGCATTTGGGTAAATTTTTCATCTTCAATTCTTCACTTCAAGCCAAGCCAAGCTAGGACCACATAGTTTAGGGTGTTTGCAAGCCACCCGAGAGCTCCTTCGCGCATTGGTGAGGGATTTCATGACTTTTTGCGCATTTTAAAATTGTTGCTATTTTCTTGATTTGTTAGAAATGTGTTCAAATGCTATTGTAATGCTTACCTATGCTTTTATACCTTGTATATAAGTGCTAAAGAACGTATTTGAGCCATTGGTTCGCATTTTAAACGATTAGAATCTTTAATTTGATTTAGGAGGTGAATAGTGATGAAATTCTAGGGTTTTGTGTAATTGCGCGAATTAGCTTGATTCAATTCTTCTAATAGATGCCTTAGGTGTTAATGAAGGTAGTCTAATAGCCCCGTGCAATTGAATTGCTCTAAATTTGCATAGAACGTGAATTAGCCAACTTTAACAAAGAGATTTCGGGGTTAATGTGAATCCGGGTGGATTCGGGCTTCACTTTTAGAATTCTTAGGATACCTAGGTGCTTTTGAAGCTTTGCCAACCTTCATTTGAAGCCCGGTTGAAGTATGTGTAGTTTAAAGCCATAAGAGAAAAATTGGGGCTTTTGGGGTAATTGTGGGTAATTGCACGTGTTTGAGTGTTGTAGGGGTGCCTTAGGGGTTACTTAGAAGATTAGTATAGCTTCCCCTCAAATTTGAAACCTTAACTTTGATTCGGAAGAAAAATAGCTTGAATACAAAGGGGTTTAAGTGCAAATTCAGTTGTTTCTCGCTTCTAAGTCCATGGCGTGGTTCCTTAGGTGTTTAAATGTGGTTTCAAGTTGATTTGGAACTTTTGGTATAATTCTAAATGTATCTTATATATGCCCCTTTGTAAAGTTGCTTATTTGCTTGTATAAACTGCTTCTAACCTATCTATTATGAGGTCAACCTACTTTGTTGATCCTCTTATGTGTTATTGCTTATATTGTTGATATTGACTTGTCATCGTTAAATGTATTGCATAGTGGTTGCGCAACCATAGTGTCAGGGACGGATGTGTTGAATATCAGTTGGGCGGCAGAGGGCTTGCCGGTGGATATTCAAACTCCATGCCCTAGTCCCTCATTCGCTTGGTCCGGAGATTGCCAGGGGATGTTAGGTCATAAGATTATCGGGGTACATCCGGAGTACACCTACTGGAGTGTTTGGGGTTATGCCGGCTTATCGTGATCGTGGTTCGTGGATTGTGTTCGTGGATTGAAGATTTGGTGTTAGGGTTAAGTGAAATGTATCATTTTTAATGTGTGGTTATTTAAGCTATTGTTACTTCTTAAATTGTTAAATTACTATTGTTGTTTAACTATTTTACCTATTGCATTGCACGCCCCGGGACCTTATCCCTCACTGGGCAACAGTGTTACTCATACCTCGATATCATGTTTCAGGAAGTGCTAAGGGTGATCCCCAGCTAGTTGAGGTGGTAGTGGAAGAAGAAGAAGTTCAGGCTGACCCTTTGCCCTAGTTGCTTTGTGTTTATTGCCTGAGGTGGATATGATTTCTTGTTATTTCATAGTGTTCATGTACTACTATGTTATGATCTATTTTGCGGCCTTAGGGCTATGTATATTCTTGTAGTTGTGAGTTGAAAGTTAGTTGGTTGTAATGTTAGCTTTGAGATATTATGGCTTGTAATAACTTTTAATTCTCTTTTAGTTCTTGCATGCTTGGGGGTGTATGTTTAAAGGCATGTTTGATTTCAACTTCTAAGATTGCTCTAATATTGTCATTGAACGACATGTTAAAATGGTTTAATGAAAAGTTAAGTTGGTTGCATGCTTGTGTGATTTGGAGCAGTTGTATGTTTCAAGGCTTGGATGGCCTTGAACCTTTGAATTTTAATTATAAAAGCTTGTTTTAGTATATTGTAGCTATTTTGAGCATTTACAGGTTTTCAAATGTTCGTGGTACAGAGGAGACTCTGTCCATTTATCGGGTCTAGACTTAACCTTTAGCGTGGGGTTAGGTCGGGGCGTTACATTTTAGGTGGTATCAGAGCTACATATTGCATGAAGCCGGGTTAAATTTCTTGGTCTGTGGGTAGAGATCTGTTATGTGACCTTGTGATTGTATGAATTTATGGTCCTTTGATTTGCCTAAGTGGAATTTGAATTAGAAAGAAACATGCTAGCATGATAATGGAATGCGAAAGGTCTTTAAGAGTTAATGTTTGAAAGTGGAAAGTCTAGAATGTCAAGCATGATTAAGTGACTATGAATCTCTTGTATGTGAACATTCTTCTAATGTAATATGTGACTTATGTGGACTTATTTGAACTTCTTCCTATGTGCTTTATCTGTAATTTATGTAAATGCCTACCATAAAACTTTGCATTCTAGTTGTTGAGATGAGGAGAAAGGGCAGACCAGGGAGAGAGCCGGAAGAAGCTCCTAGGCAGGGTGTACCGAGAGAGGGTGAAGGTGTAGTAGAGAATGCACCACCGAAGGGACCAGAACCCAGCATTGCACAGATTCTGGCTACTATGGCTACTGCTATGAATACTATTGCCCAATTCGTAACTCAGCAGGGTCAGACAGAGGCTGCTAGGGGTAATCAGGCCGCCAGAGCCGAGGGTAGTGGTGCTGCTGGAGCTAATTTGTATGACCGATTTTTATATCACGGGGCCTACAACTTCTTTAGAGAACCTGATGATATGAAGGCCGAATTGTGGTTGAGGAAATTTGAAAGGGTGGCTGCAATTGTAGAGTGCAGTGATGAGAGAAAGATTACTTATGCTACATTTCTGCTGGAGGGTGACACCGATGAGTGGTGGCGTACTATTAATGAGAAATAGGAAGCTGAGGCGGTTCAACATTCGTGGGCTAACTTCGTTCGAGAGTTCCGAGATAAATATATATCAGTGGTTGCCCATGAGAGACGTAAGGCAGAGTTCATAGCTTTGAAACAGGGAAATATGACAGTGGATCAATATGAGGCTGCTTTTACGAGGCTTTCCCGTTATGTGCTGGCTTTGGTACAACCTGAGGATATGAAGATGCAGAGGTTCATTATGGGATTGAGGAATGATATTATGCTTAATCTATCTGCGAATGATTACCTTAACTATGCTGTAGTGGTCAGAGCCGCCTCGAGATATGAAAAACGCAAGGCAGACGTGTTGGCAGAGACTAGTCAATCGAGTAAACGGCAGTTTCAATCTCAGAGTCAGGGGTACCAGAGGCAGACTATTCCAGTTGGGCAGAGTCCACAGCCGAGACAGACATAGAGTTATACAGGGCCTGTTCAGATTCAGTCGCGACCAGTCCAGAGTCAGAGTTAGAGTTAGGGGCAGACCCGACCAGCAGTAGTTCGTTCTCAGCAGGGTAGTTCAGCTACCTCTACTTACAGAGTTCCTTCGGGAGGCACTGTTGCAAGATGTCACCAGCAGTGCAGCTTCTGTCAACGCCAGGGTCATACTGAGGAGAATTGTTGGAAGAGATTGGGCTGATGTACCGGATGCGGCAGTGATCAACACAGGGTTAGAGATTGCCAGAAATTCAAGAATACCAGGGGTTAGACATCTGGTCAAGGCAATCAGACCAGGGGTTCAGTTGCAGTACCAATACCGCGGGGTCAGGCCCGAGTATTTGCCTTAGATGCTGAGGGGCTTCGCATTCATTTATTACACCTATTTGTGCACAAAATGCTAAGTTGAAGCATGATAAACTATTGCATGATATTGTGGTTTATACACCTATGGGGCCGAAGTTTGTCACCAAATCTATCTGCAAGGCATGTAATATTTTTATTCAAGGTCATTTTTTTTCCTGCCGATTTAATTATTCTACCTTTCCGCGACTTTGAAATTATATTGGGGATGGACTGGTTAGGTAAATATTATACCCAGCTTGATTGTAGAAAGAAGATTGTGAAACTAGAAATGCCCGACCAGCCCGTACTTAAAATAGTTGGTAGTAGAAAATCTACGGGGACTCCTATCATATCTTCTATTAAAGCATCAAAAATGTTAGGTAAGGGTTGTGAGGCTTACTTTGCTTATTTGATTAATCAACCTGGTGATCAATTGAAACTGAATGATGTACCTATCGTGAGAGAGTTTCCGAGGGTGTTTCCTGAGGAGTTACCTGGTTTACCACCTGATAGAGAGATAGAGTTTGTGATCAACTTATTACTAGGGGCTACACTTATCTCTAGAACTCCGTACAGAATGGCTCCACCTGAGTTGCAAGAATTGAAAATTCAGTTGCAAGGTTTACTTGAGAAGGGATTCATTCAGCCGAGTTCTTCACCTTGGGGTGCACCGGTCTTATTTATTAAAAAGAAAGACGGATCTCTTCGGTTATGCATTGATTATCGGGGTCTTAATCAGATAACTATCAAAAACAAATATCCATTGCCTTTGATTGAGGAATTATTTGATCAGCTGCAAGGTGCCAGGGTATTTTCTAAATTCTATCTGAGGCAGGGCTATTACCAGTTAAGGATTAAGTCTGATGATGTTCCCAAAATTGCTTTCAGAACTCGGTATGGTCATTATGAGTTTGTTGTTCTGCTGTTTGGGTTAACTAACGCTCCTGCCGCATTTATGGATCTGATGCAGAGAGTATTCTGCCCCTATTTGGATCAGTTTGTGGTTATTTTCATTGATGATATTCTTGTCTATTCTAAATCTGAGGCGGAGCATGAACAACATCTTAGAATTGTGTTGCAGACTCTTCAGGAACATCGGTTATTTGCAAAGTTTAGCAAATGTGAGTTCTGGTTAAGACAAGTCACTTTTCTGGGCCACATTATTTCTTAGGATGGAATTTCTGTAGATCCAACAAAGATTAAGGTTGTCATGGCATGGAAACGGCTGGAGACTATTATAGAAATTCACAGTTTTCTGGGTTTAGCGGGTTATTACAGAAGGTTTGTCAAGGATTCCTCTAAAATTGCTGGACCTTTGACTCAGCTCACTCGAAAGAAGACTATATTTGATTGGAATGAGAAATGTGAGGCTAGCTTCCAGGAATTAAAGAAGAGATTAACCACAGCTCCTATTCTCGCTCTACCTGAGGGTACCGATAATCTAGTAATCTATAGTGATGCTTCTAAGGAAGGTTTGGGCTGTGTATTGATGCAGAATGGGAGAGTTATTCCTTATGCTTCCAGAAAACTGAAACCTTATGAACTTAATTACCCGACACATGATCTCGAGCTTGCAGCTATCATCTTTGCGTTAAAGAAATGGCATCATTATCTTTGGGGTAATAAATTTGAAATCTTTACTGATCACAAGAGTCTGAAATATCTCTTTTCTCAGAAAGAGTTGAATACGAGGCAGAGGCGTTGGTTGGAGTTGCTTGAGGATTATAATTGTACTATCAATTATCTACCAGGTAAGGCTAATATTGTTGCTGATGCCTTAAGCCGAAAGGCTACAGTTGTTAGTCTAATCATCAAAAATTGGGAGTTCATGGAGGAATTATGTTTATGGAGGCCCAACACTTCAGATTCTGGTATTCAATTTGTAAGTTTGCATATTCAGTCTCTTTTATTATCCAGGATTAGAGAGGCTCAGCAAGCAGATCTGCAATTGATGGAAATCTTAGAAAAGTCGAAAGGGGGAGAGTCGGATTTCAAATTGCATGATGATGGCCTTCTTAAGTTCAAAGGCAGAATTTGCATTCATTCTGAGCCAGCTTTAAAGAAAGAAATTATTGCAGAGGCTCATAATTCTAAGTATACTATCCATCCAGGCAGTACCAAGATGTACAGAGATCTGAAACAGAACTACTGGTGGAACAACATGAAGAGAGAGATTGCTGACTATATTGCTAAATGTCTTACATGTCAGAAAGTTAAAGCTGAACATCAAAGACCAGCAGGGTTGTTGCAGCCCTTGGCTATTCCTGTTTGGAAATGGGATCACATTACCATGGATTTATTGTCAGATTTACCGCGGTCTTCGAGAGGTCATGATTCAGTCTGGGTTGTTGTGGATAGATTGACCAAAACCTCTCATTTTATTGCTACAAAGAAAACTGAATCTCTTGATAGGTTGGCTGAAATTTATGTTGAGAATATTGTTAGACTTCATGGGATTCCCAAGAGTATTGTGTCAGATAGAGATCCCAGATTCACATGTCAGTTATGGCAGAAGATTCAGAAAGCTTTGGGCACGACATTGACTTTTAGTACTTCTTATCATCCTCAAACTGATGGGCAATCTGAAAGAACTATCTTAATACTTGAGGATATGCTCCGAGCGTGCATTGTGGACTTCGGTAAGAGTTGGGAGAAATACTTACCTCTCGCAGAATTTGCTTATAAAAACAGTTATCAAGCTACTATCGGTATGGCACCGTATGAGGCTTTGTATGGGAGGGAATGCAGATCTCCTTTATATTGGGATGAAGTTGGAGAGTCGAAATCTATTGATCCTACTTTATTGCCAGAGATGAACAGAATGATTGATAATGTTCAGCTTATCAAAAAAAGAATACTTACAGCACAGAGTCGGCAAAAGAGTTATGCAGATAGACGCTGTCGTGATTTGAAATTTGCCGTTGGGGATCGGGTATTTCTGAAAATTTCTCCTCGCAAGGGCTTGATTCGGCATGGCAAATGAGGTAAACTTAGCCCTCGTTATGTGGGACCGTTTGAAGTAATTGAAATTATTGGTGATTTGGCTTATTGACTAGCTTTGCCTCATAGCCTGGGTAGAATTCATGATGTCTTCCATGTCTCTATGCTACGGAAGTATCCGCCAGATCCTTCTCATGTTCTTGAGCCCTAGCCACTAGAGAACAGTGAAACTTTAACCTACACGGAGAAACCTCTTCGGATTGTTGATCAGAAAGTTCAGGAGCTGAGAACTAAAAGCATTCCGATGGTTAAAGTCCTGTGGGATCATCACGGGTTAGAGGATGCTACCTAGGAGAGAGAGGATCAGATGCGAGATCGATATCCAGAGTTATTCGCCGAATCATGTAAGAATTGCGTGGACGCAATTAGTTTAAGGGGGAGAAGATGTGACGCCCGAGCTTTTTGCCTTGCATTAACTTACTGATGCATCAATTATTTGCGCATTTCCTTATGTGCTTTATTAACTGTCTTCTTTAGCCACTATTCACTCCATTTTCAAACTACATTATATTAGTGAATTATCAATTTTATTAAATCATATTAATTGTTAAAAGAATGGGAAAAATGTGCCTTTGAGCGATTAGCATTTAGAACCCTCGTTTAGAAAATGTTTTTAGCAAACTATGAATAGTGTTACATAACTAACTTAGGGATTTAATTAGCTAGCCTACACTTTACACTTTAGGCTCATTTTTAAGCTATCAACGCGCATTTTAGTGAACCACTTAAACACCTAACTTAGCCATTTAATATATATGCTAACACAACACACACATTAGCTCATAATAGCAAAAAAAAAAAAAAAAAAGAAGCAGTGAATAATGCCTGGAACCTGACAGCCCTTCCCTTGCATTTGGGTGAATTTTTCATCTTCAATTCTTCACTTCAAGCCAAGCCAAGCTAGGAGCACATAGTTTAGGGTGTTTGCAAGCCTCCCAAGAGCTCCTTCGTGTATTGGTGAGGGATTTCATGACTTTTTGCGCATTTTAAAATTGTTGCTATTTTCTTGATTTGTTAGAAATGTGTTCAAATGCTATTGTAACGCTTACCTATGCTTTTATACCTTGTATATAAGTGCTAGAGAACGTATTTGAGCCATTGGTTCGCATTTTAAACGGTTAGAATCGTTAATTTGATTTAAGAGGTGAATAGTGATGAAATTCTAGGGTTTTGTGTAATTGCACGAATTAGCTTGATTCAATGCTTCTAATAGATGCCTTAGGTGTTAATGAAGGTAGTCTAATAGCCCCGTGCAATTGAATTGCTCTAAATTTGCATAGAACGTGTATTAGACGACTTTAACAAAGAGATTTCGAATTTAATGTGATTCTGGTTGGATTCAGGCTTCACTTTTAGAATTCTTAGGATACCTAGGTGCTTTAGAAGCTTTGCCAACCTTCATTTGAAGCTCGGTTGAAGTATGTGTAGTTTAAAGCCATAAGAGGAAAATTGGGGCTTTTGGGGTAATTGTGGGTAATTGCACGTGTTTGAGTGTTGTAAGGGTGCCTTAGGGGTTACTTAGAAGATTAGTATAGCTTCCCCTCAAATTTGAAACCTTAACTTTGATTCGGAAGAAAAATAGCTTGAATACAAAGGGGTTTAAGTGCAAATCCAGTTGTTTCTCGCTTCTAAGTCCATGGCATGGTTCCTTAGGTGTTTAAATGTGGTTTCAAGTTGATTTGGAACTTTTGGTATAATTCTAAATGTATCTTATATATGCCCCTTTGTAAAGTTGCTTATTTGTTTGTATAAACTGCTTCTAACATATCTATTCTGAGGTCAACCTACTTTGTTGATCCTCTTATGTGTTATTGCTTATATTGTTGATATTGACTTGTCATCGTTCAGTGCATTTGTGACGCCCGAGATTTAGCCATGCATTTAGTTACTGTTGCATCCCTTGTTTGTGCATTTCTTTCTATGTCTTATTAACTGCCTTCTTAAGTTACTATTCACTCCATTTTTAAACTGCATTCTATTGGTTAATTAGCATTTTTATTAAATCATATTAATTGTAAAAGTAGTGGGAAAAATGTGCAATTGAGCTAGAGGCGATAGGAGAGCTCGTTTAGAAAATGATTTTTAGAAGTTGAATGAATAGTGTTACGTAACCAACTTAGAGTTTAATTAGCTAACATTAATTTATGCTTAGGACTTGTTTCTAACTAGCTTGACTCACATTTTGACCATACACTTAAATTAAAACAACTCACCTAAGCTTATATAACACACACACAACTCACCTTATATCATAACTAGCAAAATCAAAACAAAAAAATGCTGAAATTTACTGTAGCATAGCCGACAGCCCTTCTCTTGCTCGTTGAGGATTTTTGCTTCTTCAAATCATCAAATCAAGCCACTCTAAGCCTTGAGCAACTAGTGTAGGGTGTGTGCAAGGTTCCTAGATGCTCCTACGCGTATTGGTGAGGGATTTCACGGCTTATTTTTGCATTTCTAAATAGTTGCTCTTTTCTTGATTTGTTGAAAATGTGTTCAAATGCCATTGTATTAATTATCTATGCTATTATACCATGTATATGAATGCTAGAGAACATATTTGAGCCATCGTTTCGCAATTTAAACGGTTAGAATCGTTAGTTTGATTTTTAGGATGAATAGTGACATTTTTCTAGGGTTTTGCGTAATTGCTCGAATTAGTTTGATTCAATGCTTCTAATAGATGCCTTAGGTACTAGTGAAGGTAACCTAATAGCCCCGTGCACTTGCATTGTCCTTAAATCGCTAAAAATGTAAAAATAGTCGACTTTAATTTGGGGCTTTCAAGGTTAATGCGAATCCGGGTGAATTCGGGCTTCAATTCTAGTATCCTTAGGCTACCTAGGTGCTATAGAAGCCTTGTTATCCTTTGTTTGAAGCCCGGACATTGTATGTGTAGTTTAAAGCCATAAGAGGGAATTCGGGGCCTTCGGGATAATTGCGGGCATTTGAATGAGTTAAAGGGTTGAGAGGGTACCTTGAGGGTTAGTTAGAAAGTTGGGAGAGTTTCCTTTGAAAATGGAACCATTAACCTTGGTTTGGAAGAGAAATAGTTTGAAAAACAAAGGGGTTTATGAGCTATTTCGGTTGACTCACACTTCAAAACCCATGGCATAACTTCTTGAGTATTTATATGTGGTTTCAAGTTGTTTTGAAGCTTTTGGTATGATTCTATACTTAATTTGCATATGTCTCCTTGTAAAATTGCATATTTGCTTATATAATTGTTCTATTCTGATTGCATCGAGGTCAACCTACTTTGTTGATCCTCCTATGTGTTAATGCTTATATTATTGCTATTAACTTGCCATTGTTAAGTGCATTGCATAGTGGTTGCGCAACCATAGTGTCAGGGGCGGATGCGTTGAATATCGGCTGGGCGGCAGAGGGCTTCCCGGTGGATATTCAATCTCCGTGCCCTAGTCCCTCATTCGCCTGGTCCAGAGATTGCCAGGGGATGTTGGGTCGTAGGATTATCGGGGTACATCCGGAGTACACCCACTGGAGTGTTTGGGGTTATGCCGGCTTATCGTGATCGTGCTCGTGGTTCGTGGATCGTGAATGAAGACCAGTGAAGATTGGTGTATAGGGGATTGTGTGAAATGTATCCTTTTTAATGTGTGGTTACTTAAGTTATCATTGTTTCTTAAATTGTCTAAGTGATATTGTTGTATAACTGTATTATCTGTTGCATTGCACGCCCCGGGACTATATCCCTCACTGGGCAACAGTGGTTGCTCATACCTCGATATCTGTTTCAGGAGACGCTGAGGGTGATCCCCAGCTTGTTGAGTTAGTTGAGGAAGAAGAAGTTCAGATTGATCCTTTACCTTAGTTGCTGTGCCTGATAGCTTGAGGTGGTTTAATTTCTTGCTGCTTTGTGGAAGGCTCAACTGTTTATATTATGTCCTATTTTGTGGCCTAAGGGCTATGTATATATTGTTGTGTAAAGTGGTAGGACAATAGATTGTGGTGTAGTATTGGAAGCCTATGTCTTGTAATAACTATGTTTCTGCCTTTATTCACTTTGCATGCTTGGGAGTGATTGGCTTAAGGTAGAAATGTGTTATCTTTTAATTATGTTTTATTGATATCCTAGAATTTCATGGCTACTAGACTATGTTGTAAATAGATTTCTTGCATGCTTGTGTGGTTTTGGTATTGTTGTTTGCTTCAAGGCTCGGATGGCCTTGAATCTTTACATATATAGCCATGGAAAGTTTGCTTACCTTGTAATTACCTTATTTGTAAGTTTACAGGTTTTCAGAATGTCCACGGTACAGGGGAGACTCTGTCCGTGTGTCGGGTCCGGACTTAGCCTTTAGCTTGGGGGTTGGGTTGGGGCGTGACAGCATTGCATAGTATTTGCGCAACCATAGTGTCAGGGGCGGATGTGTTGAATATCGGCTGGGCGGCAGAGGGCTTGCCGGTGGATATTCAAACTCCGTGCCCTAGTCCCTTATTCGCCTGGTCCAGAGATTGCCAGGGGATGTTAGGTCGTAGGATTATCGGGGTACATCCGGAGTACACCCACTGGAGTGTTTGGGGTTATGCCGGCTTATCGTGATCGTGATCGTGGTTCGTGGATTGTGTTTGTGGATTGAAGATTTGGTGTTGGGGTTAAGTGAAATGTATCCTTTTTAATGTGTGGTTATTTAAGCTATTGTTACTTCTTAAATTGTTAAATTACTATTGTTGTTTAACTATTTTACCTATTGCATTGCACGCCCCGGGACCTTATCCCTCACTGGGCAACAGTGTTGCTCATACCTCGATATCATGTTTCAGGAAGTGCTGAGGGTGATCCCCAGCTAGTTGAGGTGGTAGTAGAAGAAGAAGAAGTTCAGGCTGACCTTTTGCCCTAGTTGCTGTGTGTTTATTGCCTGAGGTGGATATGATTTATTGTTATTTCATGGTGTTCATGTACTACTATGTTATGATCTATTTTGTGGCCTTAAGGCTATGTATATTCTTGTAGTTGTAAGTTGAAAGTTAGTTGGTTGTAATGTTAGCTTTGAGATATTATGGCTTGTAATAACTTTTAATTCTCTTTTAGTTCTTGCATGCTTGGGGGTGTATGTTTAAAGGCATGTTTGATTTCAACTTCTAAGATTGCTCTAATATTATCATTGAATGACATGTTAAAATGGTTGAATGAAAAGTTAAGTTGGTTGCATGCTTGTGTGATTTGGAGCAGTTGTATGTTTCAAGGCTTGGATGGCCTTGAACCTTTGAATTTTAATTATAAAAGCTTGTTTTAGTATATTGTAGCTATTTTGGGCATTTACAGGTTTTCAAATATCCGCGGTACAGAGGAGATTCTGTCTGTTTATCGGGTCTAGACATAACCTTTAGCGTGGGTTTGGGTCGGGGCGTTACAGGGATGCCTTCACGGCTCTGCACGGTGATAGCGGTCTAGATGCCTCGGAGTTTACCAAAAGATATGGGGGTCGGGTCTATATGGTCTTCCTCATCCATTTCTGACCGATCCTCATCAGTGTCTTTTCAAGGTCGAGGTTCCTGCTTCAAAAAGGAAAAGAAGGTCGAAGAGGAGTAGGGGTAGGTCCCATCTTAGGGTATCTCCTTGTTTTCTGATTTTTCATGTTCATCTATTTTGCTAACTGTTAGCTTGATTTTTGCAGACATGGATCCTCTTAGCATCCTCAAGGCAGCTGTTGGGAAGTCAACTGGCAAGTCCTCGAGAACTGAGGGCTCGTCCTCGAGCCAAGCTGCTGCTGCTCCTCCTCCGCAGAAGAGCTCTCAACAGAAAGAAACCAGGGATGCCTCCTCCGCCCCACCCGCAAAAAAATCAGCGGTCTTCTCCCCCGAGCAAAAAGAAGAAGGCCCCATCATCAAGCGATGGCTCGACACCTACTCGGCCTCAATCTCAGCCGACTACTGTGGTGATTGACGCTGACACTTCTCCCTTCAACATCTCCAAGGGCCCCAAGGCTCTGGCCGTAACTACTCCAACGAAAAATCCAAAGACTGGAAGAGTCACCGGGAAGGCTCTTCTACCCCCCGAGCGCATGAACGTACAAGACAAAGATGGCCAGAGTCGAGAGGTTGCAGTGAATAAGCTCTCCTTTGTTGCCATGCTCGAAGAGTTTCTTCGAGTGGCATCCTTGGTGAGTTTCTGATTCTATCCTCTGATTTTACTATTGCTTTGTCATAGAAAATGGAGTTTAACTATTTTTTCCTCTTCCCCTTTTTTAGGTGGCTTTTCATGCCTCCATCATCCAATCCAATATGGGTGTTCTCGGAGGGATGTACTCTGAGTTAAATAGGAGGTATGAACATTAGCACATCAAGCTCGAGGATACAAATAAGGATGCTCTGAAGAACGTGGATGATGCCATGAAGAAATCGGCCATTGAGAGGGAGAAGGACAGCAAAGCCATGACAGAGCTAAAGACGGTAAGAAGGCCCGAGACAAATTAGAAGCTGAGCTGAAGGTGGTACGGTCAAAGCTCGAGGTCTCCGAGAAGTCCTTGGTCGATAATGTCCAAGCTTTGGCCAAAATGGCAGAGGGCCTTGAGAAGGAAAAAATGGCAAGGCAAAAAGCGGAGACCAGGCTGAAAGAGTACATCGAAAGGGTCGGACCCCGATGAGAGAAAGCCCTCGAAGCCTTCAAAGTCTCGCCTGTAACACCTCGATCTCTCATAAGAGCGGAGCCCCCATCCAAAACCCCATGGCACGAAAAATGAGAGAAAACGGATAAAGTTTTCCCTGTTTCTAGGCCTAACTGGTTACCTGTAAACAAAAGATGAAACCACAAACCACATTCTATAACATTCTCAACAACTCCAAACTTCAACCCCGCAACTTCTCCCAGCTTCAAGGCCATCCAAGCCTTAAGCAAGACATAGTAAACACACAAGCATGCATTTTGACAACTCTTGAAATTCTATGTTTTCAATCCGCTTATCTTACTACTCTAATATTCTTTATCTATCTTTCTTATGAATTAGGTCTGCCAACCATTCAACACATGCAAACATGCAGCTATTAGACAATAAAGGTAATTCACTAGAGTTATTACAATCCAACTACATCCATTAAACCATACCTAACCTACCTTACTAACAACTAATAATACGAACTCACATTACAAAAATATTACATCTATGAATTGTATACAAGTCCAACCAATTCATAAATGAAATACAACATCATAAAGGTACAATAATACAAAACTACACATAGCTCTGAGCACATGACACACAAGACTCCCAATCTCGAGCAATCAAGGAATAACTTCACTTCTTCTTCTCAATCCTTAAAGGACCAAACCTGAAATGGTTAGAAAGAACGGTGAGCATACAACACATGTATACTCAGTGAGGGAGGGAACAATTAACCGGGAAGGTTTTCAAAAATATTTTCATGCAATGCAACAGATAATTACAAGAAACAATAACTATACAAATGAAAGAATAATTAAACAATAAAGTACTTCATGTTTTAAAAGGATATAATTGATAACCCTTATCACACCATTTCTCGAACCACGAGCCACGAGCCATGAACCACAATCCACGACCCACGAACCTCGATATGCCGATATCCCATGTAATACCTCGACCCCTCACGAGATCGGAAATTCTATTAACATGCTATACTTAACCCAATACCAATTTTTGGGCACAAAATTTTGGGGAAACAGACAGAGTCTCCCCTGTATATAGGACGAATAGTTCACCTACACACAGAATACAAATGAACTAGTACCGTATCCAAACATTCAACATCTCCTCAAGGCCACAGATGTAATATCCCTTATCGACTGGCCAGGTCTTTGGGCTATTGGATATAAGTAGAAGTGTCCCTTTATCCATAAAAGTGCCTTTTCTAGTCCACGTATGAGGGGAAGGGACAAAACCGTGAGGGCATGCTCGTATGTTAAGTGCAGGGTATTCCAAAGCGGACAATACCTGCATAGTAGTGTACTCGGGTTGTGCCTCTACCCGTTCGTGGTATTCGCTTTCCGGGGCACAACATCCCAGACACTAATGGGTACTCCGGATGTACCCAAACCTATGACCCAACATCCCCTGGTGATCTCTGAACCAGGCGAATGAAGGAATAGCAGACAAAGCTAAGGCTACCAACACTAGGAAGCCTGATACCGCCCAGCGAGGCCATCGCATCCGTCGTGAGGATGAGGTTGTGCAACCATCGATACGGAACCACAAAAAGCAACGATCAAACAATATAACAGTAAAAGCCAATAAACACATAAATGAGGGACAACAAAGTAGGTTGCCCTCACACACAATATGGTAACCAATAAACACACACTACTTTAATAATTATCCTAAAACACACAATCTAGGAGCACGAAAATAAACAATTATGCACATAAGGACAAAAACTCCCTCACCTTTACTAAGCTCTAGGAGATTTGTATTCACATCACTCTCAATGTCACGCCCCGACCCGACCCCGCAAAAGGCCAAGCCCGGACCCGACACACGGACGGAGTCTCCTCTGTACCGCGGACGATCCGAAAACCCTAAAATCAACATAGTACATACGAAAGCCATAAAACAATTAAAACAAGCCGACTTTCCTTCAAAACATACATCCTCTTATTAACCAACTTCCCAAACCAAAATGCTATGCATACTACACAAGTATTTATGCCACTAAACATTTAACCATTAGTATGCAATTCTTTACTAGTCATAAGAGTACAACTTTACAACTTTACAACCCTTACAATAAAACCATTAAGGTCTCAAAATAGAACTACATACAAGGCTGTAAGCCTCAAAATAAAGCGACAACCAAGCATTAAACACATCAAGCATGACTCACACAAAAGTCTGGCAACCAACCACCAGAAAAGCAAAGAAGTGCTATCACGGAAACATCTCCACCTGCTCCTCATCCTCTATTACCTCAATAGGGTCTGCTTCAACTACTCCTGTAAAAATATAGTATAGAAATGAATGAGCAAAAACTATTGCTCAGCAAGGGTAATTGGTCTCAAGGACGGAGATGAGAGGAGTATGCAATGCAATTAGTCAAGCAATTCATACAAATATCATATAGATAAACATTTAAAGCCACCAACAAACAAAACGAACATTTAAGCTATAAACACTCAATCAAAGGATAGGGTACTCTTTCCACGAGCAACTTTCAATCACGAATTCGATGACGACGCGCCGGCCCAAACCACTTTATAACACCAGTTTGGAATACCTCGAAAGTATCCATAAATCTACGACCCAAATCTCCCTGGGAGGCAACCCAAGCGAGAAAAGGGAATAGCTACGGAGCTAGAGCAACCAACACTGGCAACCCGAGGCTACCCAGAGAGGCCCATCACTTACGCGCGGGACACTATGCAATGCAAGACTCGATACAAGGCGGTAAACGAGCAATAAAGCCACACGTGGGAGAATAACAAAGTAGGTTACTCTTACACGCAATAGCAACAATTGATAAGCATTTCAATCAAATTCAATTCAAACAAGTATATCAAGCCACCCTAAGCATTCTATAGGCATAAAATCAAGAAAACAAGCAAAATCACAAATCTGCTCTAACTATCAAAACACTACCATTTCCAAACGAGCCACGAGTTCTGGAAACCGACTTTGCCAATCCTCGTAGGTCACCATAAGGCACGTCTAAAGAACCCGAAACCCTACTTAACCCTAGAATTCACGCAAAGTCCCGATTTCCCCCTTTACTCGTTTGAACTACAGCTATACCAACCAAACTCCCAACCAACGCCATAATCGCACCAAAAGTGCTTCCATGGCCTCCCGAAACAATGACAACACGCAAAATGAGAAAATGCCAAACTCGACTTAAACGACCCCGACTTTCACCAAGGCATAATTCTCATTTTTTCCATTACGCAACCCAAACAAACCATGCATTTAGGCATTCTAGCATACCTAGCACATTTTCACATCAACGGAAAGCATAACAGCGCAACTTCATCGTTTCAAGGGTTTACTATTCATAAAACACTATTCAATTGACATTTTAAGTTGCAATCTCAACATTTAACCGCAGAAAATGTTAAAAAGCTATAAATACATGTTCTACAATTTCCAAGGAACATTCTAGAAGCATCAAAATGCTTTAAACAACAATCTACGGACAAATCTCAAAAATCACAAAGTTGACATACATAACATTTAAATGCGCAAATAACGTGCTTCCCTCACCTTAGGCACTCCTAGTCGCTAGGAAAACAACGCTGGTTGCCTTGGAAACCACCTCGCACGAGCTCACGCGAAGATTTGAATTTTTAAAGGTTGAATTTTTTTTTCTTTCCCTCTTGTTTCGGCCTGCTCCCTTACTGATTTCAGCTTTTATTTTTTTCATTTTGATTTGTTTTAACTATTATAAGATGACTACTTGGTCAAAGGGTCAAAGCCCTAGGTCAAATAACTTAAAATTGGGTCAAATGGCCTTATTTTGTGAATTTTAAAGCCATATTAACTAAGAAAAAATTAATTATAGTTAACAACAATTAAAATATAAAATTTAAGTCATCTAAATACTAGTTTCACTATTTGCTGAGGATTAGAAACCGTTCTCTAGCTATCCCTCCCTAAATGCAATGCACGTTGCGATAGCAAGGAAGTAACAATTAAATCTCAAAGAATTTAAGAAATATAATTTTCAGAATAATAAACAAGAAAATTTCACATTCCGGGCTTGGGCATTACACCCTCTCCCCCTTAAAACAATTGCGCCCACGCAATTCTTACCTGGTCAACAAACAACTCCGGATACTGATTCCGATCCTGGTCATCTCTTTCCCAAGTCGCTTCCTCAAACCCATGATGATTCCACAAAACCTTTACTAACGGAATACTCTTTCTGCGAAGCTCCTGAACTTTCCGATCCACAATTCGAATCGGTTTCTCTTCATAAGACAACTTCTCTTCAATCTGCAAAGGCTCTGGCTCAAGTACATGTGAAGGGTCTGGATGGTATTTCTTTAACATAGACACGTGGAAAACATCGTGCAGTCTCGACAAGCTCGGAGGCAAAGCTAACCGATAAGCCAAAGGACCTACCTTTTCGGTGATCTCATACGGACCCACATACCTGGGACTAATTTCCCGCTCTTACCGTGCTAAATCAATCCCTTCAGAGGAGAAATCTTAAGAAACACCCAATCTCCCAAATCAAACTCAAGATCCCGACGGTGCTTATCCGCATAACTCTTCTAACGACTCTGAGCTGTAAGCATACGCTGGCGAATAAGGTGAACATTATCTACCATCTTAATCATCTCAGGTAACACAGTCAGATCAACTGTTCTCATCTCTCCAACCTCTTCCCAATACAATGCGGATCTGCATTTTCGACCATACAATGCCTCGTAAGGAGCCATACCTATAGTAGATTGATAACTATTATTGTAGGCAAACTCCGCTAAAGGCAAAAACTTCTCCCAATTCTTCCCAAAGTCTAGCACACATGCCCGTAGCATGTCTTCCAAGATCCTGATAGTTCTCTCAGACTGGCCATCAGTTTGTGGATGATATGCAGTACTGAAGCTCAACTTAGTTCCCATGGCCTCTTGCAACTTCTGCCAAAAACGAGATCTGAATCTGGGATCCCTATCTGACACTATACTCTATGGCACACCATGCAGTCTCACAATATTAGCAACATAAAGCTCAGCTAGTTTATCAAGGCTATCATGTTTGTTCATGGGAATAAAATGTGTAACTTTAGTCAAGCGGTCCATAACAACCCAAACAGAATCACATCCTCTCGGAGATCTAGGAAGATCGGTCACAAGGTCCATTGTTATATGTAGCTACTTCCATTGCGGAATCGACAACGGCTGTAGAAGCCCGGCTGGCCTCTGATTCTCAACTTTAACCCTCTGACAAGTCAAACACCTGGATACATACCCAGCAATCTCCCTCTTCATATTGTTCCACCAGAAGTGTTGTTTTAGGTCTCTATACATTTTTGTACTGCCTGGGTGAATCGTATACCTCGAATTATGTGCCTCGGACAGAATCTCATTCTTCAAAGTCGGATCACCAGGAACACACACCCTGTCCCTGAATCTGAAGATACCATCTGTATGTAATTTAAACTCCGACTCTTCCCCTTTCGATTTTCTTGGATCTTCAAGATGTAAGGATTAGTCTTCTGAGCCTCTCTGATTTGTGCTAGCAACCCTGACTGAATCTGCAAACTAGCAAATCGAATCCCTACCTCAGTAGCTTCTGGCTTCCACGAACAAATTTATTCCAAAGTCTCCCAATCCTTGATAATTAAGCTTGCAACAGTAGCCTTTCGGCTCAAAGCATCAGCAACAACATTTGCTTTACCTGGCACGTAGTTAATAGAACAATTATAACCTGTCACGCCCCAACTCGACCCCTCTTACAATCAGTCAGGACGCAACGGAATTTCGGCAGCATAACGACAGTAACATGAACATCAGGGCTCTAACCCAACCCTTAATAACAACATACATCAAACTCCACAAATCACCAACCAACTCCACAATCAAATTAACAACATACAACGCAACCATTTCATACATTAAACATTCTTTCATCAACTCATTCATAGTTATGCGCCTCCGTTCCAACATAATACATTAACCCTTAATATACAATACAAAGACATATTGAGCCAATCTAGCAACCTAATCATAAACAAAAGAGAAGCTACTAAGACAACATCAACTAATTCATTAACTTATCAACATCTTATACATTATAAACTATAAAGCAGATAAAAGTCTACTAAGTTAATTTACAAGATAATAAAACATGTACGACATCATGGATAAGACTCTGGAACATAGGACTCATCCACGTAAGACACGTTTTCCACATTCTCCTCTTCAGGAGGCATGTACCCGTAATCCTGTAAAAGTACACCTGTATGCATGCAATAATAGAGAGTGAGCTTATATAAATAAGCCCAGTGAGGATCCGATAGATCTGGAGCAAGGTTTACTAAACTCCTTGGAATAATCCTTTGAGTCAGTAAATACACAATAACATCAATAATACTATCATCACATAACTATATGACCATTCAATAAAGGATACTCTCTCTAGTTGGTGTAGCTCCAAACGCCATCACGATCTCAACCATTCTTCTTATAACTCCCCATTACTCACGCACCCAGGGTACCCTCAATAACCTTTCCCTCCATGACACCTCCGTCATGCGAGGTGGAGGCAGTCTCTGAGAGTCATGCCATTATCAACCCGACAGCCGATGCTGCCCGAGAGGTGGCACACACATACCAGAGACTCAGCAATAAATATAAACATCAATCATCAATAGTTCGAGAGATCAGCAACGAAAGTGCCCGATTCCCGTACTCAATAATCAATCAATATTCTGAGAGATTAGCAACGAAAGTGCCCGATTCCCATACTCAATAATCAATCAATAATCATCAATCATCATATTATCATCATCAATAATCATATCAATAATCAATTTAACAACGATTAAGTAAGTTAGATGACAAAGTAGGCCATCCAACCGGACATGCATTAAACACAGAATCAAACCCTAGTTTACCCATCAACAACTCACAATTCAAACACTCAAACTACACCCGATCAATTAAGGCTCAATTCAAGAATGAAAAGAAACATAACCTAAACTTCAAATAAACATATCTTACATTCTACTAATCCAAACAACCCCAAATCAGTTTCAAACACTCACCCATTCAACCAACTACATTAGCCCTCTCGGAAATCCACCATAACACCTCCAAATCATGCCCGATAACCCTAAAACCCTAGGATATCTTGGCTGGATTTTCTGGACTTTCACACGAACAATGTAATCAAAAATTCGGCATTACAACAGCGCTAACACGTAATTATCAAGTATTTAGAAATCGACGGCAATCGATTTCGATCATCACAACTCAATTAATTCAATATTGAACAATTTAATCAAAATTTAATACCCGAAAAATAAAAATTATGCTACATCCGACAGAAACTCGTAGTATTACCACTAAACGATCCCTAGCATGCAAGGAGCAATAATCTAACATCAGATTACAATTCTAACGGTTCAATCTTCATTTATACGCAAAAATGCAAAAGACAAGTTTTGAGATCTAGAATTTTTCTCTCACCTTTGATGTGTTTTGATGCAAGAAATGTGTAGAATGGATGCCAAACAATCAATTTCAAGTTTTGAATCACTCAATTCGGCTTTGAAACGCAAAATCTGTGAGAAAAATGCTTTGAAAATGCCTTTATCTTTCTCCTCCAAGGAGCCACGGTTTTGTGTGTGTTTTTGGTGGTGTTTTGCTTTGTTTTTAATGTGTGTTGATCATATATTAAGCAAAGGTCAAATAAATAAAAGAAAGTCAAAGTGGAAACTAATTATTTTTAGTGTTTTCTTGACTTTAAATGCATTTTATTGATCACCAAAGTTCAAAACAATTATTCAACACCCAAGCTAGCTCAAGTAGGTTATTTTTAGGTGACAAGAAGTTTTACAATCAAACAATTTCACCCGAGTCGGCTTAAAACTCGATTTTCGCAAAAGTCGGTGTAAAAACCCTAATAAATTCTTAAGCCGATTTTAAAACCGTTTTAATCAAACACAGGTCTATTAAAGTCTGTGGTCTAGGTCTAGAAGGGTTAAAAAGACCAGTTTCAAAATTTTAGCGGACGTGTTTCAAAAACACTATTCACTAAAAATCGACGATAAAATTTCTGATCCCGTTTTTTATGAAAATTTCATGAATGCACATTTAGCACGTATTAGGAGTATTGACATCAAAGTTATAACATTCTAGGTCATATAGCACATAAATAGGTCAAATGCACGCAAAACGAGATAAAACACGTAAATCGAGTTAAAGTAGAAAAGTGGGGTTTCACATTCTCCCCTCCTTAAAACAATTACGTCCGCGCAATTCTCGAACTGACAGATAATTAAATCCTCAATCGTTACACTTAACAATACTTCTCTTAGTTCTCATTTATCTCTTAGGATGACACCTAACCAAAGACCTCAAAAGAACAAACTCTGTTGACTGCAAATTGATGATCATAATTCCCAAGACAATCTTGAATTCATAATTCTCTCCTACCTAATATCATATTGCATATGAAAGAAATTGCAACTCCAAGTCTTAGCATGACACCACTACTTATCAATCATCCCCTACTACATAAAAGAGCTCTATGAACACCCCGAGGGTTTAAAAACTCATTCACGATAACATGAATGATTATTGTTCAAGGAAATATTTCAAAAGTAGCATTTGTCAGAATATGGCTCTTATGAAATTTATAAGGAAATATGAATATGAAAAATCATATTTGAGCCAACAATCAAGTGAACAAGAGGTCAAACAGGTTAGAGAATCAAGAGGTTAATAGTTTAATAAGGAAGCATGATAACTAAGATAAGAAATGTCTCAGCACCTATCAGTTAAATAAATACGAACAAAGGATGATGACGAGTCAAAATAGTGCTGAGTATGTTGAACAAAAATTCTGAACAAGTAGATATTTCAATTCTCGATGATTGTTCAAGGAACCAACAAGTAAGTTGTACTTGAGGCCAAATGAAATTATAAAATAAGAGATGATTAATTCAATAGAAAACATGAGTGGCAAAAGTATCTCAGCACGCAATACCAAAGAAGTACGAATAAGAAATGATAACAATAGGACAGTGCCGAGTACTTTGAGTGAGCAATTACAAGCAAAGTAATGGCTCAGGATTTAATAATAAAATAATAGGATTAACAAAGATCAACAAGAATAACAATGATGTACTTAGGTAAAGAGTACATCAAACAAGTGAAATCGAATAAGTAAAATGGTATAACAAAGGTGAAATTACTTCCAAATGAATAGTAATAGAATGAAATAAAATATTGAAACCAATGGTTGGAGATATAGAATGAAATATAGAAGTCTCAAACCTTAACTCCAATAAGTGACAATTGCTATAAGAAACAAATATGAATGTTAAGAATAGAAACAATGTCAAATGAGTATAGGATCCATTAATCCAATAAGCAAAACTTTCAAGAAATAATTGATAGGCTAGAAAAGTGTAACTCTCTCTCAAATAAGTGAGAATAGAGTAAAAGATAATAATAAGACCGATAGAATTATGGAGTACAAGAAGGGTGTCCTACCTACACACTTAAACACCAACAAGTCAAATCCTACAATTTATCTCCTACCAAGACAAGACACTAAGGAGATTTAGAGAACCTAAGGAGTCATAACAATCACCAAACAAGATAAATCACTCCAAAATTTATATTCCGTACCAGACCAATCACTAAACAAGATAAATCACTGATTACCCAACAAGATTAACTAATGAAGACTCCAAAATCTGATAACACAATACAGATTCATGTTAACCCATTATAACACAAGAGAATCCCCAATCAACAATTTAGAAAGTCACACCACCTAGAACTCAAAAGCTTGATGTAGGTAAGTAAATGTTCAGTCACCAAAATGCATTTTTATTTCCTCAAATAATTATATCTTCGAACAATTGCATCTTCGAATAAAGTAACTTTAGTCAGGAATCACTCTAATTGTCTCCAAGGTTCAACGATCAAAACTCCAAAATATCCATTAATAATATAGCAATCCCAAATAGTAGAAATACTCACATGTTATACTACACTTCATTCCATTCACAAATATACATCACTAATTCCTCAAATAAATTCATTCTAAAATAACCTCAAGAAAGTATAATCTGAGTTGAGACTCCAAAAGTGTCTAATCACAACCTCACAGAAACCTCAACTTATGATCCATCTCCAAGTAATAATAAGTTAAACATGGCAACAAAAGTAATTATAATCATCAAGATACATTGCTATTTTCCTCGAACAACTTCATTCTCGCTAAAGGAACATCAAGATCAATCCACTAAGCCGAAACTAAAATCCATAAACATAACAATTAAAATCTAACTAATAAACTTCTAGAATAATAATAATTCAAAATCATGGCCTACCACTATTTCCGAAAACTCTTGCAGTCATCCTTACTTCACCTAAAAGAATCACCCACAGTTATAGAATATATACAATTACATCACATGAAAACAGGTACACTGTAATGCATGATTATCATATAATATAACATTATCACATAACACACAATTCAGCATATAAGAAGCCAACATCACATAAACAAGTTAAATCACAGAAGTAAGTTATAAACAATTAAAGTCACATAAGCAACAAACTTCACATAAGGCACTTTGATCACATAAAACACAATTGTCACATAATACACATTAATCACATAATGCACATTAATCACAACACATTGAGTACGTATAGCACGTTATCACATAAAACATATTGACCACATTAGTTCACTTAACACACAAGGCATATTGGTCACATAGAAAGTTAGACACATAAGTAAATTAATCACATAAACATATTAACATATGTTTCACTTTTCTTTCACTTAATACATACTTGCATGCTTAGACCACTACCCACATTCCGAGGATACCCCGGCTGACAACTAAACATGCGCTCTGATACCACTTAAATGCCACGCCCCAACACGACCCCTCTTACAATCAGTCAGGACGCAACGGAATTTCGGCAGCATAACGACAGTAACATGAACATCAGGGCTCTAAACCAACCCTTAATAACAACATACATCAAACTCCACAAATCACCAACCAACTCCACAATCAAATTAACAACATACAACGCAATCAATTCATACATTAAACATTCTTTCATCAACTCATTCATAGTTATGCGCCTCTGTTCCAACATAATACATTAACCCTTAATATACAATACAAAGACATATTGAGCCAATCTAGCAACCTAATCATAAACAAAAGAGAAGCTACTAAGACAACATCAACTAATTCATTAACTTATCAACATCTTATACATTATAAACTATAAAGCAGATAAAAGTCTACTAAGTTAATTTACAAGATAATAAAACATGTACGACATCATGGATAAGACTCTGGAACATAGGACTCATCCACGTAAGACACGTTTTCCACATTCTCCTCTTCAGGAGGCACGTACCCGTAATCCTGTAAAAGTACACTTGTATGCATGCAATAATAGAGAGTGAGCTTATATAAATAAGCCCAGTGAGGATCCGATAGATCTCTAGCAAGGTCTACTAAACTCCTTGGAATAATCCTTTGAGTCAGTAAACACACAATAACATCAATAATACTATCATCACATAACTATATGACCATTCAATAAAGGATACTCTCTCTAGTTGGTGTAGCTCCAAACGCCATCACGATCTCAACCATTCTTCTTATAACTCCCTATTACTCACGCACCCAGGGTACCCTCAATAACCTCTCCCTCCATGACACCTCCGTCATGCGAGCTGGAGGCAGTCTCTGATAGTCATGCCGTTATCAACCCGACAACCCGATGCTGCCCGAGATGTGGCACATACATACCAGAGACTCAACAATAAATATAAACATCAATCATCAATATTCCGAGAGAACAGCAACGAAAGTGCCCGATTCCCGTACTCAATAATCAATCAATATTCCGATAGATCAGCAACGAAAGTGCCCGATTCCCATACTCAATAATCAATCAATAATCATCAATCATCATATTATCATCATCAATAATCATATCAATAATCAATTTAACAACAATTAACTAAGTTAGATGACAAAGTAGGCCATCCAACCGGACATGCATTAAACACACAATCAAACCCTAGTTTACCCATCAACAACTCACAATTCAATCACTCAAACCACACCCGATCAACTAAGGCTCAATTCAATAATTTAAAGAAAGATAACCTAAACTTCAAATAATCATATCTTACATTCTACTAATCCAAGCAACACCAAATCAGTTTCAAACACTCACCCATTCAACCAACTACATTAGCCCTCTCGGAAATCCACCATAACACCTCCAAATCATGCCCGATAACCCTAAAACCCTAGGATATCTTGGCTGGATTTTCTGGACTTTCACACGAACAATGTAATCGAAAATTCGGCATTACAACAGGGCTAGCACGTAATTATCAAGTATTTAGAAATCGACAACAATCGATTTCGATCATCACAACTAAATTAATTCAACATTTAACAATTTAATCAAAATTTAATACCCGAAAAATAAAAATTATGCTACATCCGATAGAAACTCGTAGTATTACCACTAAACGATCCCTAGCATGCAAGGAGCAATAATCTAACATCAGATTACAATTCTAACGGTTCAATCTTCATTTATACGCAAAAATGCAAAAGACAAGTTTTGAGATCTAGAATTTTTCTCTCACCTTTGATGTGTTTTGATGCAAGAAATGTGTAGAATGGATGCCAAACAATCAATTTCAAGCTTTGAATCACTCAATTCGGCTTTGAAACGCAAAATCTATGAGAAAAATGCTTTGAAAATGCCTTTATCTTTCTCCTCCAAGGTGCCACGGTTTTGTGTGTGTTTTTGGTGGTGTTTTGCTTTGTTTTTAATGTGTGTTGATCATATATTAAGCAAAGGTCAAATAAATAAAAGAAAGTCAAAGTAGAAACTAAATAATTTTAGGATTTTATTGAGTTTAAATGCAAGTTATTGATAACCAAACTTAAAAAAAATTAATAAACACCCCAGCTAGCTAAAGTAGGTTATTTTTAGGTGACAAGAAGTTTTACAATCAAACAATTTCACCCGAGTCGGCTTAAAACTCGATTTTCGCAAAAGTCGATGTAAAAACCCTAATAAATTCTTAAGCCGATTTTAAAACCGTTTTAATCAAACACAGGTCTATTAAAGTCTGTGGTCTAGGTCTAGAAGGGTTAAAAAGACCAGTTTCAAAATTTTAGCGAACGTGTTTCGAAAACACTATTTACTAAAAATCGACGATAAAATTTTTGATCCCGTTTTTGATGAAAATTTCATGAATGCACATTTAGCACGTATTAGGAGTATTGACATCAAAATTATAACATTCTAGGTCATATAGCACATAAATAGGTCAAATGCACGCAAAACGAGATAAAACACGTAAATCGAGTTAAAGCAGAAAAGTGGGGTTTCACATAACCACTCAATAGCTCTAGCCATCTCCGCTGCCTCATATTCAGATCCTTCTGTGGAAACAAATACTTGAGACTCTTGTGGTCAGTAAAAATTTCAAATCTGCTACCCCACAAGTAGTGACGCCACTTCTTCAAAGCAAACACAACTGCAGCTAACTCAAGATCATGTGTAGGGTAATTGACTTCATATGATTTCAACTTCCTAGAAGCATAGGCAATCACCTTACCATTCTGCATTAAAACACAGCCCAAACCTTCTTTAGATGTATCACTGTAAACAACAAAATTCTATGTTCCCTCAGGTAAAACTAGTATAGGAGTTGTAGTTAGTCTCTTCTTCAATTCTTGGAAACTGGATTCACATTTGGCATCCTAGTTGTAAGCAACTTTCTTTCGAGTCAACTGGCTTAAAGGTCCAGAAATTTTGGAAAAGTCTTTAACAAACCTCCGGTAATAACCTGCCAACCCAAGAAAACTCCGAATCTTTGACACCGTCTCAGGTCTCTTCCAAGATGAAACAACTTCAATCTTAGCTGGATCTACTGAAATTTCTTGATCTGAAATGATATGGCCTAGAAAAGATATCTGATTCAACCAGAATTCACACTTGCTGAATTTAGCAAAAAGCTTGTTTTCTTGTAAAGTTTGTAGCACAATCTTCAAGTGTTGTTCATGTTCAGCCTCGTTCTTCGAGTACACTAAAATGTCATCAATAAAGATCATGACAAACTGATCAAGATAAGGTCGAAAAACCCTCTGCATTAAGTCCATGAATGCGGCTGGTGCATTCGTCAATCCAAACGGCAATACAACAAATTCATAGTGGCCATATCTAGTCCTGAATGCCATCTTTGGTATATCGTCACTCCGAATTTTGAGTTGATAGTAACCCTGCCTCAAGTCAAATTTAGAGTAAACACTCGCACCCTGCAACTGGTCAAACAATTCTTCAATCAACGGCAAGGGGTATTTGTTCTTAATCGTGAATTGATTAAGTTCCCTGTAATCAATACATAACCGTAGCGTGCCGTCTTTCTTTCTCACAAACAACACAGGCGCACCCCACGGCGAAGAACTAGGTTGTATAAACCCTTTCTCAAGCAAGTTCTGAAGCTGAATTTTTAACTCCCAAAGTTCGGCCGATGCCATTCTATAAGGACTCCTAGAAATTGGCGCAGTGCCTGGCACAAGATCAATTACAAACTCAATCTCCCTATCCGGTGGTAAACTCGGTAATTCCTCAGGAAATACACTAGGGAAGTCTCAAACAATCGGAACCTCATTCAAACTCAACTTATCAGTAGGCTGATTGATCAAATAAGCTAAGTAAGCTTCACAACCCTTATTCAACAACTTAGAAGTCTTGATCGCTGATAAAAGAGGAATTCAGGCAGCCCTACAGTTCCCAACAATCTCCAGTACCGGTAGGTCAGGAACCTGAAGATAAACAATCTTTGTTCTACAATCCAACTGAGCATAATATTTCCCCAACCAGTCCATTCCCAAAATAATTTCAAAGTCACGGAATGGCAGTATAATTAAATCAGCAGGAAATTTACGGTTCTTAATGCATATATCACAAGATTTGCAAATAGACTCAGTAACAAATTTTGCACCCAAAGGCGTACTAACTTCAACTTCATACGGTAGTTTATCAATGCAAACATTCACAGATCGTGCACATGCAGGAGTTATAAACGAATGTGTAGCTCCGGGATCAATCAAAACTTTAACTGGCTAAGTATTGAGAAGAAAGGTACCATCCACTATAGCTGTAGTATCGGGTAGCTCCTCTGCATCAAGTGCAAAGACCCTAGCCTGAACCCTCTGTGCTGGACGTGCACCTGCAGCCCTATTCTAAACACCCTGGCCTCCAGTACGGCCCTGAACATTGTTATACTTAGGGCAATCTCTCACCCTATGGTCATCACTCCCAGAACCAATGCATTTACCACTCTTTCTCCAACAATTAGCCTCAATATGCCCCGATCGATTACAATAGTTACACTGCTGATTTTGCCTTACAACAGTGTGTCCTGTAGGTACTGGGGCTCTGGCGGTAGTAGGAACTGCACCTCCCTGCTGGTGTCTAGTCATAGCTGGCCTAGCCTGAATCTGCTGCTGTGGCTGATACGGACGTTGTTGAGGAACCTGTGCAGAAGTCTGATATTGCCTCGGCTGACTCTGGCTGCTCTGGCCCAAATACTGCTTCTTACTCGGCTGACTGCTCTCAGCTAACATCTCAGCTTTCTGTTTCTCAAACTTCGAGGCTGCCTGGAATGCCTCGGGAAAAGTAGTGTAGGTCTGCCCAGTCAAATGCAACTGAATATCCATTCTCATCCCACGAACAAACCTATGAATCATCCTCCTAGCCGGCCGTACTAACTCGGGCGTATACCTCGACAAGCTGACAAACCTAGCCTCGTACTATGCAACAGTCATGTTTCCCTGCTTCAAGGCTACAAACTCATCTTCCCGCCTTTCCATAGCCATCTCGGGAATATACTTGTCCCGAAACTCACTTACAAAATCATCCCATAAATGTGGTACATCCTCACAATCCCACCTCCTCCGGACAGTATTCCACCACTGCTCTGCATCACACTCAAACAGGAATGACGCATAATATATTCTTGCCTCATCAGTGTGACGCCCGAGTTTTAGTCATGCATTCAATTACCGTTGCATCCCTTGTTTGCGCATTTCCTTCTGTGCATTATTAACTGTCTTCTTAAATTACTATTCACTCCGTTTTTAACTTCATGCTATTAGCGAATTAGTATTTTTATTAAATCATATTAATTGTTAGAGTAGTGGGAAAAATGTGCATTTGAGCTATAGGCGATAGGAGAGCTCGTTTAGAAAATGATTTTTGTAGTTGTATGAATAGTGTTACGTAACATAACTTAGGGAATGAATTAGCTAGCATTCATTTTACTATCTAGGCTCGTTTTAAGCTAACTAAGCGCATTTAGTGAACCATTTAAGCAAGCAACTTAGCCCCATTTAATATATAACTCACACAACACACACATTAGCTCATAACTTAGCAAAACAAAAAAAAACAAAAAAAGAGAGCATGCTGAAAACACTGTAGCAAATCCGAGAATTGCATAGGAGAAGAAATAGAGTTTTTTTGCTCAACAAATCCTCATTCCAAGCCAAGCCAAGCTAGGTGCAAGTGGTTTAGGGTGTCTACTAGCCTCCTAGGAGCTCCTACGCGCATTGGTGAGAGATTTCACGGCTTATTTTTGCATTTTAAAATAGTTGCTATTTTCTTGATTTGTTGAAAATGTGTTCAAATGCTATTGTATTGATTATCTATGCTATTATACCTTGTATATGAGTGCTAGAGAACATATTTGAACCATTGTTTCGCTTTTTAAACGGTTGGAATCGTTAGTTTAATTCATGAGGTAAATAGTGACGTTTTTCTAGGGTTTTGTGTAATTGCTCGAATTAGTTTGATTCAACACTCCTAATAGATGCCTTAGGTGCTAATGAAGGTAGTCTAATAGCCCCGTGCACTTGAATTGCTCTAAAATCGCATAAAACGTAAAATAGTCGACTTTAATAAAGGGGTTTCGGGGTTAAGACGAATCCGGGTGGATTCGGGCTCTACTTTTGGTATCCTTAGGCTACCTAGGTGCTATAGAAGCTTTGCTAATCCTTGTTTGAAGCCCGGATGAGGTAGGTGTAGTGTAAAGCTATAAGAGGGAATTTGGGGATTTCGAGGTTATTGCGGGCGTTTGAATGAGTTAGAGGGTTGAAAGGGTTCCTTGAGGGTTAGTTAGAAGGTTGGTAGAGTTTCCCTTTAAATTTGAATCATTAACTTTGGTTTGGAGGAGAAATAGCTTGAATAACAAAGGGGTTTAGGTGCAATTTCGGTTGTCTCGCGCTTCTAAGACCTTGGCATGACTTCTTGAATGTTTAAATGTAGTTTCAAGTTGGTGTGGAACTTTTGATGTAATTCTAATTATATCTTGTATATGCCCTTTTGTAAAACTGCTTATTTGCTTGTATAAACTGCTTCTATTCTAACTGCATTGAGGCAACTTCGAGCTTAAAACTGTATTAATTGGAGAAGGATTAGGGGTTGAATTATATACCATTAGAAAGCCTTACGAGTCTAGTTTCTACAGCTTTTTACGGTGCATTAATCGGAGTTGTCTAGAGCAAGTTATGATCATTTTGGTGAGATGTGTCAGAAATGCCCTGTTACGCGAGAATCTGAATTTTGTTGTTATTTTGCTATAGTAATGATATAATTCAGTTCTAATTGGATGTATTCGATCAAGACCTTATTGTGTAGTGTCCTTGGATGATTAATAACGTAATGGGGCTCTTATAGTTATGTTGTTTTCATGAATTGTAATTGAAATCTAATTGCTAGTAAAGTTAATTTAAATTGAAAGCTATTCTATTCGACTGTGAATGATAAATGCTAGTAGAGTTGTGATGGTCACCACCTTTAGACATAGGTAATGTTTCTAAATATGCTAAACAATTCAACTGTTAGAATTAGTTGTTGTTAACAATGTGCAACTAGTGAACACTTAGAAAGGTCAAGTAAACTATGTGGAATAATGTGTTTAATGCTTTTTGAAACTACATGTAAGGTTAATTGTAAGTTGATAGTTGTCTATTATATGTTAAATGTAATTAACTTAAGTTAATACTACTAGTGATATGTTAGAATCTTAGCTTGAAGTATAGTTATTTTACTAAAATAGTATGTTAGTTATTAAATGGTTGATAGTTAACTTTTCTATTAGTTGATAAATGCATTTCTTTCCCTATGTGCTAATGTTGAACTATCTTCTTAATTAACTTGTAGACTATTGAAAATATGGAATATATGTTAAGTTAAGGTATATAAAAGTGGTGTTTTGTTAAAAATAGAATTCTAATAGATATTGTATATATGCTAAATAAGCGAAGTTATAAGTTAGCTAACTTAGAATGAATGTTGTAGTTAAAGAGTAATTGAAGTAATGTTTGCTCATAGGTTTAAGGTGACTGGAAATGGTGTGATTCAAACTTATATCTTAGAGCTCGGTAGAGGTGAGAGAAACTTCATCCTTATGTGCATAATAGTTTATTTACTTGTACTTAGATTATGTGCACTTGTTGTCGATATATTATGTGTGAGGGCAATCTACTTTATTGTCCCTCAATCATGTGTTTATTGATTTATTCTATTGTTATCATTTTGAGTGCATTGCGTCGTGGTTGCGCAACCATTCGGGCATGGTAGTGTCGGGGAAACCGGGCGGCATCGGGCTTGCCGGTCCACCTCGGCTACCATGGTTGCCCAGTCCCTCTCTCGCTTGGGATGCCGCCCAGGGAGAGTTGGGTCGTAGGATTTCGGGGTACATCCGGAGTACACCCATTTTGGAGTTATAAGGGGATGCCGGCTTATTGATATCAGTGTCATTATTACATCGAGATTTCAGTTCGTGGCGTCGCTGGTGTGCCTCTGCCCTTCGGGGTATTCGCTTAGCCGGGACGTTACAGAAGTCAAAGTGTATCATATCCTTTTTAATGTGTAGTAACTTGTTGTTTTAATTGTTCTTTGGTTGTAAAATGCTTTATTTGTACTAACTGCTGCATTGCACGTCCCCGGTAGACCTTATCCCTCACTGAGCAATTGTGATTGCTCATACCTCGCTAAACATGTTTCAGGAAGTGCTGAGGGTGAACCCCAACTAGTTGAGGTGCTAGTGGAAGAGGAAGAAGTTCAGGCTGAGCCTTTGCCCTAGTTGTTGTGTGTTTGTTGTCTAAGGTGGATTTGCCTTCTTGTTGTTACATGGTGTACTTGTATTGCTATAGCATGATCTATTTTGTGGCCTTAAGGCTATGTATATTCTTGTAGTTGTAAGTTGAAAGCTGTTGGTTGTAATGTTAGCTTTGAGATATTATGGTTTGTAATAACTTTTAATTCTCCTTTTAGTTCTTGCATGCTCGGGGGTGTATGTTTAGAGGTGTTGATTTCAACTTCTAAAATTGCTCTAATGTTATCATAGGATGGCATGTTAAAAAGGTTTAATGAAAAGTTAAGTTGGGTGCATGCATGTGTGATTTGGAGCTGTTGTTTGTCTCCTGGCTTGGATGACCTTGAACCTTTGAATTTTAAGTATAAAAGCTTGTTTTAGTATATTGTGGCTATTTTGAGCATTTACAGGTTTGAAAAATGTCCGCGGTACAGAGGAAACTCTGTCCGTTTTTCCCTAAAATTTTGTGACCGGGTTTGGTATTGGGTTGAGAATAGCATGGTTATTAGAGCCTCCGGTCTCGTGAGGGATCGGGGCGTTACAATCAGTGTACCTCAAAGCGGTGAAAATTTTCTCAAAATGATTAATCCATCTCTCGGCTGCCTCATCATCCGGCTCTCCGAAGAACTTACCCGGCTCGTGCCTCAGGAATTTCTCCAACTGGTTATTCTCAGCCCTATACCCCTGTCCACCAGGATTAGCTTGATTTCCATGGGGATTATTATTCCTGTCCTGCCTCTGCTCATGCAGTACCTGGGTAATCCGGTCAACTGCTGTAGTCATAGTAGCCATAAACTGCTCAGGCAACAGTTGCTGACCCTGTTCTGCAGCCTCTTCATCTGACCCTAGACCTTGATTACCACGATGTGGCGGTATAGTAGCAATTCACAATAGCTGGCAGCATATAAAAGCAGTTTATAGACAGAAATATAGCACATAAGATTAGATAACACTCAAGTCAATAACAATCAAACATTCTAACACGCAATTCATATAACACAAGATTGACATGCCAAACTAATTCACTTTAAACACATAAGCACTCTAAGTTCACAAAGTCATGCTATAACTGTGACGCCCGATATTCTACCATACACATTTTTAACTGTTGCATCCGTTAATTGCGCATTTAATTTTGTGCTTTACTTGTTGTCTTTCTTAGTTACTATTCATTCTATTTTTCAACTGCATTATATTAATGAATTAGCATTTTTATTAAATCATATTAATTGTTTTAGGAATGAGAAAAATATGCATTTGAGCTAGGAGCGATAGGAACCTTCGTTTAGAAAATAGTTTAGTGAACTAGTGAATAGTGTTACGTATGAACAATATGTTTTAGTTAGCTAGCACAAAATTGCAATCATTGACTCGTTTTTAAGTTAACTAGGCTCATTTTATTAGACCATACACTCACCCAAATAGGCCCCACCCTAATATATAATCAACCAAACACAAACAAGTCATAACTAAGCAAAAAAAAAAAAAGGGGAAGATGCAGAAATTACTGTAGCAAATCCGAGAATCAACATAGGAGGAGAATGAGAGGATTTTGCTCATCAAATCTTCAAGCCAAGCCAAGCCAAGCAAGGAGCAAGTAGTTTGAGGTGTTTGCTAGCCTCCCGAGAGTTCCTACGCGCATTGGTGAGGGTTTTTCATGCTTATTTGTGCATTTTAGAAATGTTGCTATTTTCTTGATTTGTTAGAAATGTTGTCTAATGCTATTGCAATGCTCAAATAAGCTTATATATGTTGTATACGTGTAGTAGAGACCACATTTATGCTATTGTTTCACATTTTAAATGGTAGAAATCAATGGTTGATTCGTAGGGGTGAATAGTGACGGGATTTCTAGGGTTTTGTGTAATTGTGCGTATTAGCTTGATTCAATGCTTCTAATAGATGCCTTAGGTGCTCATGAGGGTAGTCTAATAGCCCCGTGCACTCAAATTGCTCGAAACTTGAATAAAACGTGAATTAGCCGACTTTTTAAAAGGGGTTTCGGGGTTAATGCTAATCCGGGTGGATTCGGGCTTCACTTTTAGTGTTCTTAGGCTACCTAGGTGCTATAAAACCTTTGCTAACTCTTGTTTGAAGCCCGGTTAAGGTAGGTGTAGTTCAAAGCTATAAGAGGGAAATTAGGTCTTTTGGGGTAATTGCAGGTAATTGAACGTATTTGTGGGTTGTAAGGGTACCTTAAGGGTTAATTAGAAGATTGGTATAGCTTTCCCTTGAATTTGAATAATTGATATGAGTTTGGAAGGAAAACGGATGAAAAACAAAGGGGTTTAAGGGTAAATTCGTTTGTCACTCGCATCTAAGACCTTGGCATGTTTCCATATGTGTTTAAATGTGGTTTCAAGATGTTTTGGAGCTTTTGGTATAGTTTTATGTGAATCTTGAATATGCTCCTTTGTAATTTGCATAATTGCTTTCCGAATTGAAGATTCTAAGTGAATTCTTGTTTATAGTAATTGTATTGCCATAGTTCTAAGTGTTTTTCTTGAGTTTTATATTGAGTTAATTATAATGAGAATAAGTATGGATTAATGACTTTATAAATTGATAGTACTATTATGGAATTAAATATGGTTATCTATGCTTAAAATGCTCTTTTAAATGATTGTGGAACATGCTTATATCATGGTATTATTGCTTGTTAGTTATATCGTTTGTATATTATATTACTTGAAAGATTACTTGGTTGTATGTTAATTAAGTAAACTATGAGTTAGCTAACCTAGTTGGTAAATTAATGAATGTTGTAGTTAAAGAGTAATTGAAACAATGTTTAACTTTATGTTCAAGGTGATTGAGGGTGATTTGAATCCAATCTTGCATTTTGGAGCTTGGTAGAGGTGAGGGAGACTTCATCCTTATGTGCATAATAGTTTATTTACTTGTACTTAGATTATGTGCACTTATTGTCTATATATTGTGTGTGAGGGCAACCTACTTTGTTGTCCCTCAACCATGTGTTTATTGATTTATACTATTGTTATCATTTTGAGTACATTGCATCGTGGTTGCGCAACCATTCGGGCATGGTAGTGTCGGGGAAACCGGGCGGCATCGGGCTTGCCGGTCCACCTCGGCTACCATGGTTGCCCAGTCCCTCTCTCGCTTGGGATGCCGCCCAGGGAGAGTTGGGTCGTAGGATTTCGGGGTACATCCGGAGTACACCCATTTTGGAGTTATAAGGGGATGCCGGCTTATCGATATCAGTGTCATTATTACATCGAGATTTCAGTTCATGGCGTCGCTGGTGTGCCTCTGCCCTTCGGGGTATTCGCTTAGCCGGGACGTTACAGAAGTCAAAGTGTATCGTATCCTTTTTAATGTGTGGTAACTTGTTGTTTTAATTGTTCTTTGGTTGTAAAATGCTTTATTTGTACTAACTGCTGCATTGCACGTCCCCGGTAGACCTTATCCCTCACTGGGCAATTGTGATTGCTCATACCTCGCTAAACATGTTTCAGGTGATGCAGTTGGAGGAATTGACCTGATTGCTGTGTGCTATTACTTGAGATTTGAGTGATTGTCTGCTAAACTGTGGAAGACCTTACTTGTTCTACTATCTATTCTATTTGGGAGCCTAAGGGCTTATGTATATATATTTGAGTAGTTGTAAGTTTGAAAGCTAAGTGGATGTAGCAAGTGTTATGGAATTGTGGCATGTAATAACTTATGTTTCTGCTTCTAGCTACGTTGCATGCTTGGGTGTGAATGAACGGATGTATGGTTGGCATTAATTTATGAGAATGTTTAATTGCTAACATAGAATGGTATGATAAGCGAATGAAGACAAAGATTTTAGGACTATTGTTGCATGCTTGTGTGTATTTATATTGTCTTGTGTTGCTTAAGGCTCGGATGCCCTTGAAGTTTGAATTTCAATTACAGATGTTGTTCCTTTTGCTTCGTGGTTTTATTTGATTGTTTATAGGTTTTCAGAATGTCCACAGTACAGGGGAAACTCTGTCCGTTTTTCCCTAAAATTTTGTGACCGGGTTTGGTATTGGGTTGAGAATAGCATGGTTATTAGAGCTTCCGGTCTCGTGAGGGATCGGGGCGTTACAATAACACTTTCTTTCCACTTAACAATTATACAATAACATTCTAGCATTTTGGACCTTTACCCCACAGACCGAGAAACATATCCCGGCTCATGCAAGACTATCATGCTCTGATACCACCTAAAGATGTCACGCCCCGACCCGACCCCGCAAAAGGCAAAGCCTGGACCCGGCACATGGACGAAGTCTCCTCTGTACCGCAGACGATCCAAAAATCCTAAAATCAACATAGTACATACGAAAGCTATAAAACAATTAAAACAAGCCGACTTTCCTTCAAAACATACATCCTCTTATTAACCAACTTCCCAAACCAAAATGCTATGCATACTACACAAGTATTTATGCCACTAAACATTTAACCATTAGTATGCAATTCTTTACTAGTCATAAGAGTACAACTTTACAACTTTACAACCTTTACAATAAAACCATTAAGGTCTCAAAATAGAACTACATACAAGGCTGTAAGCCTCAAAATAAAGCGACAACCAAGCATTAAACACATCAAGCATGGCTCGCACAAAAGTCTGGCAACCAACCACCAGCAAAGCAAAGAAGGGCTATCATGGAAACACATCCACCTGCTCCTCCTCCTCTATTACCTCAATAGGGTCTGCTTCAACTACTCCTGTAAAAATATAGTATAGAAAGGAATGAGCAAAAACTATTGCTCAGCGAGGGCAATTGGTCTCAAGGACGGAGATAAGAGGAGTATGCAATGCAATTAGTCAAGCAATTCATACAAATATCATATAGATAAACATTTAAAGCCACCAACAAACAAAACGAACATTTAAGCTATAAACACTCAATCAAAGGATACAGTACTCTTTTCATGAGCAACTTTCAATCACGAATTCGATGACGACGCGCCGGCCCAAACCACCTTATAATACCAGTTTGGAATACCCCGGAAGTATCCATCAATCTACGACCCAAATCTCTCTGGGAGGCAACCCAAGCAAGAAAAGGGAATAGCTACGGAGCTAGAGCAACCAACACTGGCAACCCGAGGCTACCCAGAGAGGCCTATCACTCACGCGCGGGACACTATGCAATGCGAGACTCGATACAAGGCGGTAAACGAGCAATAAAGCCACACGTGGGAGAATAACAAAGTATGTTACTCTCGCACGCAATAGCAACATTTGATAAGCATTTCAATCAAATTCAATTCAAACAAGTATATCAAGCCACCCTAAGCATTCTATAGGCATAAAATCAAGAAAACAAGCAAAATCACAAATCGGCCCCAACTATCAAAACACTACCATTTCCAAACGAGCCACGAGTTCTGGAAACCGACTTTGCCAATCCTCCTAGGTCACCATAAGGCACGTCTAAAGACCCTGAAACCCTACTTAACCCTAGAATTCATACAAAGTCCCAATTTCTCCCTTTGCTCGTTTGAACTACAGCTGTACCAACCAAACTCCCAACCAACGCCATAATCGCACCAAATGTGCTTCCATGGCCTCCCGAAACAATGCCAACACGCAAAACGAGAAAACACCAAACTCGACCTAAACGACCCCGACTTTCACCAAGGCATAATTCTCATTTTTCCATTACGCAACCCAAACAAACCATGCATTTAGGCATTCTAGCATACCTAGCACATTTTCACATCAACGGAAAGCATAACAGTGCAACTTCATCGTTTCAAGGGTTTACTATTCATAAAACACTATTCAATTGACATTTTAAGTTGTAATCTCAACATTTAACCGCAGAAAATGTTAAAAAGCTATAAATACACGTTCTACAATTGCCAAGGAACATTCTAGAAGCATCAAAACGCTTTAAACAACAATCTATGGATAAATCTTAAAAATAACAAACTTGACATACATAACATTTAAATGCGCAAATAACGTGCTTCCCTCACCTTAGGCACTCCTAGTCGCTAGGAAAACAACGCTAGTTGCCTTGGAAACCACCCTGCACGAGCTCACGCGAAGATTTGAATTTTTAAAGGTTGAAATTTTTTTTTCTTTCCCTCTTGTTTCGGCCTGCTCCCTTACTGATTTCAGCTTTTATTTTTTTCATTTTGCTTTGTTTTAACTATTATAAGATGACTACTTGGTCAAAGGGTCAAAGCCCTAGGTCAAATAACTTAAAATTGGGTCAAATGGCCTTATTTTGTGCATTTTAAAGCCATATTAACTAAGGAAAAATTAATTATAGCTAACAACAATTAAAATATAAAATTTAAGTCATCTAAATACTAGTTTCACTATTTGCTGAGGACTAGAAACCGTTCTCTAGCTATCGCTCCCTAAATGCAATGCACGTTGCGACATCAAGGAAGTAACAATTAAATCTCAAAGAATTTAAGAAATATAATTTTCAGAATAATAAACAAGAAAATTTCACATTCCGGGCTCGGGTATTACACCCTCTCCCTCTTAAAACAATTGCGCCCACACAATTCTTACCTGGTCAACAAATAACTCCGGATACTGATTCCGAACCTGGTCCTCTCTTTCCCAAGTCGCTTCCTCAAACCCATGATGATTCCACAAAACCTTTACTAATGGAATACTCTTTCTGCGAAGCTCTTGAACTTTCCGATCCACAATTCGAATCGGTTTCTCTTCATAAGACAACTTCTCTTCAATCTGCAAAGGCTTTGGCTCAAGTAAATGTGAAGGGTCTGGATGGTATTTCTTTAACATAGACACGTGGAAAACATCGTGCAGTCTCGACAAGCTTGGAGGCAAAGCTAACCGATAAGCCAAAGGACCTACCTTTTCGGTGATCTCATACGGACCCACATACCTGGGACTAAGTTTCCCGCTCTTACCATGCCGAATCAATCCCTTCCGAGGAGAAAACTTAAGAAACGCCCAATATCCCAAATCAAACTCAAGATCCCGACGGTGCTTATCCGCATAACTCTTCTAACGACTCTGAGCTGTAAGCATACACTGGCGAATAAGGTGAACATTATCTACCATCTTAATCATCTCAGGTAACACAGTCGGATCAACTGTTCTCATCTCTCCAACCTCTTCCCAATACAATGGGGATCTGCATTTCCGACCATACAATGCCTCGTAGGGAGCCATACCTATAGTAGATTGATAACTATTATTGTAGGCGAACTCCGCTAAAGGCAAAAACTTCTCCCAATTCTTCCCAAAGTCTAGCACACATGCCCGTAGCATGTCTTCCAAGATCCTGATAGTTCACTCAGACTGGCCATCAGTTTGTGGATGATATGCAGTACTGAAGCTCAAGTTACTTCCCATGGCCTCTTGCAACTTCTGCCAAAAACGAGATCTGAATCTGGGATCCCTATCTGACACTATACTCTGTGGCACATCATGCAGTCTCACAATATGAGCAATATAAAGCTCAGCTAGTTTATCAAGGCTATCATGTTTGTTCACGGGAATAAAATGTGTAACTTTAGTCAAGCGGTCCATAACAACCCAAACAGAATCACATCCTCTCGGAGATCTAGGAAGATCGGTCATGAGGTCCATTGTTATATGTACCCACTTCTATTGCGGAATTGACAACGGCTATAGAAGCCCGGCTAGCCTCTGATGCTCAACTTTAACCCTCTGACAAGTCAAACACCTGGATATATACCCAGCAATCTGCCTCTTCATATTGTTCTACCATAAGTGTTGTTTCAAGTCTCTATACATTTTTGTACTGCCCGGGTGAATCGTATAACTCGAATTATGTGCCTCGGACATAATCTCATTCTTCAATGTCGGATCACCAGGAACACACACCCTGTCCTTGAATATGAAGATACCATCTGTATGTAATTTAAACTCCGACTCTCCCCCTTTTGATTTTTCTTGGATCTTCAAGATGTAAGGATCAGTCTTCTGAGCCTCTCTGATTTGTGCTAGCAACCCTGACTGAATCTGCAAACTAGCAAATCGAATCCCTACCTCAGTAGCATCTGGCTTCCACGAACAAATTTTTTCCAAAGTCTCCCAATGCTTGATAATTAAGCTTGCAACAGTAGACTTTCGGCTAAAAGCATCAGCAACAACATTTGCCTTACCTGGCATGTAGGAACAGTTATAACCACTCAATAGCTCTAGCCATCTCCGCTGCCTCATATTCAGATCCTTCTGTGAAAACAAATACTTGAGACTCTTGTGGTCAGTAAAAATTTCAAATCTGCTACCCCACAAGTAGTGACGCCACTTCTTCAAAGCAAACACAACTGCAGCTAACTCAAGATCATGTGTAGGGTAATTGACTTCATATGATTTCAACTTCCTAGAAGCATAGGCAATCACCTTACCATTTTGCATTAAAACACAGCCCAAACCTTCTTTAGATGCATCACTGTAAACAACAAAGTTCTTTGTTCCCTCAGGTAAAGCTAGTATAGGAGCTGTAGTTAGTCTCTTCTTCAATTCTTGGAAACTGGATTCACATTTGGCATCCCAGTTGTAAGCAACTTTCTTTCGAGTCAACTGGCTTAAAGGTCCAGAAATTTTGGAAAAGTCTTTAACAAACCTCCGGTAGTAACCTGCCAACCCAAGAAAACTCCGAATCTCTGACACCGTCACAGGTCTCTTCTAAGATGAAACAACTTCAATCTTAGCTGGATCTACTGAAATTCATTGATCTGAAATAATATGGCCTAGAAAAGATATCTGATTCAACCAGAATTCACACTTGCTGAATTTAGCAAAAAGATTGTTTTCTTGTAAAGTCTGTAGCATAATCTTCAAATGTTGTTCATGTTCAGCCTCGTTCTACGAGTACACTAAAATATCGTCAATAAAGATCACGACAAACTGATCAAGATAAGGTCAAAAAACCCTCTGCATTAAGTCCATGAATGCAGCTGGTGCATTCGTCAATCCAAACGGCAATACAACAAATTCACAGTGGCCATATCTAGTCCTGAATGCCGTCTTTGGTATATCGTCACTCCGAATTCTGAGTTGATAGTAACCCTGCCTCAAATCAAATTTAGAGTAAACACTCGCACCTTGCAACTGGTCAAACAATTCTTCAATCAACGGCAATGGGTATTTGTTCTTAATCGTGACTTGATTAAGTCCCCTGTAATCAATACATAACCGTAGCGTGCCGTCTTTCTTTCTCACAAACAACACAGGCGCACCCCACGGCGAAGAACTAGATTGTATAAACCCTTTCTCAAGCAAGTTCTGAAGCTGAATTTTTAACTCCCAAAGTTTAACCGATGCCATTCTATAAGGACTCCTAGAAATTGGCGCAGTGCCTTGTAACACCCCGATCCCTCACGAGACCGGTGGCTCTAATAACCATGCTATTCTCAACCCAATACCAAACCCGGTCACAAAATTTTAGGGGAAAAACGGACAGAGTTTCCCCTGTATTATGGACATTCTGAAAACCTGTAAATTCTCAAATAAGGTAACTACAAGGTAAACAAACTTTTCATGGCTAAATATTTAAAGATTCACGGCCATCCGAGCCTTGAAGGAAACAACAGTTCCAAAACCACACAAGCATGCAAGTAACTTGTTTATAATATAGTCTAATAACCATGCCATTCTAGGATAACATTAAAACATACTTAGAGATAAAACATTCTACACTAAGCCATTCACTCCCAAGAATGAAAAGCAACTAGAAATAGAAATATAAGTTATTACAAGCTATAGAATTACCACTGCTACTACATTATCAGACTTCCAGCTTACATATTACTCAAATACATACATGAGCTTTAAGGCCCCAAAATAGATTATACATAGGACAACAAATTCTTCACATAGCAACCAGAAAGCACATCCACCTCAGACAAATATCACACAGTAGCTAAGGCAACTCCACCAACTGTGCCACCTGAAACATGTTAGCGAGGTATGAGCAACCACTGTTGCCCAGTGAGGGATATAGTCCCGGGGCGTGCAATGCAACAGATAATACAGTTATACAACAATATCACTTAGACAATTTAAGAAGCAATGATAACATAAGTAACCACACATTTAAAAGGATACATTTCACACAATCCCCTATACACCAATCTTCACTGGTCTTCATTCACGATCCACGAACCACGAGCACGATCACGATAAGCCAGCATAACCCCAAACACTCCAGTGGGTGTACTCCGGATGTACCCCGATAATCCTACGACCCAACATCCCCTAGCAATCTCCGGACCAGGCGAATGAGGGACTAGGGTACGGAGTTTGAATATCCACCGGCAAGCCCTCTGCCGCCCAGCCGATATTCAACACATCCGCCCCTGACACTATGGTTGCGCAACCACGATGCAATGCACTTAACGATGGCAAGTTAATAGCAATAATATAAGCATTAACACATATGCGGATCAACAAAGTAGGTTGACCTCGAGGCAATTAGCATAGAAGCAATTATAGAAGCTAATAAGCAGTTTACAAAGGAACATATGCAAAATAAGCATATAATCATACCAAAATCTCCAAATCAACTTGAAACCACATATAAACACTTAAGGAGTCATGCCATGGGTTTAGAAGTGTGAGTCAACCGAAATTGCACCTAAACCCCTTTGTTTTTCAAACTATTTCTCTTCCAAACCAAGGTTAATGATTCCATTTTCAAAGGAAACTCTCCCAACCTTCTAACTAACCCTCAAGGTACCCTCTCAACCCTCTAACTCATTCAAATGGCTGCGATTACCCCCGAAAGCCCCAAATTCCCTCTTATGGCTTTAAACTACACATACAATGTCCGGGCTTCAAACAAAGGATATCAAGGCTTCTATAGCACCTAGGTAGCCTAAGGATACTAGAATTGAAGCCCGAATTCACCCGGATTCGCATTAACCCCGAAAGCCCCAAATTAAAGTCGACTATTTTACATTTTTAGCGATTTAAGGACAATGCAAGTGCACGGGGCTATTAGATTACCTTCACTAGCACCTAAGGCATCTATTAGAAGCCTTTAATCAAGCTAATTCGAGCAATTACGCAAAACCCTAGAAAAATGTCACTATTCACCCTAAAAATCAAACTAACAATTCTAACTGTTTAAATTGCGAAACGATGGCTCAAATATGTTCTCTAGCACCCATATACAAGGTATAATAGCATAGATAATCAATACAATAGCATTTGAACACATTTTCAACAAATCAAGAAAATAGCAACTATTTTAAAATGCGAAAATAAGCCGTGAAATCCCTCACCAAGTCGCGTAAGAGCTCCTAAGAGGCTAGTAGTCACCCTAAACCCCTTGCACCTAGCTTGGCTTGGCTTGGAATGAGGATTTGTTGAGCAAAAAAAACCTATTTCTTCTCCTATGCAATTTTTGGTTTTGTTACAATGTTTTCAGCATGCTCTTTTTTTTTTGTTTTGCTAAGTTATGAGCTAATGTGTGTGTTGTGTGAGTTATATATTAAATGGAGCTAAGTTGCTTGCTTAAATGGTTCACTAAATGCGCTTAGTTAGCTTAAAACGAGCCTAGAAAGTAAAATGAATGCTAGCTAATTCATTCCCTAAGTTATGTTACGTAACACTATTCATTCAACTACAAAAATTATTTTCTAAACGAGCTCTCCTATCGCCTCTAGCTCAATTGCACATTTTTCCCACTACTTTAACAATTAATATGATTTAATAAAAATACTAATTAACTAATAGAATGCAGTTTAAAAACGGAGTGAATAGTAATTTAAGAAGACAATTAATAAGGCATAGAAAGAGGTGCGCAAATAAAGGATGCAACAGTAATTGAATGAATGGCTAAATCTCGGACGTCACATCCTCTCCCCCTTAAACTAATTGCGTCCACGCAATTCTTCTTCACAAGAGAACATCTGCATCAACTGAAAACCAACTCTGATTATTCGTCATCAGTTGCTAAGCAAGAATACCATATACGAATTCTCGTGGAAGCTCATTAAGAAATCCCAGTAGTATTGTCTGCGAACCTCACTTAATAAGGCCAAATAAAGGCTCCAATAGAGACGCTACTTCGAAATCCAAATAAGAATCCCGCTGGCACGAATACCATAGAAGAATAGAATCCCAACTAAGAGCGGAGAGAAAATACCAATAAAAGTTCCGAGCAGGAGTATTGTAAATAATACCAGATAATAAGGCTAAAAAGAATCCCATATACCAATTCTTATGAGAGATGCCGATAAAAGAATACCAAATGAATAGCTGATAAGAAAATACCAAGAATATACTCCAGAGAACTGTCATATAGAAACCCCAAAAGAAGCTACTCATTTATGACCGCTAAGCACTGAAGAAGGCCTTAGAAGAATCCCAATAACTGAGCTCCAACTATATCCACCAATTCCCAAATAAAGGCTGATTAATTGCCTCTCATTTTTGCTAATCAACATAATTTGGAAGGCCTGCCACTAATCACCTTTCTTCAGGGGATGAAGGAGTTTTTCTTACCATTCGACGGCTATGTATGCATGCCAAACAATTGCATATGTATAATCATTCTTTAAACTATTACGCAAACATGTTAATGAAATAGTTTGTGAAACAGTGTAATCATCAAAGTCATTCAAGCACGATAATCAAGTCAAGCATAACACAACTCAATCAAAGACATTCAAATACACACATTACAAGCAACAGTTCAAGCATTTAATAATTCACGAAGTCAATTTGATGCATAACTAGCCACTTTGCTTCACCTTGCACACATTTAGCACGTAACACATAATTATATCACATAGGTGCACACATTCAATACCAGACACACAATCAAACATGCAGGCATACACTTTTAAGACACACACTTAATCAAGCACACACGCAAGGGTTACTACCCGACAGGCCGAGGACCCTGTCCCGGCTTAGAGCTAACTAAGCTCTGATACCACCTGTAACGCCCCGATCCCTGACGAGACCGGTGGCTCTAATAACCATGCTATTCTCAACCCAATACCAAACCTGGTCACAAAATTTTAGTGGAAAAATGGACAGAGTTTCCCCTGTACTATGGACATTCTGAAAACCTGTAAATTCTCAAATAAGGTAACTACAAGGTAAACAAACTTTTCATGGCTAAATATTTAAAGATTCACGGCCATCCGAGCCTTGAAGCAAACAACAGTTCCAAAACCACACAAGCATGCAAGTAACTTGTTTATAATATAGTCTAATAACCATGCCATTCTAGGATAACATTAAAACATACTTAGAGATAAAACATTCTACACTAAGCCATTCACTCCCAAGCATGCAAACCAACTAGAAATAGAAATATAAGTTATTACAAGCAATAGAATTACCAATGCTACTACATTATCAGACTTCCAGCTTACATATTACTCAAATACATACATGAGCTTTAAGGCCCCAAAATAGATTATACGTAGGACAACAAATTCTTCACATAGCAACCAGAAAGCACATCCACCTCAGACAAATATCACATAGTAGCTAAGGCAACTCCACCAACTGTGCCACCTGAAACATGTTAGCGAGGTATGAGCAACCACTGTTGCCCAGTGAGGGATATAGTCCCGGGGCGTGCAATGCAACAGATAATACAGTTATACAACAATATCACTTAGACAATTTAAGAAGCAATGATAACATAAGTAACCACACATTTAAAAGGATACATTTCACACAATCCCCTATACACCAATCTTCACTGGTCTTCATTCACGATCCACGAACCACGAGCACGATCACGATAAGCCAGCATAACCCCAAACACTCCAGTGGGTGTACTCCGGATGTACCCCGATAATCCTACGACCCAACATCCCCTAGCAATCTCCGGACCAGGCGAATGAGGGACTAGGGTACGGAGTTTGAATATCCACCGGCAAGCCCTCTGCCGCCCAGCCGATATTCAACACATCCGCCCCTGACACTATGGTTGCGCAACCACGATGCAATGCACTTAACGATGGCAAGTTAATAGCAATAATATAAGCATTAACACATATGCGGATCAACAAAGTAGGTTGACCTCGAGGCAATTAGCATAGAAGCAATTATAGAAGCTAATAAGCAGTTTACAAAGGAACATATGCAAAATAAGCATATAATCATACCAAAATCTCCAAATCAACTTGAAACCACATATAAACACTTAAGGAGTCATGCCATGGGTTTAGAAGTGTGAGTCAACCGAAATTGCACCTAAACCCCTTTGTTTTTCAAACTATTTCTCTTCCAAACCAAGGTTAATGATTCCATTTTCAAAGAAAACTCTCCCAACCTTCTAACTAACCCTCAAGGTACCCTCTCAACCCTCTAACTCATTCAAATGGCTGCGATTACCCCCGAAAGCCCCAAATTCCCTCTTATGGCTTTAAACTACACATACAATGTCCGGGCTTCAAACAAAGGATATCAAGGCTTCTATAGCACCTAGGTAGCCTAAGGATACTAGAATTGAAGCCCGAATTCACCCGGATTCGCATTAACCCCGAAAGCCCCAAATTAAAGTCGACTATTTTACATTTTTAGCGATTTAAGGACAATGCAAGTGCACGGGGCTATTAGATTACCTTCACTAGCACCTAAGGCATCTATTAGAAGCCTTTAATCAAGCTAATTCGAGCAATTACGCAAAACCCTAGAAAAATGTCACTATTCACCCTAAAAATCAAACTAACGATTCTAACTGTTTAAATTGTGAAACGATGGCTCACATATGTTCTCTAGCACTCATATACAAGGTATAATAGCATAGATAATCAATACAATAGCATTTGAACACATTTTCAACAAATCAAGAAAATAGCAACTATTTTAAAATGCGAAAATAAGCCGTGAAATCCCTCACCAATGCGCATAGGAGCTCCTAGGAGGCTAGTAGACACCCTAAACCACTTGCACCTAGCTTGGCTTGGCTTGGAATGAGGATTTGTTGAGCAAAAAACTCTATTTCTTCTCCTATGCAATTCTCGGATTTGCTACAGTGTTTTCAGCATGCTCTTTTTTTTTTCATGTTTTGCTAAGTTATGAGCTAATGTGTGTGTTGTGTGAGTTATATATTAAATGGGGCTAAGTTGCTTGCTTAAATGGTTCACTAAATACGCTTAGTTAGCTTAAAACGAGCCTAGATAGTAAAATGAATGCTAGCTAATTCATTCCCTAAGTTATGTTACGTAACACTATTCATTCAACTACAAAAATTATTTTCAAAACGAGCTCTCCTATCGCCTCTAGCTCAATTGCACATTTTTCCCACTACTTTAACAATTAATATGATTTAATAAAAATATTAATTAACTAATAGAATGCAGTTTAAAAATGGAGTGAATAGTAATTTAAGAAGACAATTAATAAGGCATAGAAAGAGGTGCGCAAATAAAGGATGCAACAGTAATTGAATGCATGGCTAAATCTCGGACGTCACATGCCTGGCACAAGATCAATTACAAACTCAATCTCCCTATCCGGTGGTAAACCGGGTAATTCCTCAGGAAATACACCAGGGAAGTCTCTAACAATCAGAACCTCATTCAAACTCAACTTATCAGTAGGCTGATTGATCAAATAAGCTAAGTAAGCTTCACAACCCTTATTCAACAACTTAGAAGTCTTGATCGCTGATAAATGAGGAATTCGGGCAGCCCTACAGTTCCCAACAATCTCCAGTACCGGTAGGTCAGGAACCTGAAGATAAACAATCTTTGTTCTACAATCCAACTGAGCATAATATTTCACCAACCAGTCCATTCCCAAAATAATTTCAAAGTCACGGAATGGCAGTATAATTAAATCAGCAGGAAATTTACGGTTCTCAATGCATATATCACAAGATTTGCAAATAGACTCAGTAACAAATTTTGCACCCAAAGGCGTACTAACTTCAACTTCATGCGGCAGTTTATCAATGCAAACATTTACAGATCGTGCACATGCAGGAGTTATAAACGAATGTGTAGCTCCGGGATCAATCAAAATTTTAACTGGCTGAGTATTGAGAAGAAAGGTACCTTCCACTATAGCTGTAGTATCGGGTAGCTCCTCTGCATCCAGTGCAAAGACCCTAGCCTGAACCCTCTGTGCTAGACGTGTACCTGCAGCCATATTCTGAACACCCTGGCCTCCAGTACGGCCCTGAACATTGTTATACTTAGGGCAATCTCTCACCCTATGGTCATCACTCCCACAACCTGTGCATTTACCACTCTTTCTCCAACAATTAGCCTCAATATGCCTCGATCGATTACAATAGTTACACTGCTGATTTTTCCTTACAACAGTGTGTCCTGTAGGTACTGGGGCTCTGGCGGTAGTAGGAACTGCACCTCCCTGTTGGGGTCTAGTCACAACTGGCCTAGCCTGAATCTGCTGCTGTGGCTGATACGGACGTTGCTGAGGAACCTGTGCAGAAGTCTGATATTGCCTCGGCTGACTCTGGCTGCTCTGGCCCAAATACTGCTTCTTACTCGGCTGACTGCTCTCAGCTAACATCTCAGCCTTCTGTTTCTCAAACTTCGAGGCTGCCTGGAATGCCTCGGGAAAAGTAGTGTAGGTCTGCCCAGTCAAATGCAACTGAATATCCATTCTCAGCCCACGAACAAACCTATGAATCATCCTCCTAGCCGGCCGTACCAGCTCGGGCATATACCTTGACAGGCTAACAAACCTAGCCTCGTACTGTGCAACAGTCATGTTTCCCTGCTTCAGGGCTACAAACTCATCTTCCCGCCTTTCCATAGCCATCTCGGGAATATACTTGTCCCGAAACTCACTTACAAAATCATCCCATAAATGTGGTACATCCTCACAATCCCACCTCATCCGGACAGTATTCCACCACTGCTCTGCATCACCCTCAAATAGGAATGACGCATAATCTATTCTTGCCTCATCAGTGTACCTTAAAGCGGTGAAAATTTTCTCAACACGATTAATCCATCTCTCGGCTGCCTCATCATCCGGCTCTCCGAAGAACTTACCCGGCTCGTGCCTCAGGAATTTCTCCAACTTCTTATTCTCAGCTCTATACCCCTGTCCACCAGGATTAGCTTGATTTCCCTGGGGATTATTATTCCTGTCCTACCTCTACTCATGCAGTACCTGGGTAATTCGGTCAACTACTGTAGTCATAGTAGCCATAAACTGCTTAGGCAACGGTTGCTGACCCTGTTATGCTGCCTCTTCATCTGACCCTAGACCTTGAGTACCACGACGTGGCGGCATAGTAGCAATTCACAATAGCTGGCAGCATATAAAAGCAGTTTATAGACAGAAATATAGCACATAAGATTAGATAACACTCAAGTCAATAACAATCAAACATTCTAACACGCAATTCACATAACACAAGATTGACATGCCAAACTAATTCACTTTAAACACATAAGCACTCTAAGTTCACAAAGTCATGCTATAACACTTTCTTTCCACTTAACAATTATACAATAACATTCTAGCATTTTGGACCTTTACCCCACAGACCGAGAAACATATCCCGGCTCATGCAAGACTATCATTATCTGATACCACTTAAAGATGTCACGCCCCGACCCGACCCCGCAAAAGGCCAAGCCCGGACCCGACATGTGACACCCCGACCCGTGCATATAATTATTTAATTGATGTGTATATACTTATATGTCTACTTTAATTATTTACGTATATTCGTTTGCATAAAATATCATATTTTGGGTTACATCCATCTATTTCGTTTAACGTGCATTTATATCAAACTATGTGCATACATCTAGTTTAACAAGAAATTCATCTATTAACATATATTGCATCAATATAAATGCATTCTTATGTAAGTAGGCACGTTTAATTGGTTAATGTGCATAATTCTCATTTTACATGCAATTTTGGGACTTCACGAACACTTTGAAAAATCGTAGGAACCGTAGAAAATAATCAACGTAGACAATTAGGAATTGAAGCAACTAAATTAGTTAGAATTAAACTAGAATGGCAAACTAGTTAATAGCATTTAGTTGAAGGGCATGTTGGTCAATTGAGTTTTTCTTTCTTTTATTATTTACACCTATTTATATACTACAATACACACAAACACACAAAAACACACATAAAAATCAGACACACACATACACACACTAAACACGTTTAAAAACACACAAGAAAGAAGAAGAAGAAAAAGAAGAAGAAGAAGGAGAAAAGAAGGAAGAAAAGGTGATTTTGAGCTTGTTCTAGCCAAGAATAGGTGAGGGATTTCATTCTCCTATGCATTTCTAGTGTTAATTCTTGTTTATAAAATGTTGGCTAGTTGTAGTTGAATGATTCATGGATGTAGGAATGCAAATAGAAATGATATATGGCATGAAACAAGTTCTAGAAATGATTTTGTGTGTGAATATCAAGTTTTGCTAGTTGATTATGTTGTAGATATTGCATAGCTAGCTTGCTCAACTAGATGAAGATCATGTGTTTGCTATAAGTTCTAAGTGAGGAATGAAAGTGCTTTGTATGCTAGTATATTGCTTGTAGTTAGCTTAGTGCATGAAAACACCAAAATGGAACAAAGAGTACAAAATGTGATTTTCGGACAGATTTGAGCAACTGAGGTTCAGAGCAGATTTGAGGTAGCAAACGATGTCGGAATGAGCTTATTTTTTTACACAATATGCCCAAGACCTTAAGGAAAAAGTTCTCTTTTATGTGGAATGTTAAATTCTGTCGTTTAGGTGCATTTATAGAGCCGAAACAGTAGGGTCAGATTCACCCGTTGATGCAGGGGCAGTTTTGCGCACTGATTTACTAAAGGGCATAACTTGATGAGTTTAACTCTGAATTGGGAACCGTTTGAGGCTAAACCCATCTAAACTTGACGAACTACATGTCTGTGAAATTTCAGAAGTTTTAGAGGTCATTAAGACTGCTAATTGAACCTGTAAAATTAAGCAAATGCAGCTAGAAATTTCAGTTTATATAGCTAAGTGATTAATGTTGCACTAAAGGCTAATTTGAACTGAATAATGGTAGATTATAGGTAGTTGAAGGCTTGAGGGTAACAATTACATGTTTGGAGAGAGTGCTTAAGTGGCGTGAGAGTTAAATAATTATTAGTTGCATTGAATGTTAAATGTTTAATATGTGACTAACGTGAACTATGTGCATTGAATGTTTAAATAAGTTGAACGTTGAGTGAATGTTTAATGTGATGAATTATGTATAGTGACTTGCCATTTAGATAATCAAGAGTAATTAGACTCATGTACATGCTAAAGTGATGCCTAAGTAAAGGTTGAAGTTATCCTTCTTGGATTCTTGAAATAGTTATTGGTACTACTTAAATTTCTACCTTGTCTTGCTTTTATGAAAAGAATTGATGGATAAGAATTTAGTTGGTGTTAATGAAGCGTACATAACATGTTATATGTTAGATTTTCCTTGTCTTAAATGTTATATATGAGTATATATGATGATTCCTGTGTAGTAGAGCTTTAAAATTAGTTTTATAGTGAAGTAATTGCAGAAACATGAGTTACGAAAAATCTGGAAAAAAATTGGACAGATTTGCATGCCTGAGTTGTAGGACCAATTTGACCTAGCAAATGTTGACTAAATTATCTGAATTTTGGATATGTTGTAGTAGACTCATAGTTGAACGAAAGTGTATTTCTAAGGTTTGGCCAAATTCTAGCTCTAAGTACTCTTTTTTGGATGATTTTCGAGAAGTATGTGAATAGGCGTGAGCTGGACAGTTCCTGCCAGCGTTTTTTTTTTCCTTTCCCTTGTCCTCATGTGTATTGGTTGCAAGTTAGTCTAGATAATATGGGACTAGACTAGACTAAAATGTACTACTATATGTTTTTGTGTAATGAGAGTTTAGAACTAGTTTGAACTATGACTAAGCTAAAGTTATTAGGTAGTGAATAAAGATAGGCGTGTTAGTAAGGCATTGGGTAAGTTCTTGTTTGGAAATGAATTAATAATGAAGTTGAATTGTAGAAATGTTAACTAGGGAGTTTAAGGAAGGCTAGAGAATGTGGTACATGTTGGTTAGTATAACTAAATCGTAGCCTGAATAGACAACCTAACTTAATGCTTGAGACTAGCATACTTATGGAGAGTAGTAAACTAGGAAACCATAAGAAATATCTTGGCATGTTACTTAACATTGAATTAAAGAAAGTATGTCTCGACTTTAATGTGAAATAATGCAAGGGAAATTTAATTATCAAATAGTTGTAGTCAACTTATTATGAGCTGTTAGTTATACTCATTTCTATGGGCTAATGTTTAGATTATCAATAGTTGATTAAGTGTGTGAATAATTGAGATTTAGTGAGCTTATAGTTTATTTGCAAAGCTAGCTTGGTCATTGAAGAGAATTAGTTACCAATAGTTATAGCTAAACTTTTGCTACTAGTTGCTAACTTTAGTCATTTTATATGTGCCACTGTTTCACCTACTAATGTTTGGTTAATTGTATGACTACTTGGGCTATGTGATAATATGAAATATATAAGTGATTATGGAACTTTTATTGTTGTGTGTTGAATTTGCATAATAGTCAAGTTGTAGTTGGTATAATCAATTGTTAAGGTATTATGTTAATTTACTAGCATAGTATTATACTAGTTTTGATGTCTAAGTATTATACTTATATGAATAACTAGGGGTTGCACATTTGAGTGGATTCAAGGAAGTTGGAGTGAATGTAAGTTAGTTTCTTGCATGCTTGGCTTAATCCAAGGTGAGGGAGTTACATTCTTTTGTGCATCTTAATTTGTTTTGCTGCTCATAAATTGTATAGTTTAATATGATTGCTTATAATTACGTGTACTTTGATATGAATAGCCTAAATATACACTTGTCTTTTATTTATATTGTTATATGGCTTATTTATTGTAAACTACGTGCGAGGGCAACCTACTTTGTTGTCGCTCATTTATGTGATTCTTGAATTATATTGTCATTACTTGAATTATTGTGATCGAATATCGGGTTGCGCAACCTTTTCGGACATGGTAGCGTCGAGAAACACAGGCGGCGTCGGGCTTGCCGTGCTCCCTCGACTACCATGGTGCCTATTCCCTTCTCGCTGAGGCATACTCCACTACCCCAGAGGCGTGGTTCACCTGCTGGGCATGGACCTACCTCAGGAGAAAGGGTCGTAGGATCGGGATACATCCGGAGTATCCCAACTTGTTGGAGTAAGGGTTTGCCGGCACTTGCGTGAAGTTCGTGGTTCATGGCTCGAGTTGGAAGACTTGAAGTGAAACCGTATCCTTTTTAATGTGGTTAACTACTTGTTGTTTAATCTTGTTGTTTATGTTATATATATGATTTCTTGTGTTTGCATATCATAATGCACGCCCGGTATGTTGCATCACCTCCCTCACTAAGTAACCTAGTTACTCATTCCTCTTTTCAACATATTTCAGGAAAACCTGAAGATTGGATTGCCTCCTGTGCGACCTGCTTGCTCTATCAGTGTGTAAAACATGGAAGAATATGATCATGATATGCTTGTATTGTATTTGAGACTTTGTGCCCATATATGTATTTATGTTATATCAAGGAATGTAATATTAAAGTTTTAAATTTTGTTTGATGATTAGGTACTAGTGGTTTGTAATAACTTCAATCGTTTACTCTTCTGTTTAGTTGACTTTCATGTTGATAGGGATGAAATAAATTGAAGTTGTAGATTATAGTCTTGTGGTTGTATGTTATAGTTTACAGGTTTCCAAATAGTCCTATAAATAGGGAAAACTCCGTCCGTTCTCCCTAAATTACGTGCCCGGGGTTTGGATTTGGGTTGAGTATAGTTTGGTTAATAGAAGTCCCGGTTCCGTGAGGGATCGGGGCATTACACGACACACGGACGGAGTCTCCTCTGTACCGCAGACGATCCGAAAACCCTAAAATCAACATAGTACATACGAAAGCCATAAAACAATTAAAACAAGCCGACTTTCCTTCAAAACATACATCCTCTTATTAACCAACTTCCCAAACCAAAATGCTATGCATACTACACAAGTATTTATGCCACTAAACATTTAACCATTAGTATGCAATTCTTTACTAGTCATAAGAGTACAACTTTACAACTCTACAACCTTTACAATAAAACCATTAAGGTCTCAAAATAGAACTACATACAAGGCTGTAAGCCTCAAAATAAAGCGACAACCAAGCATTAAACACATCAAGCATGGCTCGCACAAAAGTCTGGCAACCAACCACCAGCAAAGCAAAGAAGTGCTATCACGGAAACACCACCACCTGCTCCTCCTCCTCTATTACCTCAATAGGGTCTGCTTCAACTACTCCTGTAAAAATATAGTATAGAAAGGAATGAGCAAAAACTATTGTTCAGCGAGAGCAATTGGTCTCAAGGACGGAGATGAGAGGAGTATGCAATGCAATTAGTCAAGCAATTCATACAAATATCATATAGATAAACATTTAAAGCCACCAACAAACAAAATGAACATTTAAGCTATAAACACTCAATCAAAGGGTACGGTACTCTTGTCACGAGCAACTTTCAATCACGAATTCGATGACGACGCGCCGGCCCAAACCACCTTATAACACCAGTTTGGAATACCCCGGAATTATCCATCAATCTACGACCCAAATCTCCCTGGGAGGCAACCCAAGCGAGAAAAGGGAATAGCTACGGAGCTAGAGCAACCAACACTGGCAACCCGAGGCTACCCAGAGAGGCCCATCACTCACGCGCGGGACACTATGCAATGCAAGACTCGATACAAGGCGGTAAACGAGCAATAAAGCCACACGTGGGAGAATAACAAAGTAGGTTACTCTCGCACGCAATAGCAACAGTTGATAAGCATTTCAATCAAATTCAATTCAAACAAGTATATCAAGCCACCCTAAGCATTCTATAGGCATAAAATCAAGAAAACAAGCAAAATCACAAATCGGCCCCAACTATCAAAACACTACCATTTCCAAATGAGCCACGAGTTCTAGAAACCGAGTTTGCCAATGCTCTTAGGTCACCATAAGGCACGTCTAAAGACCCCGAAACCCCACTTAACCCTAGAATTCACGCAAAGTCCCGATTTCCCCCTTTGCTCGTTTGAACTACAGCTATACCAACCAAACTCCCAACCAACGCCATAATCGCACCAAAAGTGCTTCCATGGCCTCCCGAAACAATGCCAACACGTAAAACGAGAAAACGCCAAACTCGACCTAAACGACCCCGACTTTCACCAAGGCATAATTCTCGTTTTTTCCATTACGCAACCCAAACAAACCATGCATTTAGGCATTCTAGCATACCTAGCACATTTTCACATCAACGGAAAGCATAACAGCGCAACTTCATCGTTTCAAGGGTTTACTATTCATAAAACACTATTCAATTGACATTTTAAGTTGCAATCTCAACATTTAACCGCAGAAAATGTTAAAAAGCTATAAATACACGTTCTACAATTGCCAAGGAACATTCTAGAAGCATCAAAACGCTTTAAACAACAATCTACGGATAAATCTCAAAAATCACAAAGTTGACATACATAACATTTAAATGCGCAAATAACGTGCTTCCCTCACCTTAGGCACTCCTAGTCGCTAGGAAAACAACGCTGGTTGCCGTGGAAACCACCCCGCACGAGCTCAAGCGAAGATTTGAAGATTTTAAAGGTTGAAATTTTTTTTTTCTTTTCCTTCTTGGTTCGGCCTGCTCAAGGTCTGATTTTAGCTTTTATTTTTTTCATTTTGCTTTGTTTTAACTATTATAAGATGACTACTTGGTCAAATGGTCAAAGCCCTAGGTCAAATAACTTAAAATTGGGTCAAATGGCCTTATTTTGTGCATTTTAAAGCCATATTAACAAAGAAAAAATTAATTATAGCTAACAACAATTAAAATATAAAATTTAAGTCATCTAAATACTAGTTTCACTATTTGCTGAGAACTAGAAACCGTTCTCTAGCTATCGTTCCCTAAATACAATGCACGTTGCGACAGCAAGGAAGTAACAATTAAATCTCAAAGAATTTAAGAAATATAATTTTCAGAATAATAAACAAGAAAATTTCACATTCCGGGCTCGGGTATTACACTCAATCACCTTCTACCTAAGACCAAACATTATTTCAATTATTCTTTAACTACAATGCTTATCAATTATCCACCAGGTTAGCTTAGTCTCACCCATTTAACATACAATATATATTAGAATTCTATCTTTAACAGGATGCCACCTTATATGTTTAATTTAACATATGTTCCAAGTAACCATTATAGTAGTCTAGTGTACAAGTCTTAAACATAACTTCACTCATGCAACACAAAATACTAGCAATATAAACATTATAACAAGATATAAACATTAAACATGAAAATAACTATATGTGCACAAAGGGGTCATCAACACATTTTTCATGAAACTTTACAAATATCTCAAATATACTTTAGAAATGCATTTAAACACACACTAAGCAACTCTAAGTCAACACAAGTGTCAAAACACCCCATTCCCACATTTCGCCTTTGTTAATCTATGATATTTAGCTTTAAATCGAAAGGCAAGGTTCAAGATTCTCAATCGAGCTTCCAGTTACACGTTATGAAACTCCTAGGAATCTCGGAACCATCCATTTACCTGCATTTACAACAAAAGCCTCGTTTTTCCTTTTATGCGTTATAACTACAAGTACCTTAACCGATGCTTAATTAAGTGCCATAACTTCACATTTAGCACCTCCTCACCTTAAGAACACTAAATATATCACTCAAATTAACCCGAATTCACTTTACACCCGAAATCCCTTTGTAAACTAAGCCAATTATGCATTTTTACTTAAGTTTTGGGCAATCTAAGTTCACACAACTACAATTATATATTAATTAACATCTCTAGCACCTATAGGAAGCATAAAATCAATCTAATTAGTACTTTATAGCAAAACCCTATATATAAGTACTATTCATCATATTCTTCATACAACCTTTGCATTCAACCTTGGCACAAGCTATTAAGCTAAACATAGCATAAATATGAAGCATTTCACAATATTAGAGCAATTTAGAAGCTACAAGCATCATAACATTTTCCTCCATAAAGCTACCACAACTTAAATGAACAAAAATAATGCAATCTCCCTCACCTATGCTCTTGAGAATGCTAGAGGATGGTTAGGAAGGCTTGAGATCACTTAAGTAAGCTTGGAGAGGGCAAGATTGAAGGTAAAAGTTAGAGTTTTCTCTTCCTTTTTGGCTCTTGGAGCCGACGGCAATTGGGGGGGGGGGGGGCAGGGTTTTTTTTTTTGTTAGCTTATGTGTGTTATAATGTTATATGTTAGGCATTTTATAAGTTATGTAGGCTAAATGTAAAATTTTAATGCCAGACAAGCTCATATAATGTCCAAATATGGAATTAAAGTTAGCTACTATGACATTTTATCTTTGTGATACTATTCACGGTCTACTAGATCATTTTTTAAACGCACGTTGCTAAGGTCTAATGGTCGAGTTCTCATTTCTCTCATTCCTCCTAAGGGTCATGTAACCTAGGAAAAATATTAGTTCGGATAAATTAGACAGTCAAATTTATTATGAATAGTAACTATTCAAGAATAAAATAAACATTTCATAATTCACGCTATTAATCAAAATAACATGTACATATATGCAATTAGTCATTATTTACTATATGTTGGGTTCAGGGTATCACACTATTTCCTCCTTCAAACAATTGTGTCCTTGCAATTTCTTATTACGAAAGAGATCCCATTTCAATTGCTCTAATTCTAATCAGAACTGTTGTCGGAAGAAAAATGCTACACAACTATATCATCAAGAAGACCCCATAAGATTATCACTGAGAAATAAAAGAAGAATATTGGAAGAACTTTATATGAGAATTCCCGATTAAAGTGCCAAGTAAGAAGTCGATTCTAAGATTCTGAGGTAAAATGCCAATAAAATACCAATATGAGGCCTAAATTCAAATACCTTGAGTACCTCAGGATAAGGAGTCAAAAATAATTCTCAAACACGAAGATTACCGATGCCCGTTATAAATGTTAGATGCTAGCTCTGCTTCTGATGATTACCGTGGGGAATATCATATGTACATAAAAATACTAAGCCAACTCTAGAGATCATGACACTACACATTCTAAAGTTGGAACCAAGATCGAGAAAGACATGCATGGATACCATGCCATGGCCGAAACATGCATAGGCAAACAACCAATTTTTTCCAAATTTTGTAGTAAGGATCAATATGCAAACTTTCTATTATATCCATTGACTATCAACACAAGCTATATATATATATCAACAACACATATAGAAATAGAGAGGTCTAAAAGTATACCTCTCGTAGACAACTTGGTAGGTGATGAAGCTTGGATTTGAAGCTATGGAGTCCTTCTAACTTGAAGGGTCTAGTTAGTCCACAAGCATCCAAAGTCCACCTTTAAGTTGAAGACAAATGTGTACTAGTATATCTTCAAAATATTTAGCTATGTGTATGTGGTGTTTGTTCAAAAAGCATAAGCTTCTTCAAAGACTTGCAATGGCCGAAAAATACACAAGCTTTTTGAAGAAGATGAACTTTCTCTCTCCTGTTTAGCCTTGGCCGAATTGTATGTGTCCATGAGAGAGGTTGTCATCTTTTGTGTAATATATATAATCTATATTAAAAAGTGTAGCCAATCACAATTGCTAACTTATCTTCATAATGCATGCACATCCTAGGATCATAATGAAATCAATTAGATGGCAAGATGATCATCTTCTCTCTCCTCCATGGCTTGGCCGAAAATGCAAGTGGATGGAAAGAGAAGGTTGTCATCTTTATTGTTATATATATATATATCATACTCATATAAATATATATATATATAAAGTTACTTTAATAGATAGCCAATCAAAATTGTTTTCTTCAAAAGTAAAAGCCATGCAAATCCTAGGATTGTAATCATTACAATCCAAAGGTAACTTGATTCTCTCTCTTGACACCTGGCAAAAAGGTTTTATCATCAAAAGCAATGGTCAAAATTCTTTTGTTTTTATTCAAAAGTGAATCCTATCCATCCATTTCAAATTCAAATGACTAGTATTGATGACATGGAAAATCCTAGTCATCAATCTCTACATGCATATGCCACATGTAAATATCTAGTCATTAATTTACAATTCACCTATTGACAACTAGAATGCTGACGTGGCATTTACAAATTACATCATCTTGACACATATATAATATATAAACTCCTTTATATATATCTATATATATATATAATTTTTGCTCATTCTAATCTCTATTAGAATTAATATATTGAAACTACTTTTGAATAATTACAGTTTGGCCCCAAAAGTTTGGGTAATTATAATTTGACCCCAAACTTTCCAAATTATACTTTTGGCCCAATTACCAACGTAGATGACTCTTAACACCTTAAAGCCACCAACCATATCATATAAGCTTTCGGTGAACTTATTCATGATACTTATAAGTGTGTGACCTTCTAGATTTACAATCGCGTACCGATGAAGGACCGATAAACTTCCTTATCTATTTAGAAAATATCTCCGTCATTTACTGAAATACCCTCATGCTCATGAGTGCCGCGCTAGCAACGAACATACCATGATAATGTATACGATAATGAAGACGACATCTTTTATGAATCCATTTAACTGTTGAGAATTAACATGCAGTCCGATCTTTTTGTTAAGAATGCCCCGATCGGGAAAGGACTATGAAATGGTTAAGTCCACCTCCAATACTATGTATAAATCTGAATTGGTGAAATGAGAGATGACTACCATGGAAAAACTCATTTCTATCACTGCATACTCGCCTTGGCCAAGGATTTGCTCATTTAACGACCAATCTCAGATATCATAGGACATCGCCTCACGCCGGAGGTTAACAGATCCTATTTTGACAATTACCTGTCGGTTCATACCACAAAAATAAAATGCGAAAAGCCTTAACCCACCTTATAGAAGACGAACATTGTCCAAACGTAGTATTTAGCCCCTTAATTTCTCAAGTCTGAGGATTAATTTGCACAATTCCCAACTAAATAGTAAACTATTAACCTGATATCATGCAGTTTACAATTTATTATCAGATTCAATGATCCGTACACTGATGATCACTCATATGTTTATTAGTCCACATCATCATATTGTTCTGGCACTCCGCACGCCATCCTTTATCATTAACATCACTATGTTAATCAAAGGTAATAACATATGATAACCCGTACTCAATTATTCTAGTCCCAGTTGAATAATCTGAAGGGCTATGAATTGATTCTTAATGCTTATCATGTCGAAAAAAAGTACGAAATATCATAAACCCTTTTAGAACATTTCTTTTCTCGGATAAGCATTAGGGACATATTCATATCGAAGCGGAGAATATGAATATCCTACAAATGACATAGTGTATAAAACACATAAATATATTTTAATTAAGCCCTAATAAGGTCATCTCAAACTATAGCATTAGGGCATATCCCCAACAGTAAAACCCATAATAGGGGTACCAAATAAAGGTCCCCATTAAGAATATCAGTTAAGATTCCCAAATAAAACCCCTTAATAGAATATTATGTAAGAATCCCAAGATAGTTGTTAAACGAGAAATCTGGCCGAGGATATCCGAACAAAATGCCAAAACCATAGTAGATAAGAATCCTAGAGTATGCTCCTCATATAACTCAACAATGAAATCCAATTAAGAATTCAACCGAAGTACCAAATAAGAAGCCTAGTAGAAATCCACCAATTGAGAATCCCCATATGAAATCCATTCGAGCACCAATTTCCTTTCTCATGCTATCGGTAGAGCACTGATCAACACTTCATCTTTCTGTTGGTCTATATCTTTAAGTAAGCCACTACTGATTATCTCTTTATAGGGGAGAGCGTTCACTTACCAATTCAAGGGACAATGCACCTATACAATGGGCTAAACATAAAACAAATACTTATTGCACATCATCGTATATATTCAAGGTAGTAAGTACTTTGGATATCACTTAAATGCAAGATTAACCACATAGATACATTTACCACACAACTTTACATATTCCACAGTTAGGACACATAGGTGCACGAAATTCCAACCAACCCACACAACTACATATAATCATATATTATACCTATCACGTAACTTCCCTAATTCACACAAATATAGCACATAAAAACACATTTTCACTCAAATAGACACAAGCCCACATGTAAGCACATATTTATTCAAAACATACTACACATGCACACACTCGGGGCTCACTACCCAACAAACCGAGGACCCTGTTGTGATGCCCGAGAACTTCACCGTATACATTATAACTATTGCATCTATTATTTGCGCATTCTTACTGTGCATTACTTGTTACTTTATGTGATCACTATTCATCACGTTTTTCATCTACCTAATTACTTTGAATTAGCATTTTTCTTAAATCACATTAATTATGTTAGAAATGAGAAAAATATGCTTTTGAACAATTTGTGTTAGGAGCTTTCGTTTAGAAACTGATTTAGAGAAATTAGTGAATAGTATTACGTAACTAAACTATGTGTTTTAATTAGCTAACATTAAATTGCACCTTAGGACTTGTTTTAAGCTAGCTAAACTCATTCTTTTAGGGTCCATATATACCCTAACTTAATACCTCACTTATACTCAAACATATATCCTATAAGCTTATTACATAACAAAAAAAAGAGATAAAAGCTGAAACAATCCCCCCTAAACCCGACAGCAGCATAGGAGAAGAAGAGGAGATTTTGGCTCATCAAATCGTCAATCCAAGCCAAGCCAAGCTAGGTTCAAGCCCTTCCACAAATGTTCTAGCCTTCCCTTAGCCCCTATGCACAATTGGTGAGGGATTATTGCATCTTTTGTGAATTGAAAGTTTATGTCAAAATGTTGAATTTATAGATTTGTTAATATTGGCTTATGATATGCTCAAATCTTGCTATACATGATGCATACATGTTGTAGAGACCACTTTTATGCTATTGTTTCGAGTTTTAACCGGTTGAAATCGATCGTTGATTCGTAGGGGTAAATAGTGATAGGATTTTTAGGGTTTGGTGAAAATCAACCTTCTAGCTTGATTCAATGGTCCAAATAAATGCTTTAGGTGCTAATAAAGGTAGGGTAAAGGCCTCGTAAGGTTTAATTGTCGTAACTTAACGAAAATGCGAAATTGGTGACTTTTTAAAAGGGGTTTCGGGGCTATCGCGAATCCGGGTTGATTTGGCCTTCACTTTTGGTATTCCTAGACTATTTAGGTTCTAATTTAGCTTTGCTAACTCCCGTTTGAGTCCCGGATGAGGTATGTGCAGTACAAAGTCATAAGAGAGAATTTGGGACTTTATTGCTAAACGCGGGTAATTGGGTAACTTTGAGGGTCCTAAGGGTGCCTTATGAGTAAATTAGAAGTATGAAATAGGTCACTAATCAATCTAGAACCATAGCATGAGTTTGGAAGGAAAATGGTTTGTGTTACAAAGGGGATCAAGTAGGAAATCGGTTGTCTCACGCTTCTATGAGCTTGTAACTGTTTCTTAGGTGTTTAAATGTGTTTTTAAGACATACTTGAGCTTTTGGTAAAGTTCTATGTGAAATGTGTTAATGCCCATTTGTAATCATTTAGTTGTTTATATGCTATTGTTATTTTTCTAACTGTTTTGAGAATAAACATCACAGTTAAAGAGAATCAAAGTTATATGTCTGTTTATAATGAAGTTGGATTATTTTAATCAACTTGCTACACTATTGTTGTTAGTTGATTCTTAATTGGTTGGATACATGTTTAAATGTATTTGTATAACAACTTCATTTACTTGGAGAAATTATGAATTGAATCATATGGTTACTAGTTAAAGATTGAGTAAACATGTTTATATTGTTTATTGATTGTATTGCATATGTGAAGCTATGCTTATATAACATATTGGTTAGGTGTTATATAGTGTTTCAACTTATATGAATTATCATTGCCATGTGTATGTTAGTTATTATACTATTGCCTTTGAGTAATACTTAGAACATTAAAGAATGTTGCACATGTGATCACTTGGGTTATCTATTGTTTAAATAATGATTAGAATGCATGTTGAACAATGAAATATATTGTTAGTTATGTGAATTAAAGGGAATCAAATAGAGTTGGATAAATTAATGGCTTTATGAACTAGCTTTAGTTGAGAATAAGGAATCACTTGTTATGCATATAGTTGATTGTATTAGGTAGTGATAATTGAAAGGAATTGATGCTTTTGGAGAAATTGAAGGAATCTTGGCTTAATTCGCGCAGGTTTGGCTTCCTAAAAGGTGAGGGAGACTTCATCCTTATGTGCATAATAGTTTGTTTACTCATACCTAGATTATCTGCACTTATTGTCTATATATTGTGTGTGAGGGCAACCTACTTTGTTGTCCCTCAATTATGTGTTTATAGATTTACTATATTGTTATCATTTTGAGTGCATTGCATCGTGGTTGCATAACTATTCGGGCATGGTAGTGTCGTGGAAACTAGGCGGCATCGGGCTTGCCAGTCTACCTCGGCTACCATGGTTTCCCAATCCCTCTCTCGATTGGGATGCCGCCCAGGGAGAGTTGGGTCGTAGGATTTTGGGGTACATCCGGAGTACACCCATTTTGGAGTTATAAAGGGGATGCCGGCTTATCGATAACAGTGTCATTATTACATTCGAATTTTAGTTCGTGGCTCTTGGTTCGTGATTGAAGAACAAGTGAATCGTATCCTTTTTAATGTGTGGTAACTTGTTATTTTGGTTGCTCCTTAGTCGTTTTAAATGCCTATTGAGTTATCTGCAGCATTGCATGTCCCCGGTAGACCTTAGTTGTTAGATGCTAACTCTGCTTCTGATGATTACCGTGGGGAATATCATATGTACATAAAAATACTAAGCCAACTCTAGAGATCATGACACTACACATTCTAAAGTTGAAACCAAGATCGAGAAAGGCATGCATGGATACCATGCCATGGCCGAAACATGCATAGGCAAACAACAAATTTTTTCCAAGTTTTGTAGTAAGGATCAATATGCAAACTTTCTATTATATCCATTGACTATCAAACCAAGCTATATATATATATATCAACAACACATATAGAAATAGAGTGGTCTAAAGGTATACCTCTCGTAGACAACTTGGTAGGTGATGAAGCTTGGATTTGAAGCTATGGAGTCCTTCTAACTTGAAGGGTCTAGTTAGTCCACAAGCATCCAAAGTCCACCTTTAAGTTGAAGACAAATGTGTACTAGTATATCTTCAAAATATTTAGCTATGTGTATGTGGTGTTTGTTCAAAAAGCATAAGCTTCTTCAAAGACTTGCAATGGCCGAAAAATACACAAGCTTTTTGAAGAAGATGAACTTTCTCTCTCCTGTTTAGCCTTGGCCGAATTGTATGTGTCCATGAGAGAGGTTGTCATCTTTTGTGTAATATATATAATCTATATTAAAAAGTGTAGCCAATCACAATTGCTAACTTATCTTCATAATGCATGCACATCCTAGGATCATAATGAAATCAATTAGATGGCAAGATGATCATCTTCTCTCTCCTCCATGGCTTGGCCGAAAATGCAAGTGGATGGAAATAGAAGGTTGTCATCTTTATTGTTATATATATATATATCATACTCATATAAATATATATATATATATATAAAAAGTTACTTTAATAGATAGCCAATCAAAATTGTTTTCTTCAAAAGAAAAAGCCATGCAAATCCTAGGATTGTAATCATTACAATCCAAAGGTAACTTGATTCTCTCTCTTGACACCTGGCAAAAAGGTTTTATCATCAAAAGCAATGGTCAAAATTCTTTTGTTTTTATTCAAAAGTGAATCCTATCCATCCATTTCAAATTCAAATGAATAGTATTGATGACATGGACAATCCTAGTCATCAATCTCTACATGCATATGCCACATGTAAATTCTAGTCATTAATTTGCAATTCACCTTTTGACAACTAGAATGCTGACGTGGCATTTACAAATTACATCATCTTGACACATATATAAAATATAAACTCCTTTATATATATATATATATATATATATATATATATATATATATATATATATATATATATATATATATATATATATAAAATCTTTACTCGTTCTAATCTCTATTAGAATTAATATCTTGAAACTATTTTTGAATAATTACAGTTTGGCCCCAAAAGTTTGGGTAATTATAATTTGACCCCAAACTTTCCAAATTATACTTTTGGCCCAATTACCAACGTAGATGACTCTTAACACCTTAAAGCCACCAACCATATCATATAAGCTTTCGGTGAACTTATTCATGATACTTATAAGTATGTGACCTTCTAGATTCACAATCGCGTACCGATGAAGGACCGATAAACTTCCTTATCTATTTAGAAAATATCTCCGTCATTTACTGAAATACCCTCATGCTCATGAGTGACGCACTAGCAACGAATATACCATGATAATGTATACGATAATGAAGATGACATCTTTTATGAATCCATTTAACTGTTGAGAATTAACGTGCAGTCCGATCCTTTTGTTAAGAATGCCCCGATCGGAAAAGGACTATGAAATGGTTAAGTCCACCTCCGATACTATGTATAAATCTGAATTGGTCAAATGAGAGATGACTACCATGGAAAAACTCATTTCCATCACTTCATACTCGCCTTGGCCAAGGATTTGCTTATTTAACGACCAATCTCAGATATCATATAACATCGCCTCACGCCGGAGGTTAACAGATCCTATTTTGACAATTACCTGTCAGTTCATACCACAAAAATAAAATGCGAAAAGCCTTAACCCACCTTATGGAAGACGAACATTGTCCAAACGTAGTATTTAGCCCCTTAATTTCTCAAGTCTGAGGATTAATTTGCACAATTCCCAACTAAATAGTAAACTATTAACCGGATATCGTGCAGTTTACTATTTATTATCAGATTCAATGATCCGTACACTGATGATCACTCATATGTTTATTAGTCCACATCATCATATTGTTCTGGCACTTCCCACGCCATCCTTTATCATTAACATCACTATGTTAATCAAAGGTAATAACATATGATAACCCGTACTCAATTATTCTAGTCCCAGTTGAATAATCTGAAGGGCTATGAATCGATTCTTAATGCTTATCATGTTGAAAAATGTACGAAATATCCTAAACCCTTTTAGAACATTTCTTTTCTCGGATAACCATTAGGAACATATTCATATCGAAGCGGAGAATATGAATATCCTACAAATGACATAGTGTATAAAACACATAAATATATTTTTATTAAGCCCTAATAAGGTCATCTCAAACTATAGCATTAGGGCATATCCTCAACAGTAAAACCCATAATAGGGGTACCAAATAAAGGTCCCCATTAAGAATATCAGTTAAGATTCCCAAATAAAACCCCTTAATAGAATACTATGTAAGAATCCTAAGATAGTTGTTAAACGAGAAATCCATCCGAGGATATCCGAACAAAATGCCAAAACCATAGTAGATAAGAATCCTAGAGTATGCTCCTCATATAACTCAACAATGAAAGCCAATTAAGAATTCAACCGAAGTACCAAATAAGAAGCCTAGTAGAAATCCACCAATTGAGAATCCCCATATGAAATCCATTCGAGCACCAATTTCCTTTCTCATGCTATCGGTAGAGCACTGATCAACACTTCCTCTTTCTGTTGGTCCATATCTTTAAGTAAGCCACTACTGATTATCTCTTTATAGGGGAGAGCGTTCACTTACCAATTCAAGGGACAATGCACCTATGCAATGGGCTAAACATAAAACAAATACTTATTACACATCATCGTATATATTCAAGGTAGTAAGTACTTTGGATATCACTTAAATGCAAGATTAACCACATAGATACATTTACCACACAGCTTTACATATTCCACAGTTAGGACATATAGGTGCACGAAATTCTAACCAACGCACACAACTACATATAATCATATATTATACCTATCACGTAACTTCCCTAATTCACACAAATATAGCACATAAAAACACATTTTCACTCAAATAGACACAAGCCCACATGTAAGCACATACTTATTCAAAACACACTACACATGCACACACTCGGGGCTCACTACCCAACAGACCGAGGACCCTATTGTGACGCCCGAGAACTTCACCGTACACATTATAACTATTGCATCTATTATTTGCGCATTCTTACTGTGCATTACTTGTTTCTTTATTATGTGATCACTATTCATCACGTTTTTCATCTACCTAATTACTTCGAATTAGCATTTTTTCTTAAATCACATTAATTATGTTAGAAATGAGAAAAATATGCTTTTGAACAATTTGTGTTAGGAGCTTTCGTTTAGAAAACGATTTAGAGAAATTAGTGAATGGTATTACGTAACTAAACTATGTGTTTTAATTAGCTAACATTAAATTGCACCTTAGGACTTGTTTTAAGCTAGCTAAACTCATTCTTTTAGGGTCCATATATACCCTAACTTAATACCTCACTTATATACTCAAACATATATCCTATAAGCTTATTACATAACAAAAAAAAGAGATAAAAGCTGAAACAGTCCCTCCCCTAAACCTGACAGCAGCATAGGAGAAGAAGAAGAGATTTTGGCTCATCAAATCGTCAATCCAAGCCAAGCCAAGCTAGGTTCAAGCCCTTCCACAAGTGTTCTAGCCTTCCCTTTGCCCCTATGCACAATTGGTGAGGGATTCTTGCATCTTTTGTGAATTGAAAGTTTATGTCAAAATGTTGAATTTCTAGATTTGTTAATGTTGGCTTATGATATGCTCAAATCTTGCTATACATGATGCATACATGTTGTAGAGACCACTTTTATGCTATTGTTTCGAGTTTTAACCAGTTGAAATCGATTGTTGATTCGTAGGGGTAAATAGTGATGGGATTTTTAGGGTTTGGTGAAAATGAACCTTCTAGCTTGATTTAATGGTCCAAATAGATGCTTTTGGTGCTAATGAAGGTAGTGTAAAGGCCCCGTAAGGTTTAATTGCTCGTAACTTAACGAAAACGCGAAATTGGTGACTTTTTAAAATGGGTTTTGGGGCTATCGCGGATCCAGGTTGATTTGGCCTTCACTTTTGGTATTCCTAGACTATTTAGGTTCTAATTTAGCTTTGTTAACTCCCGTTTGAGTCCCGGATGAGGTATGTACAGTACAAAGTCATAAGAGAGAATTTGGGACTTTATTGCTAAACGCGGGTAATTGGGAAACTTTGAGGGTCCTAAGGGTGTCTTATGAGTTATTTAGAAGTATGAAATAGGTCACTTATCAATCTAGAACCATAGCTTGAGTTTGGAAGGAAAATGGTTTGTGTTACAAAAGGGATCAAGTAGGAAATCGGTTGTCTCACGCTTCTATGAGCTTGTAACTGTTTCTTAGGTGTTTAAATGTGTTTTTAAGACATACTTGAGCTTTTGGTAAAGTTCTATGTGAAATGTGTTAATGCCCATTTGTAATCATTTAGTTGTTTATATGCTATTGTTATTGTTCTAACTGTTTTGAGAATAAACATCACAGTTAAAGAGAATCAAAGTTATATGTCTGTTTATAATGAAGTTGGGTTATTTTAATCAACTTGCTACACTATTGTTGTTAGTTGATTCTTAATTGGTTGGATACATGTTTAAATGTATTTGTATAACAACTTCATTTACTTGGAGAAATTGTGAATTGAATCATATGGTTACTAGTTAAAGATTGAGTAAACATGTTTATATTGTTTATTGATTGTATTGCATATGTGAAGCTATGCTTATATAACATATTGGTTTGGTGTTATATAGTGTTTCAACTTATATGAATTATCATTGCTATGTGTATATTGGTTATTATACTATTGCCTTTGCGTAATACTTAGAACATTAAAGAATGTTGCACATGTGATCACTTGGGTTATCTGTTGTTTAAATAATGATTAGAATGCATGTTGAACAATGAAATATATTGTTAGTTATGTGAATTAAAGGGAATCAAATAGAGTTGGATAAATTAATGGCTTTATGAACTAGCTTTAGTTGAGAATAAGGAATCATTTGTTATGCATATAGTTGATTGTATTAGGTAGTGAAAATTGAAAAGAATTGATGCTTTTGGAGAAATTGAAGGAATCTTGGCTTAATTCGCGCAGGTTTGGCTTCCTAAAAGGTGAGGGAGACTTCATCCTTATGTGCATAATAGTTTGTTTACTCATACCTAGATTATCTGCACTTATTGTCTATATATTGTGTGTGAGGGCAACCTACTTTGTTGTCCCTCAATTATGTGTTTATAGATTTATTCTATTGTTATCATTTTAAGTGCATTGCATCGTGGTTGCATAACCATTCGGGCATGGTAGTGTCGTGGAAACTAGGCGGCATCGGGCTTGCCGGTCTACCTCGGCTACCATGGTTGCCCAATCCCTCTATCGCTTGGGATGCCGCCTAGGGAGAGTTGGGTCGTAGGATTTTGGGGTACATCCGGAGTACACCCATTTTGGAGTTATAAAGGTGATGCCGGATTATCGATAACAGTGTCATTATTACATTCGGATTTCAGTTCGTGGCTCTTGGTTCGTGATTGAAGAACAAGTGAATCGTATCCTTTTTAATGTGTGGTAACTTGTTATTTTGGTTGCTCCTTAGTTGTTTTAAATGCCTATTGAGTTATCTGCAGCATTGCGTGTCCCCGGTAAACATTATCCCTCACTGAGCAATTGTGATTGCTTATACCTCGCTAAACATGTTTCAGGTGGCATAGTTGGAGGAGTTGCCTTGGTTGCTGTGTACTATTGCTTGAGATTGGAGTGTTTGCTTGGTAAATTATGGAAGGCTTTGTTTATATTATGTTTTGTTCTATTTTGTGCCTATGGGTTTGTATATATTTGGGGTTGTTGAAGAATTGTAATAGCTAGGTTATTGTAGGGCTTAAATGGTAGTAGATTGTAATAGTTTATATTTATTTCCTTTATGCTACTTTCTTGTGTGTCAATGGAAGTTGATAATTTTTTGGCTTTAGTTTATAAGAAAGTCTAATGGTTAATATAGAGTGGTATGATAAGCGGATTAAAAGAGATAAGGTTTCAAGGATTGTTACATGTATCTTTGGGTGTGTTTTCTATGTCTTGCTTAGGGCTCGGATGGCCTTGAAGCTAGGTTTTTTAATTAGAAATGGTGGTCTTATTGTTTTGTAGCTTTGTTGAATGTTTACAAGTTTCCAGAATATCCACGGTACAAGGGAGACTCTGTCCGTTTTCCCTAAAATTTTGTGATCGGGTTGGAATTAGGTTAAGAATAGCATGGTTATTAAAGCCTCTGGTCTCTTGGAGGTCGAGGCGTTACACATGTCCCGGTTGTGAGCTAACTATGCTTTGATACCACCTGTAACACTCCGATCTCTCACGAGACCGGAGCCCCGATCTAATACCCAATGGCACAAAAAATGAGAGAAAACAAACAGGGTTTCCCCTGTTTCTAAGCCTAACTGGTTACCTGTAAATAAAAGATAAAACCACTAACCACATTCTATAACATTCTCAACAACTCCAAACTTCAACCCCGCAACTTCTCCCAGCTTCAAGGCCATCCGAGCCTTAAGCAAGACATAGTAAACATACAAGCATGCATTTTGACAACTCTTGAAATTCTATGTTTTAAATATGCTTATCTTACCACTATAATATTCTCTATCTATCTTTCTTATGAATTAGGTCCGCCAACCATTCAACATATGCAAGCATGCAGCTATTGGACAATAAATGTAATTCACTAGAGTTATTAAAGCCAACAACATCTATCAAACCATACCTAACCTACCATACTAACAACTAATAATACGAACTCACATTACAAAAATATTTCATCTATGAATTATATACAAGTCCAACCAAATCATAAATGAAATACAACATCATAAAGGTACAGTAATACAAAACTACACATAGGTCCGAGCACGTGACACACAAGACTCCCAATCTAGAGCAATCAAGGAATAACTTCACTTCTTCCTCTCAATCCTTAAAGGACCAAACTTGAAATGGTTAGAAAGAGGGGTGAACATACAACACATGTATACTCAGTGAGGGAGGGAACAATTAATCGGGATGGTTTGCGAAACCATTTTCATGCAATGCAACAGATAATTACAAGAAACAGTAACTATACAAATAAAAGAATAGTTAAACAATAAATTATTTCACATTTTAAAAGGATACAATCGATAACCCTTATCACTCCATTTCTTGAACCATGAACCACGATCCACGAACCACGAACCACGAACCTTGATTTGCCGGCATCCAAGATGCCAATGGGTACTCCGGATGTACCCAAACCTACGACCCAACATCCCCTAACAATCTCCAAACCAGGCGAATGAGGGAATAACAAATGGAGCTAAGGCTACCAACACTAGCAAGCCCGATGCCGCCCAACGAGGCCATCGCATCCACCGTGACAATAAGGTTGCACAACTATCGATATAAAACTACAGAAAGCAACGATGAAACAATATAACAACAAAAGCCAATAAACACATAATTGAGAGACAACAAAGTAGTATGTGTGAGACCCCGAATTTTCTCTTATTGGTAATTACGTGTTTTGACCTGTTTATATGTTATTTGAATTAAAATGTGATAATAATGTGATTATTACTTCTATTACATGATATGTAAGCATTCATGAAATTTTCATAAAAATCTGCATTGAAAATTTTATCGTCGAGTTTTGTGAATAGTATTTTTGAAATACGTCCGCTATAATTTTGAAACTGGTCTTTTAAACATTTCAAAACCTAATCCTCAGATATTAATAGACTTGTGTTTGATAAAAACTGATTCTAAAACGAATTAGGAATTTAAATGGATTTTAACGTCTTCTTTTGCAAAAATTGAGTTTATACCCTAGATGTGTGTATATGTGTGCATGTAAAAATTATTGTCAACTAAGTTAAGTTTACTAGATATAGTATTTATAGTAGTTTATATATATATAAGCAAAATAGTCTAAAACAACTAAAAACTAAAAAAAGATGACAACTTTGACTTTTGCAAAAATATTGACCAAGCCTTATATATGCATAATATACTTATAATGCTCATAAAATAAACTCAAAACACACTCAAAACTCACACACATAGCAGAAAATCCAAGGAGAAAAAAAGAGGCATTTTTGCTTAGGTTTTCAACTAGATTTCTTCATAGATTTTGCAATTCAAAGTTTGAAATCGCTTGTTGGGCATCCATTCTACACATTCCTAACATCATTTGGCATCAAAGGTGAGAGAAAAATATAGTTCATTATTTCAAAGTTAAGTTGAGATTTTAGTTGATGCATTGTTAGTTGTTATTTTGTTAAATTGATGGTAGATTATTGCTTAGAAGATGACAATGACCAATTATATGCGTTTATATGCATTTTGAACGGTAATAACATGTATTTCTAATTTCTGGACATTTAAATTGATTTATTGGCTTATAGTTGGATAATTGTTATTGTAGTGGTTGGAATTGAATGGTTGTTACTTCTATAGGCTTGTTAATTATTGTGTAGTAATGTTGTATTTCCAAATTTTCAATTTGAATGCCGTAGCAAAAGTACGAAAAATTCAGCCTAGGTGTATTGTCAAAATTAGGGTTGTTGGGCTTGTTTTGGACGACTTTTGGTTTGGTTCCAATGGCGTTAATGTAGTTGCATGTGTGGTTGAGTGATAGGAAAAGGTTCAGGGGTTGTTTGATTAGTAGATTGTAAGTTGTGAATCTTAGAAGTTTGTGTAGTATTTCTTTGAAATGTTAAAATGTTGTCTTTAGTTGGTTGGTGGTGTTTGAGTAGTTGTTTCATGGATTATTGTTGAGGAGATTTGGGTTTGGAAGTATGTTGATATGTGTGATAGGTTGGGTGGCCTACTTTGTCATCTAACTTGGTCTTCTTAGTTGTTTAATTGATGTTATGTTGATTGGAATATTGTTAACTAATTGATGATTGATTATGGTCTAGAGGACAACCTACTTTGTTGTCTTACCAGAATATGAGACGTTTATTATTATTGTCATAAGTCTTGATAGTGTGTGCCACCTCTCGGGCAGCGTTTGGCTGTCGAGTTGATAACGACATGACTATCATAGACTACCCCTAGCTCGCATGAGCAGAGATTGTGAAACCCCACTTTCTTGCTTATCTCGATTTACGTGCTTTGTCTCGTTTTGCGTGCATATGACCTGTTTATGTGCTATAGGACCTAGAAAGTTATAATTTTGATGTCAATACTTCTAATACGTGCCAAATGTGCATTCATGAAATTTTCATAAAAAACGGGATCAGGAATTTTATCGTCGATTTTCAGTGAATAGTGTTTTCGAAACACGTCCGCTATAATTTTGAAACTGGTCTTTTTAACCCTTCTAGACCTAGTCCACGGACTTTAATAGACCTGTGTTTGATGAAAATGGTTTTAAAATCGGCTTAAGAATTTATTAGGGTTTTTACACCGACTTTTGCGAAAATCGAGTTTTAAGCCGACTCGGGTGAAATTGTTGGATTGTAAAACTTCTTGTCACCTAAAAATAATCCACTTGAGATATCTTGGGGGTTGCATAATTATTTTTAACTTGGTGAGCAATAAAAATGCAATTAAAGTCATTAAAACACAAAAATACTAATTTAAATTAACTTTGACTTTAATTAATTATTTGACCTTATAAGCTAATGTCCTCAACACACACTCACACAACACAAAAACACCATCACACACACACACAAGGCCGAGAGAAAAGAGGGAGAAAAAGAAAGAGAAAACTCAAGCTTTTCAATCCAATTTTTCAAGGAAAAACCTAGTTTTTGTCCGTGAAACTTCGCACCGACTTGGATTCTGCTTGTTGGGCACGCATAGCACGCATTCCTAGGCTTGTATCGCATCAAAGGTGAGAGAAAAATTCTAGATCTCAAAATGTCATTTTTGTGTTTTTGCGTATAAATGAAGATTGAACCGTTAGAATTGAAATCTGATGATAGATTATTGCTCCTTGCATGCTAGGGATCATTATATACTAATACTACGAATTTCTGTCGGATGTAGCATAATTTTTATTTTTCGGGTATTTAATTTTGATTTAAAATGTTTAAAGTTGAATTAAATGAGTTGTGTTGATCGAAATCGATTGCCGTCGATTTCTAAATACTTGATAATTACGTGTTAGCGCTGTTGTAATGCCGAATTTTCGATTACATTGTTTGTGTGAAAATCCGGAAAATCCAGCCATGACATCTTAGGATTTTAGGGTTATCGGGCATGATTTGGAGGTGTTATGGTGGATTTCCAAGAAGGCTAATGTAGTAGGTTGAATGGGTGAGTGATAGGAACTGATTTGGCAATGTTTGGATTAGTAGATTGTAAGTTATGAATTTTAGAAGTTTAGGTTGTCATTCTTTAATTTCTTGAACGATGCCTTTAGATGGTTGGGTAGTGTTCGAGTGATGAATGGTGAGTTGTTGTTGAGTAATTTAGAGTTTAATTATGTATATTATGCATGTCCGGTTAGATGGCCTACTTTGTCATCTAACTACGTTGTTTGTTGTTTAATTTATTATTGATGTTATATTGATGTTATTGATTGATTATTATTGAGTTCGGGAATCGGGCACTTTTGTTGCTGATCTCCCAATTGTTTGATTGATGATTGATTTTTGATTGATGATTATGGAGTCTTGGTATGTGTGTGCCACCTCTCGGGCAGCGTCGGGCTGTCGGGTTGATAACGGCATGACTGCCATAGGCTACCCCCAGCTCGCATGACGGAGGTGTCATGGAGGGAGGGGCTAGTGAGGTACCTCGGGTGCGTGAGTAATGAGGAGTTATAAGAAGAATGGTTGAGATCGTGATGGCGTTTGGAGCTACACCAACTAGAGAGAGTATCCTTTATTGAATGGTCATATAGTTATGTGATGATAGTATTATTTATGTTATTGTGTGTTTACTGACTCAAAGGATTATTCCAAGGAGTTTAGTAGACCTTGCTCGAGATCTATCGGATCCTCACTGGGCTTATTTATATAAGCTCACTCTCTATTATTGCATGCATACAGGTGTACTTTTACAGGATTACGGGTACGTGCCTCCTGAAGAGGAGAATGTGGAAAATGTGTCTTACGTGGATGAGTCCTATGTTCCAGAGTCTTATCCATGATGTCGTACATGTTTTATTATCTTGTAAATTAACTTAGTAGACTTTTATCTGCTTTATAGTTTATAATGTATAAGATGTTGATAAGTTAATGAATTAGTTGATGTTGTCTTAGTAGCTTCTCTTTTGTTTATGATTAGGTTGCTCGATTGGCTCAATATGTTTTTGTATTGTATATTAAGGGTTAATGTATTATGTTGGAACGGAGGCGCATAACTATGAATGAGTTGATGAAAGAATGTTTAATGTATGAAATGGTTGCGTTGTATGTTGTTAATTTGATTGTGGAGTTGGTTGGTGATTTGTGGAGTTTGATGTATGTGGTTATTAAGGGTTGGTTTAGAGCCCTGATGTTCATGTTACTGTCGTTATGCTGTCGAAATTCCGTTGCGTCCTGACTGATTGTAAGAGGGGTCGAGTTGGGGCGTGACAGTTTAAGTGGTATTAGAGCTTGATTAGCTGTTAGCTGGGGTATCCTCGGAATGTGGGTAGTGGTCTAAGCATGCAAGTATGTATTAAGTGAAAGAAAAGTGAAACATATGTTAATATGTTTATGTGATTAATTTACTTATGTGTCTAACTTTCTATGTGACCAGTATGCCTTGTGTGTTAAGTGAACTAATGTGGTCAATATGTTTTATGTGATAACGTGTTATACGTACTCAATGTGTTATAATTAATGTGCATTATGTGATTAATGTGTATTATGTGACAATTGTGTTTTATGTGATTTTGTGCCTTGTGTGAAGTTAGTTGTTTATGTGCTTTTAATTGTTTATAACTAGCTTATGTGAAACAACGTGCTTTAGGTGCTCAATGTACTTTAAGTGACCAATGTGAGTTACGTGATCAACTTGTCTTATGTGAAGTTTGTTGCTTATGTGACTTTAATTGTTTATAACTTACTTCTGTGATATAACCTGTTTATGTGATGTTGGCTTCTTATATGTTGAATTGTGTGTTATGTGATAATGTTGCATTGTATGATAATTGCGCATTACGTTATACTTGTCTTTCATATGATATAGTTGCATACATGTTTTAACTCGTGAGTGACCTTTTAATCTCTAGGGTGACTGTAAGAGTTTTCGGAAATAGTGGTAGGTCATGATTTTGAATTATTATTATTCTAGAAGTTTATCAGTTAGATTTTAATTGTTATGTTTATGGATTTTAGTTTCGGCTTAGTGAATTGATCTTGATGTTCCTTTAGCGAGAATGAAGTTGTTCGAGGAAAATAGCAATGTATCTTGATGATTATAATTACTTTTGTTGCCATGTTTAACTTGTTATTACTTGGAGATGAATCATAAGTTGAGGTTTCCGTGAGGCTGTGATTAGACACTTTTGGAGTCTCAACTCAGATTATACTTTCTTGAGGTTATTTTAGAATGAATTTATTTGAGGAATTAGTGATGTATATTTGTGAATGGAATGAAGTGTGGTATAACATGTGAATATTTCTACTATTTGGGATTGCTATATTATTAATGGGTATTTTGGAGTTTTGATCTTTAAACCTTGGAGACAATTGGAGTGATTCCTGACTAAAGTTACTTTATTTGAAGATGCAATTGTTCGAAGATAGAATTATTTGAGGAAATAAGAATGCATTTTGGTGACTGAACATTTACTTACCTACATCAAGCTTTTGAGTTCTAGGTGGTATGACTCTCTAAATTGTTGATTGGAAATTCTCTTGTGTTATAATGGGTTAATATGAATATGTATTGTGTTGTCAGATTTTGGAGTCTTCATTAGTTAAACTTGTTGGGTAATCAGTGATTTATCTTGTTTAGTGATTGGTCTGGTACGGAATGTAAAATTTTGGAGTGATTTATCTTGTTTGGTGATTGTTATGACTCCTTAGGTTCTCTAGGTCTCCTTAGTGTCTTGATTTGGAGGAAGATAGATTATAGGATTTGACTTGTTGGTGTTCAAATGTGTAGGTGGGACACCCTTCTTGTGCTTCATAATTCTATCAGTCTTATTATTATCTTTTACTCTATTCTCACTTATTTGAGAGAGAGTTACACTTTTCTAGCATATCAATTGTTTCTTGAAAGTTTTGCTTATTGGATTAATGGATCCTATACTCATTTGACATTGTTTCCATTCTTAACATTCATATTTGCTTCTTATAGCAGTGTCGCTTATTGGAGTTAAGGTTTGAGACTTCTATATTTCATTCTATATCTCTAGCCATTCGTTTCAATATTTCATTTCATCCTATTACTATTCATTTGAAAGTAATTTTTCCTTTGGTATACCATTTTACTTATTCGAATTTCACTTGCTTGATGTACTCCCTACCTAAGTACATCATTGTCATTCTTGTTGATCTTTGTTAATCCTATTGTTTTATTATTAAATCCAGAGTCATTACTTTGCTTGTAATTGCTCACTCAAAGTACTCGGCACTGTCCTATTGTTATCATTTCTTATTCGTACTTCTTTGGTTATTGCGTGCTGAGATACTCATTATCTTGACACTCATATTTTCTATTGAATTAATCATCTCTTGTCTCTTAATTTTATTTCACCTCAAGTACAACTTACTTGTTGGTTCTTTGAACAATCATCGAGAATTGAAATATCTACTTGTTCAGGAAATTTTGTTCAACATACTCAGCACTGTTTTGACTCGCCATTATCCTTTGTTCGTACTTATTTAACTAAAAGGTGCTGAGACATTTCTTATCTTAGTTATCATGCTTCCTTATTAAACTATTAACCTCTTGATTCTCTAACTTGTTTGACCTCTTGTTCCCTTGATTGTTGGCTCGAATATGACTTTCCATACTCTTATTTCCTTGTAAATTTCATAAGAGCCATATTCTGACAAATGTCACTTTTGAGATATTTCCTTGATCAATAATCATTCATGTTATCGTGATTGAGTTTTTAAACCCTCGGGGTGTTCATAGAACTCTTTTGTGTAGTAGGAGATGATTGATAAGTAGTGGTGTCATGCTAGGACTTTGGAGTTGTGATTTCTTTCATATGCAATAAGATATTAAGTAGGAGAGAATTATGAATTGGAGATTGTCTTGGAACTATGATCGTCAACTTGCAGTCAACAGAGGTTGTTCTTTTGAGGTCTTTGGTTAGTTGTCATCCTAAGAGATAAATGAGAACTAAGAGAAGTATTGTTATGCGTAACGATTGAGGATTTAATTGTCTATCAATTCGAGAATTGCGCGGACGCAATTGTTTTAAGGAGGGGAGAATGTGAAACCCCACTTTCTTGCTTATCTCGATTTACGTGCTTTGTCTCGTTTTGCGTGCATATGACCTGTTTATGTGCTATAGGACCTAGAAAGTTATAATTTTGATGTCAATACTTCTAATACGTGCTAAATGTGCATTCATGAAATTTTCATAAAAAACGGGATCAGAAATTTTATCGTCGATTTTCAGTGAATAGTGTTTTCGAAACACGTCCGCTATAATTTTGAAACTGGTCTTTTTAACCCTTCTAGACCTAGTCCACGGACTTTAATAGACCTGTGTTTGATGAAAATGGTTTTAAAATCGGCTTAAGAATTTATTAGGGTTTTTACACCGACTTTTGCGAAAATCGAGTTTTAAGCCGACTCGGGTGAAATTGTTGGATTGTAAAACTTCTTGTCACCTAAAAATAATCCACTTGAGATATCTTGGGGGTTGCATAATTATTTTTAACTTGGTGAGCAATAAAAATGCAATTAAAGTCATTAAAACACAAAAATACTAATTTAAATTAACTTTGACTTTAATTAATTATTTGACCTTATAAGCTAATGTCCTCAACACACACTCACACAACACAAAAACACCATCACACACACACACAAGGCCGAGAGAAAAGAGGGAGAAAAAGAAAGAGAAAACTCAAGCTTTTCAATCCAATTTTTCAAGGAAAAACCTAGTTTTTGTCCGTGGAACTTCGCACCGACTTGGATTCTGCTTGTTGGGCACGCATAGCACGCATTCCTAGGCTTGTATCGCATCAAAGGTGAGAGAAAAATTCTAGATCTCAAAATGTCATTTTTGTGTTTTTGCGTATAAATGAAGATTGAACCGTTAGAATTGAAATCTGATGATAGATTATTGCTCCTTGCATGCTAGGGATCATTATATACTAATACTACGAATTTCTGTCGGATGTAGCATAATTTTTATTTTTCGGGTATTTAATTTTGATTTAAAATGTTTAAAGTTGAATTAAATGAGTTGTGTTGATCGAAATCGATTGCCGTCGATTTCTAAATACTTGATAATTACGTGTTAGCGCTGTTGTAATGCCGAATTTTCGATTACATTGTTTGTGTGAAAATCCGGAAAATCCAGCCATGACATCTTAGGATTTTAGGGTTATCGGGCATGATTTGGAGGTGTTATGGTGGATTTCCAAGAAGGCTAATGTAGTAGGTTGAATGGGTGAGTGATAGGAACTGATTTGGCAATGTTTGGATTAGTAGATTGTAAGTTATGAATTTTAGAAGTTTAGGTTGTCATTCTTTAATTTCTTGAACGATGCCTTTAGATGGTTGGGTAGTGTTCGAGTGATGAATGGTGAGTTGTTGTTGAGTAATTTAGAGTTTAATTATGTATATTATGCATGTCCGGTTAGATGGCCTACTTTGTCATCTAACTACGTTGTTTGTTGTTTAATTTATTATTGATGTTATATTGATGTTATTGATTGATTATTATTGAGTTCGGGAATCGGGCACTTTTGTTGCTGATCTCCCAATTGTTTGATTGATGATTGATTGATGATTGATGATTATGGAGTCTTGGTATGTGTGTGCCACCTCTCGGGCAGCGTCGGGCTGTCGGGTTGATAACGGCATGACTGCCATAGGCTACCCCCAGCTCGCATGACGGAGGTGTCATGGAGGGAGGGGCTAGTGAGGTACCTCGGGTGCGTGAGTAATGGGGAGTTATAAGAAGAATGGTTGAGATCGTGATGGCGTTTGGAGCTACACCAACTAGAGAGAGTATCCTTTATTGAATGGTCATATAGTTATGTGATAATAGTATTATTTATGTTATTGTGTGTTTACTGACTCAAAGGATTATTCCAAGGAGTTTAGTAGACCTTGCTCGAGATCTATCGGATCCTCACTGGGCTTATTTATATAAGCTCACTCTCTATTATTGCATGCATACAGGTGTACTTTTACAGGATTACGGGTACGTGCCTCCTGAAGAGGAGAAGGTGGAAAATGTGTCTTACGTGGATGAGTCCTATGTTCCAGAGTCTTATCCATGATGTCGTCCATTTTTTATTATCTTGTAATTTATCTTATTATCCTTTTATCTGCTTTATAGTTTATAATGTATAAGATGTTGATAAGTTAATGAATTAGTTGATGTTGTCTTAGTAGCTTCTCTTTTGTTTATGATTAGGTTGCTCGATTGGCTCAATATGTTTTTGTATTGTATATTAAGGGTTAATGTATTATGTTGGAACGGAGGCGCATAACTATGAATGAGTTGATGAAAGAATGTTTAATGTATGAAATGGTTGCGTTGTATGTTGTTAATTTGATTGTGGAGTGGGTTGGTGATTTGTGGAGTTTGATGTATGTTGTTATTAAGGGTTGGTTTAGAGCCCTGATGTTCATGTTACTGTCGTTATGCTGTCAAAATTCCGTTGCGTCCTGACTGATTGTAAGAGGGGTCGAGTTGGGGCGTGACAGAGATTCCATGGAGGGAGGGGCTAGATGAGGTACCTCTGGTATGTATTATGGGAGTTACAAGAAGTTGGTTGAGATCGTGATGGCATATGGAGTTATACCAACTAGTGTATCCTTTCTTAATTGAATGGTTATTTATGTGGCTTGAATTGAAATGTTGATGTTAATGAAGTTTAGTATGTGTTATTGTTCATAGGATGATTTCCCGAGTGGTAAAGTAAATGATTTCAAAACATCTTTCGAATCCTCACTGAGCTTTGTTATATATAAGCTCACCCTCATTTGTTTATTGTTATCAGGTGTAACAGAGCCAGTTTTTGGGTACAACCCTCAGGAAGCTGAGAATGTGCCTTTTGTTGAGGAGTCATATGTGCCAGAGTCTTATCCATGATGTCTTACCTCAAGTTCTCTGTTTGCTATCTTGTATATTAGAACTAGTTGTATTGTACTTACTTTGAACTATATATTGTATAAGATGTTATAATGATAGTGAAAAGTACCATGCTAGTTTAGTAGTCTTACTTTGGATTATGAGTAGGTTGCTAGTCTAGTTTTATATCAAGTATGCCTATGTATAGTATAACTTGTGGTATGTTGTTGAAACGCAGGCATATGACTTGTGGTTGGTATGCTGTATGGTTGTTTAATATATGGTGTTAGATGTATTGAATGTTGGTGATGGTTGTGGAGCAGTTGTTGAAATTTGGAGTTGGTTGTGTGATGTTATAAAGGGTTGGTTAAGAGCATTGTTGTCTATATTACAGACGTTATATTGCCGAAATTCCGTTGCGTCCTGATTGATCATAAGTGGGGTCGAGTTGGGGCGTGACAGGTTGCCCTTACACACAATATGGTAACCAATAAACACACACTACTTTAATAATTATACTAAAACACACAATCTAGGAGCACGAAAATAATCTATTATGCACATAAGGACGAAAACTCCCTCACCTCTACTAAGCTCTAGGACGCAAGATTTGTATTCACATCACTCTCAATCACCTTGTACCTAAGACCAACCATTACTTCAATTATTCTTTAACTACAATGCTTATCAATTATCTACCAGCTTAGCTAACTTATAGTCTCACCCATTTAGCATACAATATCTATTAGAATTCTATCTTTAACAGGATGCCACCTTATATGCTTTAACTTAACATATGTTCCAAGTAACCATTCTAGTAGTATAGTGTACAAGTCTTAAACATAACTTCTCTCATGCAACACAAAATACAAGCAATATAAATATTATAACAAGATATAAGCATTAAACATGGAAATAACTATATGTGCACAAAGGGGTCAGACTTAGTGTGTATTTTACTAGGTACATTTAATAGTTAGGGATTATAAATAAATTAACTAGGTAGCAATTTTAACCTATGAAATAAAAGAATTGGTGTGTTAAGTAATTAGATAATATTCGATCTAATATCTTCAAAATAAACTATGTAGCAATGGTAAATTTAAGCACGATTTATTTGGGTTAGCTACTGGAAGCTAATTAGAGAAGCTAACTTATAACATATTAAATCTGGAATGGAAATAAGTAATCCTAGCTTATAAGATGAAGTTATTTGCTTTAATACTAATATTTAGAAATATACTTAGATTTGTTGCTTAAGAACTAAGTTAAATTAGTTAAGAGTGTTAAGAACTAAGTATTACATGGGTTGCTCTATAAAGTAATTATTTTAGTTAGATAAACTAAGAATGTTAGTCCTCATTCGAACAAAAACAAATTGGTTTATTTAGCTTTTAAACCATGAAGTCTCCTAATGATTTTACTATAGTGACTTTTGATCAAATATTTTCTAAGCTATACCCGATTCACCACCACTGCACTAGCTCAAGCTTAATCCACGCCATCAACGAGTTTACTATAAGTTTCATCATCGTCAATCATCTTTTGTCTTCACCGCCATTATACACCAATTAAAGTTAATCAAAGGGTCTATAAAAGCTTGCACATTCGATAGATTAAAATAACACACAAAAATGGAAGTTAGTGATATATATTAATTTCACAACTATAAAATCAGCTTAACAGCAGCACAAGCACGATTTAAAGGTGCAGCTTAGCTTAACGTGGAAATTGACTTTATATACTGAAGTTGAATGTTTACATGCTCGAAGTTCCTGGCCTGCCATATTGTAAAAGTTAGAGTTTGTTTGTATTAATCTCGGGTAGAAGGGTAGCTGTGCTCAAACCTCAGTTTGTAATAGCCAAGTAGTTCTCAAGTTTTGGATGATGTAACACCCTTTGTACCAAAATTATTGTTTAACAACTAGTTATTATTAAAGATATCTATACTTTACTTTTTTTAATGTTATTAACATGAGACCGCAATGACAATATACACAGACTTTGACCTAATCTTGAGAAGGGTTGAAGAAGGGTTAGGTTGGAGTTGTTATACCTTCGACTCGAAATGATGTAGATATTACTCCCGAGCATCGTAATGCTACCACAAGTCAGAAGACTAAGGCCTTAGGGATTTCCACATTCCTTGTAATAGCTTCGGCCCTTTGCTTTGTATAATTTTCCTTTTATCATAATGAAAGAAAAAAATTTATACTTCGAGCTAGGATGTTAACACTTTATTTCTTTTGTTCCTTTGTTATTCATTGATTGCCGAGATGACACTTAAAATAATATAAACCACAAACTTTATACAAATTTGAACTTGCACTTAGCTAATTAATCAACCGAGGTAATCTTGTCCTTTCTCTTTGTCGAACTTGAGCACTTATTTCAATCTTCAATCGTCCGAGATGTTAGGATAATTTCAATCCCAAATGGATTTTGATCGTAGGTGATGGTGATTTTGATTTTTTTAAATCTTTTCATCGGCACCTTTGGCCTTATGCCCTTCTTTAAGGACTTTCGTAGGTCGTTTATGACCTTTTCGTCAGCACTTTTGGCCTTTTGCCCATTTATCATATTTTCGTCGGTCGTTTATGACCTTTTCGTCAGCACTTTTGGCCTTTTGCCTATTTATGTGACTTTCGTCGGTCATTTGTGATGTTTCATCGGCACTTTTGGTCTTTTGCCTAATTATGGGACTTTCATCGGTCATTTGTGACCTTTCATTAGCTCTTTTGGCCTTTCGTGCTTGTTTGTGAGGAAAAATATGTACTTAAAATAAATACACAAAATGCCAAGGAAAAAAAGATTTTCATTAACATTATTGAGCCATTACACAAAGTATTTTTTCAAATGCTCGGCATTCCAAACTTTTTTTAGTTCTTTCCCCTTGGCGTCCTCCAGGTGATAGGTCCCCGGTCAAACGTCTTTTATCACTTTGTATATGGGAAACCCCAGATTTCACCTTTGCATAGAATTGCTTGTTTTGACATGTTTACGTGTTATATGAGTTAGAATGCGCTAATTCTGTGATTTATATTCCTATTACATGCTATGTGTGCATTCATGAAATTTCTTCAAAATCGACATCATAAATTTTATCGTCGGTTTTTGTGAATAGTATTTTGAACACACGTTCGCCAAAATTTTTGCACATGTATTTTAAACGTCTTAAAACCTAGTCCTCGGATATTAATAGACTCGTGTTTGATTAAAATGGATTTTAAATTGGATTAGAAAATTTAAAAGTTTTTACACCTTCTTTTGTCAAAATCGAGTTTTAAACCGAGTCGGGTGTAACTATGTGCATATGGAAATTTTTGTCAACTAAAAATATACTACTGAAAATAGTCTAAGTGTTAAATGCATATATGTGAGCAAAAGTAGTCTAAAAGATAATTAAAAGACTAAAAATACTAAATAAAAGACTAGAAAAACCAACTTTGACCTTAGCATTTTTATTTGACTTGGCATTTATATACATAATATATCATAAAACAAAAGCTCAAACATCACAAAAACACACACACATGGCCGAAACTCTTGGGGCATTTTTGCTTAGTTTTTGAAGAAAAATTTTCAATAGAACTTGCAATCCAAGGCCAAAACTCTTCAACCAAAACTTGATTTCACTTGTTGGGCACCTATTGTACACCTTTCTAGCATCATATAACATCAAAGGTGAGATAAAAATTTTAGATCTTAAAATGCTATTTTATGTCATTTTCATATAATTGAATTTTTATCCGATGAAATGTTAAATTGTTGTTAGATTATTGCTCAGTAGATGCCAATGATAATTTATGTGCGTTTATACAAGTTTTGAACAGTGGTAGCATGTATTTCTATTTTTTTAGGTATTAAAGTTGAGTATTTGGCTTATTGTTGAATACTTGTTGTTGTGGTGGTTGGAATTGGTTGGTTGTTGCTTTTAAAAGTTTGTTAATTATGGGGTAGTAATGTTGTAATGCCGAATTTTTGATTTGGATGTCGTGGTGAAAGTCCAAAAAATTCAGCCTGAGTGCATTGCGAAATTAGGGTTGTCGGGCTTGCAAAATTAGGGTTGATGCCAAATGATGTTAAGAATGTGTAGAATGGATGCCCAACAATCAATTTCAAGCTTTGAATGAAGTGATTTGGACTTGAATTGCAAAATCTATGAAGAAATCTAGTTGAAAACTTTTTAAAAAAATGCCTCTTTTTTTCTCCTTAGATTTTTGGCTTTGTGTGTGAGTTTTGAGTTTATTTTATGAGCATTATAAGTATATTATGCATATATAAGGCTTGGTCAATATTTTTGCAAAAGTCAAAGTTGTCATCTTTTTTAGTTTTTAGTTGTTTTAGATTATTTTGCTTATATATATATAAACTACTATAAATACTATATCTAGTAAACTTAACTTTGTTGACAACAATTTTTACATGCACACATATACACACAACTTGGGCATAAACTCAATTTTTTCAAAAGAAGACGTTAAAATCTATTTTAATTTTTAATTCATTTTAGAATTAGTTTTTATCAAATATAGGTCTATTAATATCCGATGACTAGGTTTTAAAACGTTTAAAAGACCAGTTTCCAAATTATAGAGGACGTGTTTCAAAAATACTATTTACAAAACTCGACGATAAAATTTTCAATGCAGATTTTTATGAAAATTTCATGAATGCTTACATAGCATGTAATAGGAGTAGAAATCACAAAATTAGCAGATTCTAATTCAAATAACACATGTACAAGTCAAAACACGTAATTTCACATAAGGATGAAATTTGGGGTTTCACATTCTTCCCCCCTTAAAGAAATTTCATCCTCAAAATTCTTACTTGCTGCTCAGAATAAATCTGGGTATTGTTGTTGAATCTGATCCCTTATTCCCCAAGTAGCCTCTTCAATCCCATGACGTTTCCACAATACTTTAACCATCGGAATCTTCTTCGACCTCAACTCATGTTCCATCTAATCAAGAATGCGAATTGGTTGTTCATCATAAGTCAAATTCTCACGAAGTTGTAACGGCTCTGGTTCAAGAATATGAGAATGATCATAATAATACTTCCTCAAAGTAGACACATGGAAAACATCATGAACATTAGAGAAGTTCTCTGACAAAGCTAACCGATATGCCAACTTGGCAACTCGGCCAATAATCTCAAACAGCCCTGCTAACCTTGGACTCAGCTTACCACCTTTTTCCATGATGAGCAAAACCCTTACGAGGAGACAATTTCAAGAAAACTCAGTCCCCGACTGCAAACTCCAAATCCCGACGGCGTTTATTAGCATAACTCTTGTATCTGCCCTGCGCTGTTAGCATTATCTGCCTGATCAACTGTACATTCTAAATCTTCTCTAGAAACTCTAGCATCATAGTCGGATCAATAACCTTCATCTCCCCTACTTCATCCCAAGTAAAACTGGTTCATTTCTGAGTTAACTTCGAAAGTGGTCCTGCAATCTTAGAAAAGTCCTTCACAAACCTGCGGTAATAACCTGCCAAACCAAGGAAGCTATGAACTTCTGAAACATTCTCCGACCTCTTCCAAGACATCACCACTTCAATCTTAGTGGGATCTACTGAAATACCCTTTTGAGTAATCACATGGCCAAGAAAAGATATTCGTTGTAGCCAGAATTCACATTTGTTGAACTTCGCAAACAACTGATGCTCCTGAAACTTCTGTAGGACAAGTCGTAGATATTGCTCATGCTCCGATTCAGTCTTAGAATATACCAAGATATCATCAATAAAGATTACCACAAACTAGTCCAAGTACAGCTGAAAAACTCGATGCATAAGATCCATGAATGTTGTCGGTGCATTAGTTAGTCCAAAAGGCATAACTACAAATTCATAATACTCGTACCAAGTCTTGAAAGCAGACTTTGGAACATCCTCCGTACAAATCCAAAGCTGATAATACCCCTGCCTCAAGTCAAACTTAGAGTAGACTTTGGCCCCCTGAAGTTGATCAAACAACTCATCAATTAGTGGCAAAAGATACTTGTTCTTGATGGTCACTTGATTCAAACCACGATAATCGATACATAATCTCAACGTCCCATCCTTCTTCTTCATGAATAAAACGGGTGCTCCCCACGGTGAAGAACTCTGTTTTATGAAACCCTTCTCTAATAACTCCTGCAACTGAGTTTTCAGCTCTTTAAGTTCAGCTGGTGCCATCCGGTACGCTGATTTAGAAATAGGTTGAGTACCAGGAATTAGATTAATCACAAACTCAATATCTCTCTCTGGTGGCAATCCTGGCAACTCCTCGGGAAATACATTGGGATATTCCCGAATTATTAGAACTTCTTCCAGCTTTAGCTTATCAGATGGCTTGTTGATTAAATAAGCTAGATAACCTGAACACCCCTTACTCACTACCTTAATAGCTTTAATTGATGAGATAATGAAATCGTCTTAGCATCCTGGTTCCCTGCTACCTCGACCACTGGTTGTTCTAGCAACTGAAACTGTACCACCTTTGTTCTACAGTTTAACTGAGAATCATACTTGGCAAGCCAATCCATACCAAGATAACGTCATACCCTCAGATAGGAAATAAGATAAGGCCCGAAGGAAAATCCTGACCCTTAACATGTATTTTGCAATCTTTACATACTAAGCCAGTCATATATTTATCAGTCAAAGAAGTACTAATCTCAACCACATAAGGTAACCTCTCAGGTTGCACATTAACACGTTGCACACAGGTAGGTTTAATGAAAGAATGTGTGGCAATAGAATCAATCAATACCTTAACAAGTTGATTGAGTATAAGAAAGTTACCTTCTACAACTGCCGCTGCCTCAGGTATCTCCTCTAAGTCCACTGCGTAGGCCTGAGCTTGAACCCGCTGCTATTGAGGTGCACTGCCTGTAGGTCTACCCTGCATGGCTTGCTGGCTGACTCTTAGATCTCTGATACCTAGGACAATCTCTCGCCATGCAATGGTTGCTACCGCAACCTAAACATGTCTCTTCCTTTGCCTGACAGTCGGCCTCCAAATGGCCCTTACGTTTACAATAAGCACACTACAGTGTCGGAGCACTAATACTGCTTCTTGAAGAACCAAAAGCTAAATAAGCAGCTGTACCAGCCTACTGCCGAGGTTTCATAACATATGGCCTGTACTGGCCCTGAGACTGTGCTAGCCTATGCTGTGACTACGTCTGGTATGATCCCTACTGAAACTGGGGCCTAAATGAACTCTGCTACCCCTGAGATCTGAAAGAACCTTGCTGCACTGGGGGCCTGTAACTACTCTGCTACACTGAAGACCTATAAAAAACCTGCTGACCCTGAGGATGAAACGATCTCTTACTGGCCTGACTAGAACTCGTCTGTTCCAATTTCCTCTTTTCCAACCTAGAAGCTGCATTAAAGGTTGTAGAAAACTCATCATACTGTATCAAGGCCATCGTATCCTGAATCTCTGGCCTTAGACAGAAAATAAACCTCCGAGTCTTTTGTTCCTGATCCGTCACAAACTCTAGTGCATATCGGGACAACCTAGTAAAGTTGGCCTCATACTGGGCCACTATGGAGTTACCTTGAACCAGAGATGTGAACTCCTCCTCCCGTCGTTCCTGTGCAATCCTCAGGATATACTTAGCCCAAAACTCCCGAAGAAAGGTATCGCAAATATAGGGAGTACCCTGAGCTTCCCAATCAGACCTCACTGTATGCCACCATTCCTCAGCCTCATCGCCAAATAGAAACACTAAAAAGGTGACCTTTCTCTCATCAGTGTAATCAAGGGGATCAAATATTTTCTCAATCTTATTGATCCAAGTTTCGGCCTTCCGGTCATCAAGCTCACCCTAGAACCTCGGTGGATAATATCCCATAAATTCCTTCAATAGACTTCCTCCTCGATAACCACCCTGTGCATTTTGCATCTGTGTCTGCACGGTCTGTGCTTGAGCAGCCTGCCCTGTTAAAATTTGCACCTGCCCTGTTATGACCTTCGTTATCCGGTCCATAGTCGTTGCAAGACGATCGTAACCTTGATCTCGGCCTAGTGCTGCATTCCCCAGTGCCTCATTATCTTCCTGAGGCCTACCACGTGTTCTTGGACGTCCAACCATTCTACTATCAAAGAGTTAGCACATGTTATAACACATAGACAGGCTATAGACAGTTAATAGTACATAGGAACGAAGTTCACGTAAGGCACATAGATCAAAAAAGGGTTAGTCACATAAACAAGTTAATCTTATAATCATATAATCACATAATCATATCAACACATAATTCACTTTTCTTTCACTTCATACATATTTTCATGCTAAGATCACTACCCACATTCCGAGGATAACCCGGCTAACAACTAAACATGCGCTCTAATACCACTTAATGTGACGCCCCATGTGACGCCCGAGATTCTACCGTACACATTTTTAACTGTTGCATCCATTAATTGCGCATTTAATTTTGTGCTTTACTTGTTGTCTTTCTTAGTTACTATTCATTCCATTTTTCAACGGCATTATATTAATGAATTAGCATTTTTATTAAATCATATTAATTATTTTAGGAGTGGGAAAAATATGCATTTGAGCTAGGAGCGATAGGAACCTTCGTTTAGAAATAGTTTAGTGAACTAGTGAATAGTGTTACGTATGAACAATATGTTTTAGTTAGCTAGCACAAAATTGCAATCATAGACTCGTTTTTAAGTTAACTAGGCTCATTTTATTAGACCATACACTCACCCAAATAGGCCCCACCCTAATATATAATCAACCAAACACAAACAAATCATAACAAAGCAAACAAAAAAAAGGGAAGATGCAGAAATTACTGTAGCAAATCCGAGAATCAACATAGGAGGAGAATGAGAGGATTTTGCTCATCAAATCTTCAAGCCAAGCCAAGCCAAGCAAGGAGCAAGTAGTTTAAGGTGTTTGCTAGCCTCCCGAGAGTTCCTACATGCATTGGTGAGGGTTTTTCATGCTTATTTGTGCATTTTAGAAATGTTGCTATTTTCTTGATTTGTTAGAAACATTGTCTAATGCTATTGCAATGCTCAAATAAGCTTATATATATTGTATACGTGTAGTAGATACCACATTTATGCTATTGTTTTACATTTTAAACGGTAGAAATCAATGGTTGATTCGTAGGGGTGAATAGTGACGGGATTTCTAGGGTTTTGTGTAATTGTGTGTATTGGCTTGATTCAATGCTTCTAATAGATGCCTTAGGTTCTAATGAGGGTATTCTAATAGCCCCGTGCACTCAAATTGCTTGAAACTTGAATAAAACGTTAATTAGCCGACTTTTTAAAAAGGGTTTCGGGGTTAATACTAATCCGGGTGGATTCGGGCTTCACTTTTAGTGTTCTTAGGCTAGCTAGGTGCTATAGAACCTTTGCTAACTCTTGTTTGAAGCCCGGTTAAGGTAGGTGTAGTTCAAAGCTATAAGAGGGAAATTGGGACTTTTGGGATAATTGCGGGTAATTGAACATGTTTGCTGGTTGTAAGGGTACCTTAAGGGTTAATTAGAAGATTGGTATAGCTTCTCCTTGAATTTGAATTTTTAACTTGAGTTTGGAAGAAAAACGGATGGAATAACAAAGTGGTTTAAGTACAAATTCGATTGGTTCACGCTTCTAAGACCTTGGCATGACTCCTTTGTGTGCTTAAATGTGGTTTCAAGATGTTTTGGAGCTTTTGGTATAGTTTTATATGAATCTTGAATATGCCCCTTTGCAATTTGCATAATTGCTTTCTTGAATTGAAGATTCTAAGTGAATTCTTGTTTATAGTAATTGTATTGCCATAGTTCTAAGCGTTTTCCTTGAGTTTTATATTGAGTTAATTGTAATGGGAATAAATATGGATTAATGACTTTATAAATTGATAGTACTATTATGGAATTAAATATGGTTATCTATACTTAAAATGCTCTTTTAAATGATTGTGGAATATGCTTATATCATGATTTTATTGCTTGTTAGTTATATTGTTTGTATAATATATTACTTGAATGATTACTTGGTTGTATGTTAATTAAGTAAACTATGAGTTAGCTAACCTAGTCGGACAATTAATGAATGTTGTAGTTAAAGAATAATTGAAACAATGTTTAACTTTATGTTCAAGGTGATTGAGGGTGATTTGAAGCCAATCTTGCATTTTGGAGCTTGGTAGAGGTGAGGGAAACTTCATCCTTATGTGCATAATAGTTTATTTACTTGTACTTAAATTATGTGTACTTATTGTCTATATATTGTGTGTGAGGGCAACTTACTTTGTTGTCCCTCAACCATGTGTTTATTGATTTATACTATTGTTATCATATTGAGTGCATTGCATCGTGGTTGCGCAACCATTCGGGCATGGAAGTGTCAAGGAAACTGGGCGGCATCGGGCTTGTCGGTCCACCTCGGCTACCATGGTTGCCCAGTCCCTCTCTCGCTTGGGATGCCGCCCAGGGAGAGTTGGGTCGTAGGATTTCGGGATACATCCGGAGTACACCCATTTTGGAGTTATAAGGGGATGCCGGCTTATCCATATCAGTGCCATTATTACATCGAGATTTCAGTTCGTGGCGTCGCTGGTGTACCTCTGCCCGTCGGGTATTCGCTTAGCCGGGACATTACAGAAGTCAAAGTCTATCGTATCCTTTTTAATGTGTGGTAACTTGTTGTTTTAATTGTTCTTTGGTTGTAAAATGTTTTATTTGTACTAACTGTTGCATTGCACGTCCCCGGTAGACCTTATCCCTCACTGGGCAATTGTGATTGCTGATACCTCGCTAAACATGTTTCAGGTGATGCAGTTGGAGGAATTGACCTGATTGCTGTTTGCTATTACTTGAGATTTGAGTGATTGTCCGCTAAATTGTGGAAGACCTTACGTGTTCTACTATCTATTCTATTTGGGAGCCCAAGGGCTAATGTATATATATTTGAGTAGTTGTAAGTTTGAAAGCTAAGTGGATGTAGTAAGTGTTATGGAATTGTAGCATGTAATAACTTATGCTTCTGCTTCTAGCTACGTTGCATGCTTGGGTATGAATGAACGGATGTATGGTTGGCATTAATTTATGAGAATGTTTAATTGCTAACATATAATGGTATGATAAGCGAATGAAGACAAAGATTTTAGGACTATTGTTGCATGCTTGTGTGTATTTATATTGTCTTGTGTTGCTTAAGGCTCAGATGGCCTTGAAGTTTGAATTTCAATTACAGATGTTGTTCATTTTGCTTCGTGGTTTTATTTGATTGTTTACAGGTTTTCAGAATGTCCACAGTACAGGGGAAACTCTGTCCGTTTTTCCCTAAAATTTTGTAACCGGGTTTGGTATTAGGTTGTGATTAGCATGGCTATTAGAGCCTCCGGTCTCGTGAGGGATCGAGGCGTTACACCCCAACTCGACCCCACTTATAATCAGCCAGGACGCAATGTAATTTCAGTAATATAACGTCTGTAATATGAACAACAAGCTCTAAACCAACCCTTTATAACATCACACAACCAACTGCAAATTTCAACAACTCCACAACCATTCATCAACATTCAATACATCCAACACTATATATTAAACAACCATACAACATACCAACCACAAGTCATTTGCCTTCGTTTCAACAACATACCACAAGCTATACTATACATATGCATACTTGATATAAAACTAGACTAGCAACATACTCATAATCCAAAGTAAGACAACTAAACTAGCATTGTACTTTTCACTATCATTATAACATCTTATACAATACATACTTCAAAGTAAGTACAGTACAACTGGTTCTAATATACAAGATAGAAAATAGAGAACTTCAGCCAAGACATCATGGATAAGACTCTGGCACATATGACTCCTCAACAAAAGGCACATTCTCAGCTTCCTGAGGGACGTACCCGAAGTCTAGTTCAGTTACACCTGAACAAATAAATGAATGAGGGTAAGCTTATATATAACAAAACTCAGTGAGGATTCGAAAGATGTTTTGAAAACATTAACTTTACCACTCGGGAAATCATCCTATAAACAATAAAACACACAAAACTTCATTAACATCAACATTTCAATTCAAGCCACATAAATAACCATTCAATTGAGAAAGGATATACTAGTTGGTGTAGCTCTATACGCCATCACGATCTTAACAAACTTCTTGTAAATCCTATAATTCATACTAGAGGTACCTCATCTAGCCCCTGCCTCCATGGAATCTTTGCCCATGCGAGCTGGAGGTAGTCTATGATAGTCGTGCCATTATCAACCTGATAGCCCGACTCTACCCGAGAGGTGACACACACTGTCAAGACTCATGACAATAATATTAAACATCTCATATTCTAGAAAGATAACAAAGTAGGTTGTCCTCTAGACCATCATCAATCATCAATCAGTTAGCAACATTTCAATCAACCTAACATCATTTAAACAACTAAAACAACTAAGTTAGATGACAAAGTAAGCCACACAACTTAACATACATTTAAACATACTTCCAAACCCGAACCTATTCAACAAAAAACCAAGAAACAACTACACAAACACTACAAATCAACTAAAGACAACAGTTTAACATTTTAGTGAAAGACTACACAAACTTCAGAAATTCATAACTTACAATCTACTAATCAAACAACCCCCGAACCTTTTCCTATCACTTCACCACACAGGGAACTACATTAATCCAATCGAAAACCAACCAAAAGTCATCCAAAACAAACCCAACAACCTAATTTTGGCAATGCACCTTGGCTGAATATTTTAGACTTTTGCTATGTCATTCAAATTGAAAATTCAGCATTATACCATTACTACACAATAATTAACAAGCCTATAGAAGCAACAACCATTCAATTCCAACCACTACAACAATAATTATTCAACTATAAGCCAATAAATCAATTTAAATGCCCAAAAATTAGAAATACATGCTACTACGGTTCAAAATGGATATAAACGCATATAATTGGTCCTTGTCATCTTCTAAGCAATAATCTAACATCAATTTAACAAAATAACAACTAACAATGCATCAACTAAAATCTCAACTTAACTTTAAAATAATGAACTATATTTTTCTCTCACCTTTGATGTCAAATGATATTAGGAATGTGTAGAATGGATGCCCAATAAGCGATTTCAAACTTTGAATTGCAAAATCTATGAAGAAATCTAGTTGAAAACCTAAGCAAAAATGCCTCTTTTTTTCTCCTTGGATTTTCTGCTATGTGTGTGAGTTTTGAGTATGTTTTGAGTTTATTTTATGAGCATTATAAGTATATTATGCATATATAAGGCTAGTTTAATATTTTTGTAAAAGTCAAAGTTGTCGTCTTTTTTAGTTTTTAGTTGTTTTAGACTATTTTTCTTATATATATATATATATATAAACTATGATAAATACTATATCTAGTAAACTTAACTTAGTTGACAACAATTTTTACATGCACACATATACACACAACTAGGGTATAAACTCAATTTTTGCAAAAGAAGATGTTAAAATCCATTTAAATACCTAATTCATTTTAGAATCAGTTTTTATCAAACATGGGTCTATTAATATCCAAGAACTAGGTTTTGAAACGTTTAAATGATCAGTTTCAAAATTATAGAGGACGTGTTTCAAAAATACTATTCACAAAACTCGACGATAAAATTTTCAATGCAGATTTTTATTAAAATTTCATGAATGCTCACATAGCATGTAATAGGAGTAGAAATCACAAAATTATCACATTCTAATTCAAATAACACATATACAGGTCAAAACATGTAATTTCACATAAGGATGAAATTTGGGGTTACAAGTTTTAAAACTTGGTGTAAGCTTCTATCCATGAGTACTACTATTTATTGACTATGAGTAGAATACTGGAACAATAGGCATTCAAAGTTATCTGAATTATCGCTACAACTAATGTTTAAGCTTGTGGTATTATCTTATATTGGATGTCTTCAAAATGTGGAATGAATTTGAGTTGTAGCTTGGGATAATAGCTTAGGATAAAAATCATACTGTTATAGCTAGTGTTTTTTTTAAAAACTAGTTGGATTATAGGGTGGTTGTTCACTTTCCCTAAAACTTTGCCTATTTATTGTTGCTTAACTATTTGCAACTATAGCTAGGTATTACCTTACTTGTAGGAACATGGTACTGTCACGCTTAAGTATTATTTGTAACAGACCTAATTTGTGAAATAGGAAATTAGGATAGAAACGATATATACATTATACTTGTATGAAAGTATTGGGTATATATATTAGTTAGTATGAACTTGTGTAGGAATATGTACTTGTTCTTAATAAGGTTCATAGATAATTAATTTGATTTGCTTATGGTTTAGTCCAAAAGATTAGATAATAGTTAAATGAAGGGAGTTAGCTGGATTTAACTTTTATTCAAGAAACAGTAGAATAGTGGTTGTGAGCGGACTGTAGATACAAGAGTATAGTAAAGTCTATTGTTATTTTTGTTGTTAGTTTTGAACTAACTTCCTTAACATACTATTGATACATTCTTAATAGAAAATTAATGGTAATAGTTAACTCAACAAATAGATAATTAATTGATAGTTCATGAGATATACTAGTTGAATTTTAGCTAGCCAAGCCATGAACTGTAACAAATCATTGGCTTAATTAAGTTAAAGTTACATTGATCGTGCCATGAGTAGTTTGTTTATTATCAAGTGCTACCACCAATTCCTTTTATTTCGTAGGATGGCAAGTACACCACACGGCCTCATCCTTTAAGCTCCTAATCATTCTATGATATTATTGCATATCCTAATTACAATAAATAGTATACCGCACGCACGCTAAAGATCAAAGCATGGTGCATGCCTCAAATTTCCGTCGAGTAGTAGCTACAAGCTTGATAAATCAGCTAACGTTTTATTTTCAAATTACCGAAATGAGCAGTTAGCTTGATGAGGACAAGCTTCACCACATACCACAATCATTACCTAATTTAATAGCTTTGTTTATCATCAATTGACTTCCCCAGAGGCACCACACAGCGGCTTCGTTGATAGTTTAGCATACATGAGAGACACAAAGACATTGAATCACCAAGCTGCTTAAGACCGCTAACCATTACCATCTACTAATAGCTTAGGATTGCTGGCACTTATCTCCGTCGAAACAACCTTGTACCGTGAACATGCAAACTGCTCAATCATCGTAATAGCCTTGAACAATCATTCTTTCACTTGCATGAAAACCAGCCACGCGTGATACCATGCCTTCACATTGAAACACGCAGCAGCTTAGGATGATTCACACTCTTAGCGTCGGGTAGATAGCTTGCATAAAGGGCACGAGTGATTGCTATTGGTAGCTTGCCTTTGTTGTCAAGTAGTAAAAGAATTAAACTTGATTCAGCATCACGCCTGCAATACACGAAGCCAGTTGGGAATGATGAGCTTAAATTTTGCGGTCCAATAAGATTAAAATTCTAGCATTATAAATAGAGCTGCATAACTTTGGAGTCTAACACACACAAAACTAAAGAAAGGTAATAGACTTTCATTAGCGTTTAATATATAGTCTTGTTCTCCTTCCTTTCCGCGTTCAAGCCAACAACAAACAGGTGCGGGTCTCTTTTCTAAATGTATTACTATCCTTTTATGCTTGAGTTTATTATGTAAATTATATGTGTGGGTTTCTTTTAGTTTAAAACCATTGCTGTTTATTATACATATGTATTAAGTATAGGTGTAGCAGATTAGCTTGTTATTCTCTTCAGTAATGTATGAAAGACATATATAAGTTTAGCTTGACATTTTGTCATTAATATGTATTGTACTAGTAAAAGATGTTATAATTTACTTTATATATAAATATATAAATATGTTAGTAGGTTGCTCAGAATGTAAGGAAATCTTTCTATTAAACTCATGTTCATATATATTAATGACAAAATATAATAGAAAAGTGAAAATGCCACCATATCAATCTGAGGAATAAGCCGATCTAGGAATTGGTATTATTGAGTTAAAAAGATTAGGTAAGAATTAACATTACACTCGAGTACCTTCAAATTAGTAATACACTAGTTCTCTTTCAAAAGATGAGATTAATATTACCTAGTCAATTCTATCGGTTCTTAAAGGTGACTACTCTTAATAGTAAAATCTATATGGTAAAACCATAAGATCTACTTAAATATAAGCTTAATACAAGATTCCTAAGCTAGCTAGATAGATAGATAGTAAACTCTATTTGATATAAGATCTTATATGAGTATAAAATTCAATAAGAAATCATTTCACCTATAAGTAAAGACTGTTTACTAAATTTCCATAGCATACTTATTTATGCAATTAACTAGCATTATAATTAAGGGTTAACTACTTTACTATTTTAATTACCTACTTAACTACCTACCTGTTATTAATTAGATTACTATTTGCTAAACATTTTAGTGACAACAATGAGTTTATTTTATCTCCAATATCTACATGAACATATGCTTGAGAGGCGGCCTACTTTGTCGTTCTCTCAAAATCATTACTTGTGCGCGCGCGTGTTACGTGATTACATGTGTATGCTTCTGTGCTATTTGGGGGTTGCAACCTCAAGCACGATAGTTGTCACGAATGCCGAGAGGCATAGGGCTTTCCGGTGCTCCCGTGACTATCATGGTCCTATTCCCTCTCCCGCTTGGCGATCTCCACCGCCACTACCCAGCTTTAAGGCCATCCGAGTCTTAAGCAAAACAAGACATTATAACTACATACAAGCATGCAATTAATTATCCTTGAATCTCATCTTTTATCTATTTAACATACCTCTCTATATTATCAATTTGACTTTCTTATAAACTAAAGCCAAACAACTACTAACATTCATAAACACACAGGCAAGCATTATAAAGGAAAGTAAAGATAAGCTATTACAATCCACTACCATTCAAGCCATACATTAACCTAGCTATTACAATTCTTCAACAACTCCAAATATATACAAGCCCATAGGCACAAAATAGAACATAACATAATACAAGCAAGATCTTCACATAATCTACAAACAACATCCCAACCTCAAGCAATAGCACACAACAATCAAGGCAACTCCTCCTCCAACTGCACCTCCTTGGAAAGCCAAACCTGTAAGAATTTAGTTAAGAACCCCTTCCATATTCTCTGAATGCACCAACTCCTTCTATTCCACTACATAATACAATCAACTATCTATATAAGAAGTTATACATTCATTCTCAACTAAAGCTAGTTTATAATTCCATTAACTTATTCATTTCCATTTGATCCCATTGAACTATCATAACTATCAAATACATTTCTTTATTTAGCACGCATTACATCCACTACTTTAAGCAACACGTTAAACATTCTCTTATTAAACCCACAATTTGATAGGCATATAAACATTAGCAATTAGAACAACTATAAAGTATATTCAATTCACACAACACATAAGAGTACACAAGTGTACTTAAACTAGTCAAATAGACCCAAAATAACCACTAAAATCTTAATTAAGCAATTAAGTAGTTGACGTTAAATTATACAATTATAGCTTACTAATGGTCAAAAACCATTAAAAGACTTCCAAACACTAATTTTATAACAACTTAACTTTGATTTAATTAAACTATGTCAATCATTAACCATCCAACTATCTCATGCACAAAGCATTACGATACTCTTTAACTACCACATTTCTTAACTAAGTAACTAAAATTTCACTAACTTTGCATTTCATGTAATCATGGCATTAATTCTTTTAGAACTCTGCTTAACTAAGATATCATATAGTTTAACTATTAGATCATACTAAACCATACAAAACTCAAGCAAACATGAAGTAAAAAGACTAATACCAAAAGAAGGCCACTTTGCCGAAAATGCACTTACACATACAACACTTGAATTTCTCTTGCATTCTTGTTCATAAGTTACATAAAGCATATTTGCACATTCTATACTTCATACAAGCTTTTCACAAACACTTGATATACAACTTGAACTTAAAGTTAGCTTAACATCATATCTTCTTTAAATCTACCATTAAACTTGCAAATCATTATAAAAGAAAGCTATTCTACCATTAATAACTCTAAAACGTTAGCTAACAACATTACAACATATAACAAGTAGAACTTCATGAAAACATGCCCACTTATAAATCTTCAAACAGAACCCTAAATTTATCAAATTTATTAACTATTCTATTGACCTCTAAAATTTTTGGTTTTTTCGTATAAACGTATCCCTTCGAGTGTAGATGATTTTAGAATCAAACGGTGCTCAATTCCGAGTTAAATTCCAAAAGTTATAACCCTTACAGTGCAACTACGCATAGCTAGGCAGAACCAGCAATTTTTTAGCTATATTTCGGAAATGATGTTATTAGAGGCCTAAAACGTTAGAATTAGCCTTAGTCATAGAAATCAACATTTTCTCTAAACTACCTAATCTACTTTCCGTACAATTTTTGTTAATTTATGAGCTTATTTACTATGTCAAAAAGCCTCCGAAAAACAGGGGCAGTGCACTGTCTAAAATTCACATTTTGCATGCTTGAATTCTCTTGATGTTTTCTTGCGTTTGAGCTATCTATGGGCATTAATCTAGCATGTAACACATCCCTATACTTCACATAGAACATTAAACAAACACTTTGTCCACATTTATATTCATATCTAGCAAAGCATCAACTACAACTAAAATCGACTCTACACAAGCAATAAAACAAGAAATATGTTCTCTAGCATCTAAATAACAAGTATTAAGTATAGATTTAATAATATCTAACATAAATAATGACTTTTGAAAAATGGGTTAGAAAATGCTCTCACATTTTTCTGCAAAAATAAAGCTAAAATATCAGATAGAAAGATGCTAGAAGTCGCCACGAACTCAAAAACGTTAGAATTGCGACTTGGTTCCACTCCAAACTTAAAGATATTAGCTAAAATGTGAAAGGGTTTAGTATTCATGTGAGGAAATGGCTCTTGGCTGGTGGAGAAGATGAGAAAAACATTTTTGGCTTTGGTTGGATGAAAATAACTTAAATAGAAGGTCAAAAGGTCAAAGGTTTGGTCAAATCCGCGTAGGTAAAATAGTTATGCGACACCTTACGAAAACGCCTATAACTTCTTCTAGAAAACTCCAATTCATGAACGGTTTGAAGCCCTATAAACTAGATTCGTAGAGCTTTCCAACCATACATAATTTGCCACCTAAATCTTCCCCAATTGGTTCATATTTAATCTCAAAGTTGACCCAAAATTTGACTAAGTTAACCTTGCATTTTTGTTTCTGAACCCAAGTTTTCCCTTCATTAAACATTTCAAAAATTCTCACCTTGTCCTAGTTGGTCAATGAAGGTGAAAAGTCAACAAGGTGCAATTTAAATGAACTTTAAATGCAATTTTAAATTTTAAAACACTTAATAAGTCATGTGAATGCACATATTAATTTTCAAATAATGATTAAAATAAATGAATGCACATGTAATGAACGCTCAGGTCCTCATAGCTAGCATTTAAGATAACACGTAATTAAATGCAATTAAATACTATTAAATACGTGCTGGGTTCGGGGTATCACAGTTATAGTTAACGCTGTTCTAGTAGACATCGGGTTCGGTCCTTGTGTGATGGCCTATGTACTGTACTATAGCCGTGATTACGGGGAGTAGACTTTGAGTAGTAGTTTGATTATCCAAGCTCATTTTGACATAAGGTGAGTCTGGGTAAATGGTTGTAGCTTCGGATGTAATCAAAGAAGTTATGTAATATATAGTATAGATCTTGTCTTTCATATGTTTAAGGGGGGAGAATGTGAAATCCCAAATTTCGTCTTTGTGTGAAATTGCATGTTTTGACCTATATATGTGTTATTTGAACTAGAATGCGCTAATTTTGTGATTTTTATTCCTATTATATGCTATGTGAGCATTCATTAAATTTTCATAAAAATCGGCATTGAAAATTTTATCGTAGAGTTTTGTAAATAGTATTTTTGAAACACGTCCGCTAAAATTTTGAAACTGGTCTTTTAAGCTTTCGAAAACCTAGTCCTCGGATATTAATAGGCCCGTGTTTGATTAAAATGAATTTTAAAACGAGTTAGGAATTAAAAGGGATTTTTCATCTTCTTTTGTAAAAATCGAGTTTTTACCCAAGTAGTGTGTATATGTATGCATATAAAAATTGATGTCAACTAAATTAAGTCTACTAAATATAGTATTTATAGTAGTTTACTTATATATGAGCATAATAGTCTAAAAACACAATTAAAAGACTAAATTATCAACTTTGACTTTATTATTGTTTGTTGACTTTTGCTTATAAGCTATCAACACACAAAAAAAAACAAGCAAAACATCACACAAATACACACATATTGCTGTGAGGATGAGGGAGAAAAAGAGAGAAAAATTTCAAGGTTTTTCAAAGCAATTTTTTCTTAGAAAACTCATTTTTTGTCCAAAGCTTTTCATTCCGGGTTAGATTCCGCTTGTTGGGCATCCATTCTTCTCATTTCTAGCTTTACTTCGGATCAAAGGTGAGAGAAAAATTTTAGATCTAGAAATACTATTTCTTGTTAAATTTCTAAAGTTGCATATTTATCCAATGTTTTGTTAAATTGCCTTTAGATTATTGTTTAGTAGTTGCCAAGGACTAGTTATATGTATTTATGGCTATTTTAACGGTAGTAGCATCTATTTCTAATTTTCGGGCATTAAAATTGATTTATCAGCTTATAGTTGAAAAATTATTGTTGTAGTGGTTGGAATTGAATGGTTGTTGCTTCTATAAGCTTGTTAATTATTGTGTAGTAATGTTGTAATGCCGAATTTTCGATTTGAATGCCGTAGTAAAAGTCCAAAAAATTCAGCCAAGGTGTATTGCCAAAATTAGGTTTGTTGGACTTGCTTTGGATGGATTTTGGCTGGTTTCCAAGAGGGTTAATGTAGTAGCATGTGTGGTTGAGTGATAGGAAAAGGTTCGGGGGCTATTTGATTAGTAGATTGTAAGTTATGAGTTTTAGAAGTTTGTGTAGTCTTTCTTTGAAATGCTAAAATGTTGTCCTAGTTGGTTGGTTGTGGTTGTGTAGTTGTTTCTTCTGTTGTTGTTGAGTAGGATTTGGTTTGAAAACATGTATAGATATGTGTTGAGTTGGGTGGCCTACTTTGTCATCTAACTTGGGTGTCTTAATTGTTTGATTACATGTTGAGTTGTTATAGTGTTGTAGAAAGTATTGATGATTGTTGAGGTGCCGGGAAACAACCTATTTTGTTGATCTCTCAGAATGTTAAATGTTAAGTGTTGTCTGATGAAAGCCATGATAGTGTTGTGTCACCTTGGGCGGCATCGGGCTTGCCGGGTTGCTGGTACAACTATAATGTGTTACCCCTATCTCATGTGGTTGGTGAATGCCATAGCGTGTGTGGGCTAGTTGAGGTACTTCCGGAATGTATCAGTGGGCGTTATAAGAAGTTGGTTGAGATCGTGATGGCGTATGGAGCTACACCAACTAGTGTATTCTTTTTAATTGAATGGTTATTAATATGGCTTGAAATGAAATGTTGATGTTAATGAAGATTAATGTGTGTTGTTGTTCATAGGATGATTTCCCTAGTGGCAAAGTAAATGTTTTCAAAACATCTTTCGAATTCTCACTGAGCTTTGTTATATATAAGCTCACCCTCATTAGTTTATTTGTTCAGGTGTTATTGAGCCAGATCTTGGGTATGTCCCTCAGGAAACTGAGAATGTGTCTTTTGTTGAGGAGTCTTATGTGCCAAAGTCTTATCCATGATATCTTGGTTGAAGTTCTCTTTTTGCTGTATTGTATATTAGATCTAGTTGTCTTGTACTTACTTTGAAGTATGTATTGTATAAGATGTTATAATGATAGTGAAAAGAACAATGCTAGTTTAGCTGTCTTACTTTGGAATATGAGTATGTTGCTAGACTAGTTTATAACAAGTATGCATATGGATGGTATAACTTGTGGTATGTTGTTGAAATGGAGGCATACGACCTGTGTATGTTATGTTGTATAGTTGTTTAATATAAGGTGTTGGATATGTTGAATGTTGATGAATGATTGTGGAGTTGTTGTTAAAATTGGGAGTTGGTTGTGTGATGTTATAATGGCTTGGTTTAGAGCCTTGGTGTCCATATTACAGACCTTATGTGAACTTCGTTCCTATGTGCTATTAACTATGTATAGTATGTCTATGTGTTATTACCTGTGCTAACTCTTTGAAAGTAGAATGACTGGATGTCCAAGAACACGTAGTAGGCCTCAGGAAGATAATGAGGCACCAGGGAATACGGCACCAGGCCGAGATCAGGGTTACGATCGTCTTGCAATGGCTATGGAACGGATAACGGAGGTCATAGCGGGGCAGGCTGTGATAACCCGAACCCGGCATGCATTCAATGGCATTTAATTGCATTTAATTAAGTGTTATCATAAATGTTAGCATTGAATTATGTGTTTATTTTTAGTTAAACATTCATTTGTAGTTTTATTTTCATATTTATGTTAATCGGTTTTATTTTTCTTGCATCTTAATGCTCGGTTTTCAATTAAATGAAAAGTAGCTCCGAGCCGGAGTAAATTTTGAACTATGTTACTTTTCGAAAATTATATTTTCTTAAATTCTTTGAGATTTAATTGTTATTCTTTTATTGTCGCAAAGTGCATAGCATATCGAGAGCGATAGTTAGAAAGCAGTTTCCAGTCCTCAGCAAATAGTGAAAATTAGTATTTAGTGTTTTAATTTTAATATTTTAGTTGTTGTTAACTAGAGTTAATTTTGTGTTGGTTGTTATAGCTTTAAAAATGCATAAAATAGGCTAAATTGACCAACTTAAGTTAGTTGACCAAGGGCTTGACCATTGACCAAGACTTGTCATCTTTTATTAAGCTTAAAACATTGCAAATTAAAAAAAAACAAGTTGAAAATAGAACATAGCTGGCCGAAACCAAGAGAGAAGAAAAAAAAACATTTCAACATTCAAATCTTCATTTCTTCGCGTGAGCTTGCATGGGGTCGTTTTCGAGGCATCCAACGAGGTTTTCCTAGCGTCTAGGAACGTCTAAGGTGAGGGTTTCATCGTTATTTGCACATTTGAAATTGTTTTGTCTAAACCTTAATTTTTGGGTTTTAGCCGTAGATTGTTATTTAATTCTCTTTGATGCTTGAAGAATGTTCCCTAGCAATTGTAGAACATGTATTTATAGTTTTTTAGTATTTTCTGCGGTTGAATATCGAAATTAGAATTTAAATTGATAATTGAATAGTCTATTATGAATAGTAAACCCCTGTTTCGATGAAGTTGCTCCGTTATGCGTTCTGTTGATGTAAAAAGGTGCTAGATATGCTAGAATGCCTAAATGTGTGGTTTAATTGGTGTAATGGAAAAACAGAGAAAAATGCCTTGGTACGAGTTGGGGTCGTTTAGGTCGAGATTAGCGTTTTCTCGATTTGCGTGAAGGCATTGTCTCGGGACGTCATGGAAGCACTTTTGGTGCAATTGTGACATTGGTTGGGTGATCGGTTGAGGTAGATGTAGTTCAAATGAGCAAAGGGGGAAATCGGGGCTTTGTGTGAATTCTAGGGTTAGGTAGGGTTTCGGAGTCTTTAGACGTGCCTTATGGTGACCTAGGAGGATTGGTGAAGTCGGTTTCCAAAACTCGTGGATCATTTGAAAGTAGTAGCATTTTGAAAGTTGGGGTCATTTTGTGATTTTGTGTGTTTTCATAGTATAATTCCTATAGAATGCTTAATAATGCTTGTTATGCTTGTTAAAGTTGATTATGATTGAATTTGTATATTAATTGTTGATAATGCTTGTTAGTGTTGTTCTTGTTACTTAATTGATTGTAATTGCTTATTGTGTGCTTATTGTATTGCATGTTGTTACTGACTTGCACTTCAGTGCCTTGCTCGATTATCATTAAATAGCTTGTATTGCATTGCATAAGTGTCAGGCGTGTGAGTGATGGGCCTCTCTGGGTAGCCTCAGGTTGCCAATGTTGGTTGCTCTAGCTCCATGTCCTATTCCCTTTCTCGCTTGGGTTGCCACCCAGGGAGTTTTGGGTCGTAGAATTGACAGAGTATGTCCGGAGTACTCTAAACGGAAGTTATAAGGTGGGTGAGCCGGTGCATCATCGTTAAAGTCATCGAAATCATGATCAGTACATTGCTCGTTTGAGTGAACCATAGCCTTCAAAGTGTGGTATAGCTTTGAATGGTTGTGTTAATGCTTTATCAATTGTTTGTTGTATTGATTGATAGATTGATTGCTTACTTGTTAGTTATATTGCTTAACTGCCTTATTTGCATTGCACAAACTTCTTTCTCTCCACCTCATTATCTGTCTCGCCCTCACTGAGTATACATGTTGTGTATACTCACTCCTCACCACCACATTTCAAGAAATGCCATGTTAGTTGGAAAGTTCGTGATTACGTGAAAGATCATGCTTGAAGAGTTGTCTTGCGTGCTATGTGGCTTGAGTTGTCAAAGATGCAAAGATGTTTGTTTCATGTGTTGTTTGTATTTAAAGTTAAAAAGGAATGTAATTTGAGTTTTCTAGGTTATTGAAGTGATTTGGAAAAGCTAGTTTATGTATTCAGGTAGAATAGTTTAATTTCATTGCATGTATGTAATTGTCTAAAGAAAAGGAATTAGAATGGTATGATAGTCTATTTTATGCAAAGGGGTTAGTATAGTTTAATTTCATAGTATGAAAGTTCTTGTTAAAGATGAAAAGAAATAGATTAGCTTTTAAATTGGAAATGTATATTTAGTTGTGTTCGCTTGTTGAGAACCAAGGCTCGGATGGCCTTGAGGTGTTTGTATGGTTGGACACGGTGTTGGTCCATTTATATGCTATTATAGGTTTTACACTTTGCCTAGAAACAGGAGAGACTCCGTCCGTCTTTCCCTAAAAATTTTGCCCGGGTTTGGAATTGGGTTATGATTAGAATGATTGATAGAACTCCCGGTCTCGAGAGGGATCGGGGTGTTACAGGTGGTATCAGAGCTTGTTTAGCTCATAAGCTGGGACAGGGTCCTCGGTCTGGTGGGTAGTGATCCTTGAATGTGTGCTTGTTAAGTGTGTCTTGAAAATGTATGCTTGTATGTGGGATTGTGTGTCTTGACCTGAATGTGTGCACCTATGTGATATAGTTATGTGTTATTTGTTAATTGCGTGCTAAGTGAAGTGAAGTGTCTAGTTGTGCATTGAATTGACCTATTGAATTGGCATCGTGAATCGAATCGACCTCGTGAATTGTTATTTGCTTGAAGTATTGCTTGTAATGTGTGTATTGAAATGTCTTGAATTGGTTATGCCGTGATTTGAATTGATTATGTTGTGCTTGACTTGATTGTCGTGCTTGAGTGACTTTGTTGAATAAACTCTTTTGTAAACTTGCTTGCATAATAGTTTAAGGCATGTGTATAAATGTGATATCTTGGCATTCATACATGTCCCGTGGAAATGGTAAGTAAGTCTTCTTCCTCCCCTGAAGAGAAGTGGTTAGTAGCAGGCCCTCCAAGTTATGTAGATTGGCAGGAAATGAATGGCATTTGACTAGCCTTTATTTGGGAGTTGGTGTTTGTCCTTGGAGCTCGGTTATTGGCATACTTCTAAGACTCTTCTTCATGGTTGGCAATTATAAAAAAGATAACTTTCTTTGGGGTTTCTGTTTGATGGCTTTTGGTAACAATCTTTTGGTATTCTCTTATTGGGTTTCCTTATTGGCAAGGTTGTATGACGTTCTCACTTGACAAACAGTGAAGAGGCCTCAGAGTTTGGTTTTGTATATTGTGCACCAGCTCGGTATTTTCCTTAGGATTTTCGTCTATCTAGGAAACTATATTTGTTATTCAACTTGATTGTCTTATTGGGCACATTATATTTTCTCTGCTATTTCCTCTGATATTCTTCTCAGCATTTGATAGCGATACTCGGAATCTAATTGGTTGTCCTATGGGGTTATTATTAGGTAGTCATCTTTGGAAGTTGTGAAGTATATTTGATTGGGTTTCTTAGTATTTTCTTCAGCACTCTTAACAGGGAATTCTTTTATGGAATTCATGACCACGGGGGTACTTCTTTGGACCTATGGATGGAACCTTTGTTTGAGCCTTTATTTGGCTTCTTGCTTGGGAATTCTCGGGCAGTAAAAGTTGAACTTCTACTAAAGATTTGTGTATGGGGTATTCAATCGGTGTTCTTCTTATCACTAATATGTGATATGATTTTATCTACAGTATCTTTGCTTTAGTCTTTAGCTGGTATTTTCTCGGCATTCTTGGTTGGGATTTCTATTCGGGTTTTCCTACGAGCATCCTTATTCACTATCTTGCTCAGCAACCGATGAAGATTAGTCAGAGTTGGATTTCAGTGGATACAGAGTTCTATTGGAAGAAGAATTGCGAGGACGCAATTGTTTTAAGGGGGGGAGGATGTGATAACCCGAACCCGGCATGCATTCAATGGCATTTAATTGCATTTAATTAAGTGTTATCATAAATGTTAGCATTGAATTATGTGTTTATTTTTAGTTAAACATTCATTTGTAGCTTTATTTTCATATTTATATTAATCGGTTTTATTTTTCTTGTACCTTAATGCTCGGTTTTCAATTAAATGAAAAGTAGCTCCGAGCCGGAGTAAATTTTCAACTATGTTACTTTTCGAAAATTATATTTTCTTAAATTCTTTGAGATTTAATTGTTATTCTTTTATTGTCGCAAAGCACATATCATATCGAGAGTGATAGTTAGAGAGCGGTTTCTAGTCCTCAACAAATAGTAAAAATTAGTATTTAGTGTTTTAATTTTAATATTTTAGTTGTTGTTAACTAGAGTTAATTTTGTGTTGGTTGTTATAGCTTTAAAAATGCATAAAATAGGCTAAATTGACCAACTTAAGTTAGTTGACCAAGGGCTTGACCATTGACCAAGACTTGTCATCTTTTATTAAGCTTAAAACATTGGAAAATAAAATTAAAAAAAAAACAAGCTGAAAACAGAACATAGCTGGCCGAAACCAAGAGAGAAGAAAACAAAACATTTCAACATTCAAATCTTCATTTCTTCGCGTGAGCTTGCACGTGGTCGTTTACGAGGCATCCAACGAGGTTTTCCTAGCGTCTAGCAGCATCTAAGGTGAGGATTTCATCGTTATTTGTGCATTTGAAATTGTTTTGTCTAAACCTTAATTTTTGGGTTTTAGCTGTAGATTGTTATTTAATTCGTTTTGATGCTTGAAGAATGTTCCCTAGTAATTGTAGAACATGTATTTATAGCTTTTTAGCATTTTCTGCGGTTGAATATCGAAATTAGAATTTAAATTGATAATTGAATAGTAAATTGTGAATAGTAAACCTCTGTTTCGATAAAGTTGCTCCGTTATGCGTTCTGTTGATGTAGGAAGGTGCTAGATATGCTAGAATGCCTAAATGTGTGGTTTAATTGGATTGTGTAATGAAAAAATGGAGAAAAATGCCTTGGTACAAGTTGGGGTCGTTTAGGTCGAGATTAGCGTTTCCTCGATTTGCGTGAAAGCATTGTCTCGGGATGTCATGGAAGCACTTTTGGTGCAGTTGTGACATTGGTTGGGTGATCGGTTTTTGGTAGCTGTAGTTCAAACAAGCAAAGGGGGAAATCGGGCTTTTGTGTGAATTCTATGGTTAAGTAGGGTTTCGGGGTCTTTAGACGTGCCTTATGGTGACCTAGGAGGATTGGTGAAGTCAGTTTCCAAAACTCGTGACTCGTTTGGAAGTAGTAGCGTTTTGAAAGTTGGGGTCATTTTGTGATTTTGTGTGTTTTCATAGTATAATTCCTATAGAATGCTTAATAATGCTTGTTAAAGTTGATTATGATTGAATTTGTATATCAATTGTTGATAATGCTTGTTAGTGTTGTTCTTGTTACTTAATTGATTGTAATTGCTTATTGTGTGCTTATTGTATTGCATGTTGTTACTGACTTGCACTTCAGTGCCTTGCTCGATTATCGTTAAATAGCTTGTATTGCATTGCATAAGTGTTAGGCGCGTGAGTGATGGGCCTCTCTGGGTAGCCTCGGGTTGCCAGTGTTGGTTGCTCTAGCTCCGTGTCCTATTCCCTTTCTCGCTTGGGTTGCTGCCCAGGGAGTTTTGGGTCGTAGAATTGACAAAGTATGTCCGGAGTACTCTAAACGGAAGTTATAAGGTGGGTGAGCCGGTACGTCATCGTTAAAGTCATCGAAATCATGATCGGTACATTGCTCGTTTGAGTGAACCATAGCCTTCAAAGTGTGGTATAGCTTTGAATGGTTTTGTTAATGCTTTATCAATTGTTTGTTGTATTGATTGATAGATTGATTGCTTACTTGTTGGTTATATTGCTTAACTGCCTTATTTGCATTGCACGAACTTCTTTCTCTCTACCTCGTTATCTGTCTCGCCCTCACTGAGTATATGTGTTGTGTATACTCACTCCTTACCACCACATTTCAAGAAATGCCATGTTAGCTGGAAAGTTCGTGATTACGTGAAAGATCATGCTTGAAGAGTTGTCTTGCGTGCTATGTGGCTTGAGTTGTCAAAGATGCAAAGATGTTTGTTTCATGTGTTGTTTGTATTTAAAGTTAAAAAGGGATGGAATTTGAGTTTTCTAGGTTATTGAAGTGATTTGGAAAAGCTAGTTTATGTATTCAGGTAGAATAGTTAATTTCATTGCATGTATGTAATTGTCTAAAGAAAAGGAATTAGAATGGTATGATAGTCTATTTTATGCAAAGGGGTTAGTATAGTTTAATTGCCTAGCATGAAAGTTCTTGTTAAAGATGAAAAGAAATAGATTAGCTTTTAAATTGGAAATATATATTTAGTTGTGTTCGCTTGTTGAGAACCAAGGCTCGGATGGCCTTGAGGTGTTTGTATGGTTGGACGCGGTGTTGGTCCATTTATATGCTATTACAGGTTTTACACTTTGCCTAGAAACAGGGGAGACTCCGTCCATCTTTCCCTAAAAATTTTGCCCGGGTTTGGAATTGGGTTGTGATTAGAATGATTGATAGAACTCCCGGTCTCGAGAGGGATGGGGGTGTTACACAGGCGCAGATTTTAGTTAGGCAGGCTGCTTAAGCACAGACCGTTCAGACTCAGATGCAAAATGCACAGGGTGGTTATCGAGGGGGTAGTTTGTTGAAGGAATTTATGGGATATTATCCACCAAGGTTCCAGGGTGAACCTAACGATCGGAAGGCTGAAGCTTGGATTAGTAAAATTGAGAAAATATTTGATCCCCCTGATTACACCGATGAGAGGAAGGTCACCTTTGCGGTGTTTCTATTTGACGATGAGTCTAAGGAATGGTGGCGTAGGATGAGGTTTGATTGGGAAGCTCAGGTTACTCCCTATATTTGGGCTACTTTTCTGAGGGAGTTTTGGGCCAAGTATATCCCGAGGATTGCACGACAACGGCGGGGGAGGAGTTCATATCTCTGGTTCAGGGTAATTCCATAGTGGCCCAGTATGAGGCCAACTTTACTAGGCTGTCCCAGTATGCACCAGAGTTTGCGGCAGATCAGGAACGAAAGACCCAGAGGTTCATTTTGGGCCTAAGGCCCAAGATTCAGGATGCGATGGCCTTGATACAGTATGATGAGTTTTCTGCGGCCTTTAATGCGGGTTCTAGGTTAGAAAAGAGGAAATGGGAACATGCTGGTTCTAGTTAGGCCAGTAAGAGGCCGTTTCAGCCTCAGGGTTAGCAGGTTGTGTATAGGCCTTCAGTACAGTAGAGTGTTTACAAGCCACCAGTGCAGCAGGGTTCTTTCAGACCTCTGAGGCAGCAGGGTTCATTTAGGCCCCAATTTCAGTAGGGATCTTACCAGACACAGTCACAGCAGAGGCCGACCCAGTCTCAGGGTTAGTATAGGCCAAATGTTGCGAGACCTCAGCAGCAGACTGGTGTAGCTGCTTTTTCAGCTTCTGGTTCTTCAAGAGGCAATTTTAGTACCCCAGTTCCGCAATGCATTTTCTGTAAACGTTGGGGTCATCTAGAGGCTGATTGTCAGATGAGGGGAGTGACGTGTTTGGGTTGCGGCAGCAACCAACATAGAGTGTGAGACTGTCCTAAGTGGCAGAAGTTTGAGTGTCGGCTAGCGACCCACAGTTATCAGGGCAGACTTGCAGGTGGTGCACCTCAGCAATAGTGGGTTCAGGCTCGGGCCTACGCAGTGGACTTGGAGGAGTTACCTGAGGCAAAGGCAGTTGTGGAAGGTAACTTTCTTATACTCAATCAACTTGTTAAAGTATTGATTGATTCTGGTGTTACGCATTTTGTCATTACACTTACGTATGTGCAACGTGTTAATGTGCAACCTGAGAAGTTACCTTATGTGGTTGAGATTAGTACTTCTTTGACTGATAAATATGTGACAGGGTCAGTATGTAAAGATTGTAAAATACATGTTAAGGGTCAGGATTTTCCTTCGGACCTTATCTTATTTCCTATCCAAGGGTATGATGTTATCTTGGGTATGGATTGGCTTGCCAAGTATGATGCTCAGTTAAACTGTAGAACAAAGGTGGTACAGTTTCGATTGCCAGAATAGCCAGTGGTCGAGGTAGCAGGGAATCGAGATGCCAAGACGAGTTTCATTATCTCATCAATTAAAGCTATTAAGTTGGTGAGTAAGGGGTGTTCAGGTTATCTAGCTTATTTGATCAACAAGCCATCTGATAAGCTAAAGCTGGAGGAAGTTATGATAATTCGGGAATGTCCTAATGTATTTCCCGAGGAGTTGCTAGGATTGCTGTCACGCCCCAACTCAACCCCTCTTATAATAAGTCAGAATGCAACGGAATTTCGACAGTATAACGACAGTAAATAGGATACCGAGGCTCTAAACCAACCTCAATAAAACATCCTACATCAACTCCATAAGCCATACAACAAACAACTCTCCAATAAAATAACAACATACATCATAACCATATTATACAATAAACATTCCTCGTTATACGCCTCCGTTCCAACATAATACATGAACCTTAATATACATTGAAAAATATATTGATACCAACCTAGCAACCTAACATAGACAAAAGAAAGACTACTAAGATAGCATCAACTAATTCATCATCTTTCCAACATCTTATACATTATGAACTACAAAGCATATAAAAGTCAACTAGATAATATACAAAATAGTAAAACAATACAACATCAAGGATAAGACTCCAGAACATAAGACTCATCCACGTAAGACACATTTTCCACATTCTCCTCTTCAGGAGGCACGTTCCCGTAATCTTGCGAAAGAACACCTGTAAGCATGCAATAATAGAGAGTGAGCTTATATTAAATAAGCTCAGTGAGGATCCGATAGATCTCTAACAACATTCACTATACTCCTTGGAAAATAATCCTTTGAGCAAGTAAACACACAATAACATCAATAATACTATCATCACATAATCTATAATGACCATTCAATAAAGGATACACTAGTTGGTGTAGCTCTAAACGCCATCACGATCATAACAGCCTTCTTATGACTCCCATAAACTCACGCACCCGAGGTACCCCAATAACCTCTCCCTCCATGACACCTCCATCATGCGAGCTGGAGGCAGTCTCTGGTAGTCATGCCGTTATCAACCCGACAGCCCGATACTGCCCGAGAGGTGGCACACACATACCAAAGACTCAGCAATAATAATAAACATCAATCATTCACAGGAGGACAGTCTAGCAGAACTGCCTATCTCCCGGCATCAATCATCAATCAATAATCATCAATAATCATATTATCATCATAATAACATCAATAATCAATTTAACAACAAATAACTAAGTTAGATGACAAAGTAGGCCATCCAACCGAACATGCATTAAACACACAATCAAACCCTAGTTTAGCCATCATCAACTCACAATCCAATCACTCAAACCATACCCAATCAACTAAAGGCATAATCTAACATTTTAAAGAAAGACAACCTAAACTTCAAATAATCATATCTTACATTCTACTAATCCAAACAACTCCAAATCAGTTTCTATCACTCACCCAATCAATCAACTACATTAGCCCCCTCGGAAACCAACCAAAATATATCCAAATCATGCCCAACAACCCTAAAATCCTAGTGTGTCATGGCTGAAATTTCTGGATTTTAGCACCGACCTCGCAATCGAAAATTCGGCATTACAACGGCGCTACCACGTAATTATCAAACTTTTAGAAATCGACGACAATCGATTCTGATTAACACAATTCAAGATAATCAACATTTAGTAAATTAATCAACTTTAAATACCCGAGAATAAATAATTATGCTATAACGGTTCAAATCTCGTAGGATTACATATAAATTATCCCTAGCATGCATGGAGCAATAATCTAACATCAGATTAACATTCTAACTGTTCGATAATTATTTATACGCATAAACACGAAATATGAGTTTTGAGATCTAGAATTTTTATCTCACCTTTGATGTGATATAAGCCTAGAAATGCGTGCAATGCATGCCCAACAAGCGGAATCCAACTCGGCATGAAGTTCTACGAACAAAAACTAGCTTTTTCTTTGAAAATTTGTTTGAAAGACCTTTGAAACTTCTTTATGTTTTTCCTCTCCTTCCTCACGGCAATGTGTGTGCAAATGAGTGTGTTTTTGTGCTTTGTTTGTGTGTGTTGGTGATATATGCATATTGGTCAACATTTAAATAAAGTCAAAGTTAGTTTAAATTAATCTTTTAATTGTATTTTTGGTCTTTTAATTCAATTCTTGAGTATTTCTTGCTCAACTATTAAATTAACACTTAAACTATCTCAAATAATTTATTTCTAGGTGACAAGAAGTTTTATAATCAAACAATTTTACCCGAGTCGGCTTCAAACTCGATTTTCGCAAAAGTCGGTGTAAAAACCCTAATAAATTCCTAAGCCGATTTTAAAACCGTTTTAATCAAACACAGGTCTATTAAAGTCCGTGGAATAGGTCTAGAAGGGTTAAAAAGACCAGTTTCAAAATTTTAGCGGACGTGTTTCGAAAACACTATTAACTAAAAATCGATGATAAAATTTCTGACTCCGTTTTTTATGAAAATTTCATGAATGCACATTTAGCATGTTCTAGGAGTATTGATATCAAAATTATCACATTCTAAGTCATATAGCACATAGATAGGTTAATTCACGCAAAACGAGAATAAACACGCAAAACGAGACAGGATGGAAAAGTGGGGTTTCACATTCTCCCCCCCTTAAAGAAATTTCATCCCTGAAATTCTTACTCGATTTACTGAACAGATCTGGGTACAGCTGCTGCATCTGATCTCGTCTCTCCTAAGTCGCTTCCTCAATGCCGTGATGCTTCCACAACACCTTAACCATCGGAATCTTCTTTGACCTCAACTCTCGTTCCATCTGATCAAGAATACGAATCGGACACTCGTCATAAGTCAGATTCTCACGAAGCTGTGACGGCTCTGGCTCAAGAATATGAGAAGGATTCAGATTATATTTTCACAAATTAGACACGTGAAATACATCGTGGACATTAGAGAAATTCTCCGGTAAAGCCAACCGATATGCCAACTTACCAACCCTGCCGGTAATCTCAAACGGCCCAAGAAATATCGGACTCAGCTTACCACCTTTACCATAACGAGCAAACCCCTTACGAGGAGACAATCTCAAGAAAACTCGATCTCCGACTGCAAACTCCAAGTCCCGATGATGCTTATCAGCATAACTCTTGAATCTACTATGCGCTGTAAGTATTCTCTGCCTGATCAACTAAACATTCTTGATCTTCTCTAGAAGCTCTGGCATGATAATCTAATCAATAGTCTTCATCTCCCTTACCTCGTCCCAATACAAAGGTGAACGGTACTTACGACCGTAAAGAGCTGCGAAAGGTGCCATCCCAATAGTAGCTTGATAACTATTGTTATAGGCAAACTCGGCAAGTGGTAGATGTTTCTCCTAGTTCTTCCCGAAGTCCAGAACATAAGACCTAAGCATATCTTCCAAAATCTGAATAGTCTGCTCAGATTGACCATCGGTCTGTGGATGATACGCGGTACTGAAGTTCGACTGAGTACCCAAGGTCTCCTGAAGTTTCTCCCACAAACGAGAAGTAGATCAAGGATCTCGATCTAAGACAATACTAGATAGAATCCCGTGAAGTCTAACAATTTGATCCAAATAAAGACCCGTCAACTTTGTAACCTCATCTCCTATCCTCATCAAAATAAAATGAGCTGTCTTCATCAAACGATCCACGACAACCCAAACTGCATCATTACCCCTTGGAGTTCTAGGCAAACCAGTGACGAAATCCATCGTAATATGCTCCCACTTCCACTCTGGTATAGCCAACGGCTGAAGCAAACCTGCAGGTCGTTGATGCTCGGCTTTCACCCTCTGACAAGTCAAACATCTAGATACAAACTGAGCAACCTCCCTCTTCATGTTATTCCACCAATAATGTTGCTTCAAATCCCGATACATCTTGGTTCCATCGGGATGAATAGTGTACTTAGAATTATGAGCTTCCTCCAGAATACCTCGCCTCAAGCCCGGTTCATTGGGAACACAAACCCTGTTCCGAAACTGAAGAATACCGTTGTAACACCTGGATCCCTCTCGAGACTGGAAGTCCTATCAATCAATCTAATCACAACCCAATTCCAAACCCAGGCAAAATTTTAGGGAAAGACGGACGGAGTCTCCCCTGTTTTTAGGCAAAATGTAAAACCTGCAATAGCATTTAAGTGGACCAACACCGTGTCCAACCATACAAACACCTCAAGGCCATCCGAGGCTTGGTTCTCAACAACTAAACACAGCAAGTATACATATTTCCAAGTACCCAAACTATTCTAACTCTTTTCCTTTAGACAATTACATACATTGAAAGAAAAAAGTTAACTATACTAACTGAATACATAAACTAGCTTTTCATTCTACCTCAATTACCTAGTTAAATTTAAATTACATTCCTTTTAACAATAAGTACATACAACACATGAACATACATCTTTGCATCTTTGACAACTCAAACCACATAGCACGCAAGACAACTCTTCGAGCACGATCTTTCACATAATCACGAACTTTCCAGCTAACACGGCATTTCCTGAAATGTGGTGGTGAGGAGTGAGTATACACAACACGTATACTCAGTGAGGGCGAGACAGATATCGAGGTGGAGAGAAAGAAAGTCGTGCAATGCAAATAAGGTAGTTAAGCGATATATTTGACAAATAAGCATTCAATATAAACAATCAATACAATAAACAGTTAAAGAAAGCATTAATACAACCATTCAAAGCTATACCACACTCTGAAGGCTATGGTTCACTTATACGAGCAATGTACCATTTCACGAGCGATACATCAATCTCGAGCTTGATGTTGACAACGATGACAATAAGCGCGCAACCTCCTTATAACTTCAGTTTGGAATACCCCGGAAGTATCCAATCAATTCTACGACCCAAATCTCCCTGGGAGGTAACCCAAGCAAGAATGGGAATAGGACACGGAGCTAGAGCAACCAACACTGGCAGCCCGAGACTGCCCAGAGAGGCCCATCACTCACGCGCCTGACACTATGCAATGCAATACAAGATACAAGCAATAAACGAGCGATAGCACAACAATACAGATTAGTGGCGATAAACGAGATATCAAGCATTTACAATCAATACTAGCATTCAAATAACTTTTCAAGCATAACCATCATTAATAGCAACAAGAACACCAATTAAACAGGTAACAATAGTTCAAACACGAAAACGACAAATATCACTATTTAGTCTCTAACTTCCAAAGGCAATTACGAGCAAACGAGCTACGGGATTAGGAAACCGATTTCACTACATTCACTTAGGCACTACAAGGCACGTTTCTATGTCACTAAACCTCACTTTCCCAACCGAAGCCCTAAAGTCCACCTACTGCATTTGAACTACAGTTATGTTTGTGAAACCCCACTTTCTTGCTTATCTCGTTTTACGTGCTATACCTCGTTTTTCATGCATATGACCTGTTTATGTGCTATAGGACCTAGAAAGTTATAATTTTGATGTCAATACTTCTAATACGTGCTAAATGTGCATTCATGAAATTTTCATCAAAAACGGAGTCAGAAATTTTATCGTCGATTTTCAGTGAATAGTGTTTTCGAAACACGTCCGCTATAATTTTGAAACTGGTCTTTTTAACCCTTCTAGACCTAGTCCACGGACTTTAATAGACCTGTGTTTGATGAAAATGGTTTTAAAATCGGCTTAAGAATTTATTAGGGTTTTTACACCGACTTTTGCAAAAATCGAGTTTTAAGCCGACTCGGGTGAAATTATTGGATTGTAAAACTTCTTGTCACCTAAAAATAATCCACTTAAGATATTTTGGGGGTTGCATAATTATTTTTAACTTGGTGAGCACTAAAATGCAATTAAAGTCATTAAAAACACAAAAATACCTATTAAAACTAACTTTGACTTTGCATTTTTTTAATTGACCAAGCTTTTTATTATATAATGTCATCAACACACACTCACACAACACAAAACACACTCCACAAACACACACATGGCCGAGAGAAAGAGGAGAGAAAAAGAAAGAGAATTTCAAAGCTTTTCAATCCAATTTTTCAAAGAAAAACCTAGTTTTTGTCCGTGAAACTTCGCACCGAGTTGGATTCCGCTTGTTGGGCACGCATAGCACGCATTCCTAGGCTTATATCGCATCTAAGGTGAGAGAAAAATTCTAGATCTCAAAATGTCATTTTTGTGTTTTTGCGTATAAATGAAGATTGAACCGTTAGAATTGTAATCTGATGTTAGATTATTGCTCCTTGCATGCTAGGGATCATTATATACTAATACTACGAATTTCTGTCGGATGTAGCATAATTTTTATTTTCCGGGTATTTAATTTTGATTAAAATGTTCAAAGTTGAATTAAATGAGTTGTGTTGATCGAAATCGATTGCCGTCGATTTCTAAATACTTGATAATTATGTGTTAGCGCTGTTGTAATGCCGAATTTTCGATTATATTGTTCGTGTGAAAATCCGGAAAATCCAGCCAAGATATCTTAGGGTTTTAGGGTTATCGGGCATGATATGGAGGTGTTATGGTGGATTTCCGAGAGGGCTAATGTAGTAGGTTGAATGGGTGAGTGATAGGAACTGATTTGGCAATGTTTGGATTAGTAGATTGTAAGTTATGAATTTTAGAAGTTTAGGTTGTCATTCTTTAATTTCTTGAACGATGCCTTAGATGGTTGGGTAGTGTTCGAGTGATGAATGGTGAGTCGTTGTTGAGTAATTTAGGGTTTAATTATGTATATTATGCATGTCCGGTTAGATGGCCTACTTTGTCATCTAACTACGTTGTTTGTTGTTTAATTTAATATTGATGTTATATTGATGTTATTGATTGATTATTATTGAATGCGGGAATCGGGCACTCTTGTTGCTGATCTCCCAATTGATTGATTGATTTATGCTTGCATGATGATTGATGAATATGGAGTCTTGGTATGTGTGTGCCACCTCTCGGGCAGCGTCGGGCTGTCGGGTTGATAACGGCATGACTGCCATAGGCTACCCCCAGCTCGCATGACGGAGATGTCATGGAGGGAAGGGGCTAGTGAGGTACCTCGGGTGCGTGAGTAATGGGGAGTTATAAGAAGAACGGTTGAGATCGTGATGGCGTTTGGAGCTACACCAAATAGAGTATCCTTCATTGAATGGTCATATAGTTATGTGATGATAGTATTATTTATTGTTATTGTGTGTTTACTGACTCAAAGGATTATTTCCAAGGAGTTTAGTAAACCTTGCTCGAGATCTATCGGATCCTCACTGGGCTTATTTATATAAGCTCACTCTCTATTAATGCATGCTTACAGGTGTTGCAGAGCCGGATTACGGGTATGTGCCTCCTGAAGAGGAGAATGTGGAAAATGTGCTTTACGTGGACGAGTCATATGTTCCCGAGTCTTATCCATGATTATATGTTGTTTAATGTCATGTATATTAGCTTAATAGACTTTTATATGCTTTGTGGTTCTTATTGTAATAGATGTTGGAAGATGATGATCCAAATGGTGTTAACTTAGTGGCTTTCTTTTGTCTACGGTTAAGTTGTAAATATGTCTCAACTTATTTTTGAAATGTATGATAAGGTTGAGGTATTGTATGTTATGTTGGAACGGAGGCGTATAACGAGGATGGTTTATTGTATATTATGATTGTGTTGTATGTTGTTGTTTGAATTAAGGAGTTGCTGGATGTATGATGTTTAATGAGGTTGGTTTGGAACCTCGGTGTCCTATTTACTGTCGTTATACTGCCGAAATCCCGTTGCGTCCTGACTGATTGTAAGAGGGGTCGAGTTGGGGCGTGACAGTTTAAGTGGTATCGGAGCGCATGTTAGCTATCAGCCGGGGTATCCTCGGAATGTGGGTAGTGGTCTATGCATGCAAGTATGTATCAAGTGAAAGAAAAGTGAAACATATGTTAATATGTTTATGTGATTAATTTACTTATGTGTCTAACTTTCTATGTGACCAGTATGCCTTGTGTGTTTAGTGAACTAATGTGGTCAATATGTTTTATGTGATAACGTGTTATACGTACTCAATGTGTTATAATTAATGTGCATTATGTGATTAATGTGTATTATGTGACAATTGTGTTTTATGTGATTTTGTGCCTTGTGTGAAGTTAGTTGTTTATGTGCTTTTAATTGTTTATAACTAGCTTATGTGAAACAACGTGCTTTAGGTGCTCAATGTACTTTAAGTGACCAATGTGAGTTACGTGATCAACTTGTCTTATGTGAAGTTTGTTGCTTATGTGACTTTAATTGTTTATAACTTACTTCTGTGATATAACCTGTTTATGTGATGTTGGCTTCTTATATGTTGAATTGTGTGTTATGTGATAATGTTGCATTGTATGATAATTGCGCATTACGTTATACTTGTCTTTCATATGATATAGTTGCATACATGTTTTAACTCGTGAGTGACCTTTTAATGTCTAGGGTGACTGTAAGAGTTTTCGGAAATAGTGGTAGGCCATGATTTTGAATTATTATTATTCTAGAAGTTTATCGGTTAGATTTTAATTGTTATGTTTATGGATTTTAGTTTCGGCTTAGTGGATTGATCTTGATGTTCCTTTAGCGAGAATGAAGTTGTTCGAGGAAATAGCAATGTATCTTGATGATTATAATTACTGTTGTTGCCATGTTTAACTTGTTATTACTTGGAGATGAATCATAAGTTGAGGTTTCTGTGAGGTTGTGATTAGACATTTTTGGAGTCTCAACTCATACTATACTGCCTTGAGGTTATTTTAGAATGAATTTATTTGAGGAATTAGTGATGTATATTTGTGAATGGAATAAACTGTGGTATAACATGTGAATATGTCTACTATTTGGGATTGCTATATTATTAATGGATATTTTGGAATTTTGATCTTTAAACCTTGGAGACAATTGGAGTGATTCCTGACTAAAGTTACTTTAATTGAAGATGCAATTGTTCGGGGATAGAATTATTTGAGGAAATAAGAATGCATTTTGGTGACTGAACATTTACTTACCTACATCAAGCTTTTGAGTTCTAGGTGGTATGACTTTCTAAATTGTTGATTGAGGATTCTCTTCTGTTATAATGGGTTAGCATGAATCTGTATTGCGTTATCAGATTTTGGAGTCCTCATTAGTTAATCTTGTTGGGTAATCGGTGATTTATCTCGTTTAGTGATTGGTCTGTTACGGAATGTAAAATTTTGGAGTGATTTATCTTGTTTGGTGATTGTTATGACTCCTTAGATTCTCTAGATCTCCTTAGTGTCTTGTTTTGGAGGAAGATAGTTTGTAAGATTTGAATTGTTGGTGTTTAAGTGTGTAGGTGGGACACCCTTCTTGTGCTTCATAATTCTATCGGTCTTATTATCTTTTACTCTATTCTCACTTATTTGAGAGAGAGTTACACTTTTCTAGCATATCAATTGTTTCTTGAAAGTTTTGCTTATTGGATTAATGGATCCTATACTCATTTGACATTGCTTCTATTCTTAACATTCATATTTGTTTCTTATAGCAATGTCGCTTATTGGAGTTAAGGTTTGAGACTTCTATATTTCATTCTATATCTCTAGCCATTCATTTCAATATTCCATTTCATCCTATTACTATTCATTTGAAAGTAATTTTTCCTTTGGTATACCATTTTACTTATTCGAATTTCACCTGCTTGATGTACTCTCTACCTAAGTACATCATTGTCATTCTTGTTGATCTTTGTTAATCCTATTGTTTTATTATTAAATCCAGAGTCATTACTTTGCTTGTAATTGCTCACTCAAAGTACTCGGCACTGTCCTATTGTTATCATTTCTTATTCGTACTTCTTTGGTTATTGCGTGCTGAGATACTCATTATCTTGACACTCATATTTTCTATTGAATTAATCATCTCTTATCTCTTAATTTTATTTCACCTCAAGTACAACTTACTTGTTGGTTCTTTGAACAATCATCGAGAATTGAAATATCTACTTGTTCAGGAATTTTTGTTCAACATACTCAGCACTGTTTTGACTCGCCATTATCCTTTGTTCGTACTTATTTAACTAAAAGGTGCTGAGACATTTCTTATCTTAGTTATCATGCTTCCTTATTAAACTATTAACATCTTGATTCTCTAACTTGTTTGACCTCTTGTTCCCTTGATTGTTGGCTCGAATATGACTTTCCATACTCTTATTTCCTTGTAAATTTCATAAGAGCCATATTCTGACAAATGTCACTTTTGAGTTATTTCCTTGATCAATAATCATTCATGTTATCGTGATTGAGTTTTTAAACCCTCGGGGTGTTCATAGAACTCTTTTGTGTAGTAGGAGATGATTGATAATTAGTGGTGTCATGCTAGGACTTTGGAGTTGTGATTTCTTTCATATGCAATAAGATATTAAGTAGGAGAGAATTATGAATTGGAGATTGTCTTGGAACTATGATCGTCAACTTGCAGTCAACAGAGGTTGTTCTTTTGAGGTCTTTGGTTAGGTGTCATCCTAGGAGATAAATAAGAACTAAGAGAAGTATTATTAAGTGTAACGATTGAGGATTTATCTGTCTGTTAGTTCGAGAATTGCGCGGACGCAATTGTTTTAAGGAGGGGAGAATGTGAAACCCCACTTTCTTGCTTATCTCGTTTTACGTGCTATACCTCGTTTTTCGTGCATATGACCTGTTTATGTGCTATAGGACCTAGAAAGTTATAATTTTGATGTCAATACTTCTAATACGTGCTAAATGTGCATTCATGAAATTTTCATCAAAAACGGAGTCAGAAATTTTATCGTCGATTTTCAGTGAATAGTGTTTTCGAAACACGTCCGCTATAATTTTGAAACTGGTCTTTTTAACCCTTCTAGACCTAGTCCACGGACTTTAATAGACCTGTGTTTGATGAAAATGGTTTTAAAATCGGCTTAAGAATTTATTAGGGTTTTTACACCGACTTTTGCAAAAATCGAGTTTTAAGCCGACTCGGGTGAAATTATTGGATTGTAAAACTTCTTGTCACCTAAAAATAATCCACTTAAGATATTTTGGGGGTTGCATAATTATTTTTAACTTGGTGAGCACTAAAATGCAATTAAAGTCATTAAAAACACAAAAATACCTATTAAAACTAACTTTGACTTTGCATTTTTTTAATTGACCAAGCTTTTTATTATATAATGTCATCAACACACACTCACACAACACAAAACACACTCCACAAACACACACATGGCCGAGAGAAAGAGGAGAGAAAAAGAAAGAGAATTTCAAAGCTTTTCAATCCAATTTTTCAAAGAAAAACCTAGTTTTTGTCCGTGAAACTTCGCACCGAGTTGGATTCCGCTTATTGGGCACGCATAGCACGCATTCCTAGGCTTATATCGCATCTAAGGTGAGAGAAAAATTCTAGATCTCAAAATGTCATTTTTGTGTTTTTGCGTATAAATGAAGATTGAACCGTTAGAATTGTAATCTGATGTTAGATTATTGCTCCTTGCATGCTAGGGATCATTATATACTAATACTACGAATTTCTGTCGGATGTAGCATAATTTTTATTTTCCGGGTATTTAATTTTGATTAAAATGTTCAAAGTTGAATTAAATGAGTTGTGTTGATCGAAATCGATTGCCGTCGATTTCTAAATACTTGATAATTATGTGTTAGCGCTGTTGTAATGCCGAATTTTCGATTATATTGTTCGTGTGAAAATCCGGAAAATCCAGCCAAGATATCTTAGGGTTTTAGGGTTATCGGGCATGATATGGAGGTGTTATGGTGGATTTCCGAGAGGGCTAATGTAGTAGGTTGAATGGGTGAGTGATAGGAACTGATTTGGCAATGTTTGGATTAGTAGATTGTAAGTTATGAATTTTAGAAGTTTAGGTTGTCATTCTTTAATTTCTTGAACGATGCCTTAGATGGTTGTGTAGTGTTCGAGTGATGAATGGTGAGTCGTTGTTGAGTAATTTAGGGTTTAATTATGTATATTATGCATGTCCGGTTAGATGGCCTACTTTGTCATCTAACTACGTTGTTTGTTGTTTAATTTAATATTGATGTTATATTGATGTTATTGATTGATTATTATTGAATGCGGGAATCGGGCACTCTTGTTGCTGATCTCCCAATTGATTGATTGATTTATGCTTGCATGATGATTGATGAATATGGAGTCTTGGTATGTGTGTGCCACCTCTCAGGCAGCGTCGGGCTGTCGGGTTGATAACGGCATGACTGCCATAGGCTACCCCCAGCTCGCATGACGGAGATGTCATGGAGGGAAGGGGCTAGTGAGGTACCTCGGGTGCATGAGTAATGGGGAGTTATAAGAAGAATGGTTGAGATCGTGATGGCGTTTGGAGCTACACCAAATAGAGTATCCTTCATTGAATGGTCATATAGTTATGTGATGATAGTATTATTTATTGTTATTGTGTGTTTACTGACTCAAAGGATTATTTCCAAGGAGTTTAGTAAACCTTGCTCGAGATCTATCGGATCCTCACTGGGCTTATTTATATAAGCTCACTCTCTATTAATGCATGCTTACAGGTGTTGCAGAGCCGGATTACGGGTATGTGCCTCCTGAAGAGGAGAATGTGGAAAATGTGCTTTACGTGGACGAGTCATATGTTCCCGAGTCTTATCCATGATTATATGTTGTTTAATGTCATGTATATTAGCTTAATAGACTTTTATATGCTTTGTGGTTCTTATTGTAATAGATGTTGGAAGATGATGATCCAAATGGTGTTAACTTAGTGGCTTTCTTTTGTCTACGGTTAAGTTGTAAATATGTCTCAACTTATTTTTGAAATGTATGATAAGGTTGAGGTATTGTATGTTATGTTGGAACGGAGGCGTATAACGAGGATGGTTTATTGTATATTATGATTGTGTTGTATGTTGTTGTTTGAATTAAGGAGTTGCTGGATGTATGATGTTTAATGAGGTTGGTTTGGAACCTCGGTGTCCTATTTACTGTCGTTATACTGCCGAAATCCCGTTGCGTCCTGACTGATTGTAAGAGGGGTCGAGTTGGGGCGTGACAATGTTAACTGGTCATTCAATCAACGCCACAGCAGCACCAAAAGTGCTTTCATGCCCTCAATAGCAAAACCCCCAACTCAATTCGAGCACGGTCAACACTTGGTCAAACGACCCCTTTTCGTTTCATTGTCTAATTTTCAATTTTAACAAAAGTCGGTCCATTTTTATTGCACATTTTATCTTCCTATCACCAATGGCACCTATCCAAATCAAGCAATCGCAATTCGGATCAAAATTCGAAATTCTAGGGTTTTACTATTCATAATCACTATTCATTATTCTTCCCCAATTTCAAATACGCAATTTCAGCCGTAAAAATTGCTAAATAACTATCAAACAATGCTCTACGAACTCAAAGGAAGCTATATCAAGCAATTATAGGCATTATAACACATTATATATCAAATCTAAAAATTTGACACAAAATTCAAATTCGAATTTAAATGCACAAAAGCGTGAAAACCCTCACAGAGATTGAAGACCAAGACCCGCAAGGACCCGAGCCACGACCCCCGAGCAATTCCACGCACGATTGCACAAGAAAAATGGAAGCAAAATCTTTTTTTCTCCTCCTTGGAGCATTTGGCCATGGCAAGGACAAAATGGGCATTTTGCAATTTGTTTTTTTTATTTTTGCCTTGTTTTATTATTTAAAAGGGTGACAAGGGCATTTTGGTCATTTACAAGGTCAAGCTTAAGTGAAAATTGGTCAAATAAGCCAAGTTTGATGCCATTAAATCTATTCTAAGTGAAAACAATGCAATTAAATGAAAAATAACTAAAACTAGTTAAATTAAGCTAAAAACATTTTTCACTAAGTTCAAAGAATATTTCTCTAACTCTCATTTTCGAAATACTACGATCGAACGGTCAATAAATGATCGCTGATAAAGTGATGAGCAATAATAGAAAACTATAATTTTTGAAAAGTAGAATAGTAGAATAGTTTAAAAATAACTCCGGCTCGGAGTTACTTTTCTCATTTAATTGAAAACTGAGTAATTTTAATGCAAGACAATTAAAACCGATTATTAAAATAATCAAAACAATCAAAATAATCAATATTCATTTAAAAATAATTAATTTAACTATTTCTAGAATATTTTAAAGAATTATGAAGTTAATGTTAAGATACAAATGTACAAATTAATATAAACACGTAATCGGATGCAATTAAATACTAACATTTAAGATGACACTTAATTAAATATAAGAAAGTAAATCCAATTTCTATAAATAATAAAAATAGGTGATAATCTTTTAGTTAATCAATATAAAAATTATTAAATGCTTCCAACAGAAATATCAAAATAGTGCAAAATGATTGATTTAACTAATTAAGCATTTAATTAAATGCAGTCAAATGCCATTAAATGCATGCCGGGTTCGGGTTATCACAACCGTCCTTGTGTACTTTGAAGTCAGACTGATCATCTATGATCTGATCCTTGATCTTTTGAAGTTTAACATCAAGTTGCTGAGCTTCTCTGATCTGAGACAACAATAAAGGCTGAATACGGAGATGTGAACACATCACCCCAACCTGAGTCAATTCCGGTCTCCAATAAGTGAATTCCTCAAGAATCTCCCATTTCTTGACAGCCAAACAAGCAATACTCGCCTTCCGGCTGAGAGCATCTGCTACAACATTTGCCTTGCCAGGCAGATAATTGATAGAACAATTATAATCTCCAAGAAGCTCCATCCACCTCCGCTGGCGCATATTCAACTCCTTCTGTGAGAACAAGTACTTCAGACTCTTATGATCAGTGAAAACCTCGAACTTACTGCCCCACAGATAATGACGCCACTTCTTCAGTGCGAAGACAACTGCTGCCAACTCAAGATCATGAGTCGGATAATTCACCTCATAAGGCTTCAACTTCCTGGAAGCATAGGCAATAACTCGGCCATCCTGCATAAGAACACATCCCAAGCCCTCATTGGATACATCGCTGTAAATAACCATATTATCGGTCCCTTCTGGTAGAGCAAGTACTGGAGCGGTAGTCAACCTCTTTTTCAACTCCTGAAACCCATTCTCACACTTCCCATCCCAAGTAAAGATAGTCTGTTTCTGAGTTAACTTAAAAAGTGGCCCTGCAATCTTCGAGAAGTCCTTTACAAACCTACGGTAATAACCCGTCAAGCCAAGAAAGCTACGGACCTCAGACACATTCTCTGGCCGTTTTCAAGACATCACCGATTCAATCTTAGTGGGATCTACAGAAATACTGCTCTGTGTGATAACATGGCCAAGAAAAGATATGCGTTGCAGCCAAAATTCACATTTGCTGAACTTGGCAAACAACTGATGCTCTTGCAGTTTCTGTGAGACAAGACGTAGATATTGCTCGTGCTTCGATTCGGATTTAGAATAGACCAAGATATCATCAATAAAGATTACCACGAACTGGTCTAAATACGGCTGAAAAACCCGATGCATAAGATCCATGAATGCTGCCGGTGCATTAGTTAATCCAAAGGGCATAACAACAAACTCATAATGCCCGTACCGAGTCCTGAAGGTAGACTTCGGAACATCCTTTGTACGAATCCGAAGCTGATAATACCCCTGCCTCAAATCAAATTTAGAATAGACTTTGGCTCCCTGAAGTTGATCAAACAACTCGTCAATCAGTGGCAAAGGATATTTATTCTTGATGGTCACCTGATTCAAACCACGGTAATCAATACACAATCTCAATGTACCATCCTTCTTCTTCACAAATAAAATAGGAGCTCCCCAAGGTGCAGAACTCTGCTGAATAAATCCCTTCTCCAATAACTCCAGCAACTGAGTTTTCAACTCCTTCAACTCAGCTAGTGCCATCCGATACGCTGATTTAGAAATAGGTTGAGTACCGGGAATAAGATTGATCACAAACTCCACATCTCTCTCTGGCGGTAACCCTGGCAACTCCTCGGGAAATACATTAGGATATTCCCGAATAATAGGGACTTCCTCCAGCTGTAGCTTATCAGATGGCTTGTTGATCAAATAAGCTAGATAACCCGAACACCCCTTACTCACCAACTTAACAGCTTTAGTTGCTGAGATAACAAAACTCGTCTTAGCACCCCGGTTCCCTACTACTTCAACTACTGGCTGATCTGGCACACGAAACTGTACTACCTTTGTTCTACAGTTCAACTGGGCATCATACTTAGAAAGCCAATCCATACCCAAGATAACATCATACCTCCAGATAGGAAATAAGATAAGGTCCGAAGGAAAATTATACCCCTTAACATGTATTATACAATCCTTACATACTAAGCCAGTAACATACTTATCAGTCAAAGAGGTACTAATCTCAACCACATAAGGCAATCTTTCAGGTTGCATATTAACACGTTGCACACAAGCTGGAGTAGTGAAAGAATGTGTAGCACCAGAATCAATCAACACTTTAACAAGTTGATCAAGTTTATGGAAGTTACCTTCCACATCTGCAGTCTCCTCAGGCATCTCCTCTAAGTCAACTGCGTAGGCCCGAGCCTGGACCCACTGCTGTTGAGGTGCACTGGCCGCAGGTCGGCCCTGATAACCCTGAGTCGCTGTCCGACCCTCAGTCCTTGAATATCTAGGGTAATCCTTCGCCCTGTGCTGATTGCTGCCGTATCCTAAACACGTCCCTGTATTTACTCTGCAATCGGCCTCCACATGTCCCATGCGCTTGCAGTGTGTACACTGTGGTGATGATGCACTAACACTGTCCCTGGAAGAACCAGAAGCTGAAGAAACAGCTGAACTAGCCTACTGCTGAGGCCTTACCAAACTAGGCTTGTATTGACCCTGAGACTGGGCTGGCCTAAACTGGGACTGAACCTGATATGACCCCTGCTGAAACTGAGGCCTATAATAACTTTGCTGTCCCTGTGGTCTAAAAGAACCCTGCTGAGCTGGCGGCCTGTACACGACCTGCTGTACGAGAAGCCTATACATACCATGTTGAAATTGTGGCTGATACGGCCTCTTACTAGGCTGACTAGACACAAGCTGATTCCTCTTCCTCTTTTCTACCTAGAAGCTGCATCAAAGGCCTCAGTGAATATATCATACCGATTCAGAGCCATCGCATCCTGAATCTCGGGCCTCAACCCCAACATAAATCTACGAGTCCTCCACTCCTTATTAGCCATATACTCCGGTGCATACCTGGACAATCGAGTGAAGGTGGCCTCATATTGAGCCACTAAGGCATCTCCTTGTACCAAGGCTAGAAACTATGCCTCTCTCCGCTCCCTCGCGATCCTTGGGACATACTTTGCCCGGAAAGCCAACAGAAAGGTACCCCAAACATACGGAATACCCTGAGTCGCCCAGCTAGTTCTCACCATGCGCCACCATTCTTCTGCCTCATCATCCAGCAAGTACACGGCATGTGACGCCCGAGATTTAGCCATGCATTTAATTACTGTTGCATCCCTTGTTTGCACATTTACTTCTGTGCCTTACTAACTGACTTTTGTGACTACTATTCACTCCGTTTTTAAACTGCCTTCTATTAGTTAATTAGCATTTTTATTAAATCATATTAATTGTAAAAGTAGTGGGAAAAATGTGCATTTGAACTAAAGGCGTTAGGAGGGCTCATTTAGAAAATGATTTTTGTAGTTGAGTGAATAGTGTTACGTAATAACTTTATAGATTTAATTAGCTAGCCTAAGTTTTATACATTAGCCTCGTTTTGGAGCTAGCAACGCGCATTATAATAGATCATTAAGCACCCAAATGACCCCACCTCAACTTAGCCCCTTCTATATATCACCTAAGCTCACAAAATGCAAAAGAAAAAAAAAATTAAAAGCTGAAAACAGGAGCCCAAACCCGACAGCCCCTCTTTGCACTTGGGAGGAAATTTTCATCTCCAACTCTTCAATTCAAGCCACTCCAAGCCTAGAGCAACTAGATTAGGGTGTGTGCAAGCTTCTTAGAGGCTCCTACGCGTATTGGTGAGGGATTTCACGACTTGTTTTTGCATTTCTAAATAGTTGTCAATTTCTTGATTTGTTGAAAAATGTGATCAAATGCCATTGTAGTTGTTATCTATGCTATTATACCATGTATATGAATGCTAAAGAACATATTTGAGCCATCGTTTCGCAATTTAAACGGTTAGAATCGTTAGTTTGATTTTTAGGGTGAATAGTGACATTTTTTCTAGGGTTTTGTGTAATTGCTCGAATTAGCTTGATTCAATGCTTCTAATAGATGTCTTAGGTGCTAGTGAAGATAACCTAATAGCCCCGTGCACTTGCATTGCCCTCAAATTTCCTAAAAATGGAAAATAGCCGACTTTAATTTGGGGCTTTCGGGGTTAATGCGAATCCGAGTGAATTCGGGCTTCAATTATAGTATCCTTAGGCTACCTAGGTGCTATAGATGCCTTGATATCCCTTGTTTGAAGCCCGGACAATGTATGTGTAGTTTAAAGCCATAAGAGGGAATTTGGGGCTTTCGGGGTAATCGCGGGCATTTGAATGAGTTAGAGGGTTAAGAGGGTACCTTGAGGGTTAGTTAGAAGGTTGGGAGAGTTTCCTTTGAAAATGGAATCATTAACCTTGGTTTGGAAGAGAAATAGTTCGAAAAACAAAGGGGTTTAGGTGCAATTTAAGTTGTCTCACACTTCTAAACCCATGTCAGGACTTCTTGAGTGTTTATATGTGATTTTAAATTGATTTGGAGCTTTTGGTATGATTCTATGCTTATTTTGTATATGTTCATTTGTAAACTGCTTATTAGCTTCTATAATTGCTTCTATCCTAATTGCATCGAGGTCAACCTACTTTGTTGATCCTCCTATGTGTTAATGCTTATATTATTGCTATTAACTTGCCATTGTTAAGTGCATTGCATAGTGGTTGCGCAACTATAGTGTCAGGGGCGGATGTGTTGAATATCGGCTGGGCGGCAGAGGGCTTGCCGGTGGATATTCAAACTCCGTGCCCTGGTCCCTCATTCGCCTGGTCCGGAGATTGCCAGGGGATGTTAGGTCGTAGGATTATCGGGGTACATCAGGAGTACACCCACTGGAGTGATTGGGGTTATGCCGGCTTATCGTGATCGTGCTCGTGGTTCGTGGATCGTGAATGAAGATCAGTGAAGATTGGTGTATAGGGAATTGTGTGAAACGTATCCTTTTAAATGTGTGGTTATTTAAGTTATCATTGTTTCTTTAATTGTTAAGTGCTATTATTGTATAATTGTATTATCTGTTGCATTGCACGCCCCGGGACTATATCCCTCACTGGGCAACAGTGGTTGCTTGTGACGCCCGAGATTTTAGCTGTACATTTATTACTGTTGCATCATTTGTTTGCGCATTTCCTTCTGTGCAGTATTAACTGTCTTCTTAAATTACTATTCACTATGTTTTTAACTTCATGCTATTAGCGAATTTGCATTTTTATTAAATCATATTAATTGTTAGAGTAGTGGGAAAAATGTGCATTTGAGCTAGAGGCGATAGGAGAGCTCGTTTAGAAAATGATTTTTGTAGTTGTATGAATAGTGTTACGTAACATAATTTAGGGAATGAATTAGCTAGCATTCATTTTACTATCTAGGCTCGTTTTAAGCTAATTAAGCGCATTTAGTGAACCATTTAAGCAAGCAACTTAGCCCCATTTAATATATAACTCACACAACACACACATTAGCTCATAACTTAGCAAAAAAAAAAAAAAAAAAAAGAGAGCATGCTGAAAATACTGTAGCAAATCCGAGAATTTCATAGGAGAAGGAAAACAGAAAATTTTGATTCAACAACCTTGCATCTTTAGCTTCTAGATTTATCTTGAGAAGGTTTTGAGCAACCTAAGACGTTCTACAAGCTTCATCATCTTCAAAAATTGTAAGGGAGTTTCATTTTTTTGATTTTAAATTTTATTTGCATATGTTAATTTTCTTTAATTTTCAATTATAGCTATATAACTTGTTATGAATGCTTCCTATGAGTTATTTAATGTCTCTAGAGCTAGCTTTTGAGGGTTGATAACAAAGTTAATGGTTGAATCTTGAATTTGATCAAAGAGATGATAAATAGTGCCTAGAACTAGGGTTTTGAGAAAATTTGCTAATTGGCTTGAATTGATGCCTCAATTAGGTGCTCTAGACCCTAGGGAAGTTAGTTGAAAAGCCACGTTAGGTTGAATCACTCGAATTTGAACTTAATTGCATAATTAGCTTACTTTAAAAAGGGGGTTTTATACGTTAAGCAATCCGGGCAAGTTTGGGCAGTGATTTTGGTATCCTTGAGCTAAGGGAGCACCTTTGGTGCTTTCGTTTCGCGAAAATGGGGTTCGGTTAGTATGGCTATAGTTCAAACCCGTTCGGGGCCTTCCCGAACTTTTGCTTCAAAAATGAGTTTTAGTGACTTTAAAAGGTACCTTTGAGCTTAATTAGGAATATAGCAAGACTAGGGTATGATTGGGAATCTCGAACCATGCTTAGGAGAAAGAAAGCTTGGTTAAAGAAAGGGGAAATGTAGTGTTTAGCCATTTTAGTTGCATTTGAAACTTGTTGTGTGTTAGTAATGCCTTGCATTGATTATTTAAGATGTATTTAAGTTATTTGAGTAGATTATTAGAATTAGTTGTGTTGATTGTTACTTTTGGTATCTTAAAGTTAATATCGTGCTTATATGAACTTTTATCGTGCATATATGTGAGGGCGGCCTACTTTGTCGTCCCTCTTACGTGTTATGTGTTATATTGATTGTTTGTGACTTGTATTGGGTTGCACAACCTAAATCGGACATGGTAGCGTCGAGAAACACGGGCGCCGTCGGGCTTGCTGTGCTCCCTCGACTACCATGGTGCCTATTCCCTTTCTCGCTGAGGCATACTCCACAACCCCAGAGGCGTGGTTCACCTGCTGGGCATGGACCTACCTCGGGAGAAAGGGTCGTAGGATCGGGATACATCCGGAGTATCCCAATTGTGGTGTTTGGGGTTTGCCGGCATGTTCGTGATGCTCGTGGTTCGTGGCTCGTGGATGAAGACTTGGAAGTGGAACCGTATCCTTTTTAAAAGTGGTTAATTGCTTGGTTTATTGTCTTGTTGGTTTATGTGGATTATATATGTTTTCTTGTGTTTGCATATCATATTGCACGTTGGCATGTTGCATCACCTCGCTCGCTGGGCAACATTGTTGCTCATTCCTCATTTAATATGTTTCAGGTGAAGCTGAGGTGAATCCTCAGCTGATAGAAGAAGAGGAAGAAGTGTTAGTTAAGAAATTTCGGTGACTTCTTGTGTGATCAGGTTGTCTAAAATGAGAAGCTTGCGTGGAGTTGTTGTTGATTGCCTTTTTGTGACCTTGGGGTCTTGAGTATAAATGGTGAATGTAATAATTTGTAATCTTGTATGTTGGATATAAAGTGGAATGACATGTAATAATCCATAGTAAACTTATTCTTTTGCATGCTTGTGTGATTAACAAACTTGGAAGTAGAACTTGGCTATTGTTGTATCTAACTACCTATAGTTAAAATTAGAAATGCTTTGCTTGCTTGTGTGTTATATGTAATTGTTGTTCCAAGACTCAGATGGCCTTGTGATTGCGGGTGGCCCATAAAAATCTTGGAGGATTGGTTATAAGAGTTGTTGTTTGTGGATCTAACATCATGGTGTCTTTGTGCAGGTACCAGTTTAGTCCTATAAACAGGGGAGACTCCGTCCGTTTTCCCCTAAAATTTTGTGCCTGGGGTTTGGAATTGGGTGAGAATAGCGTGATAACTAGGAGTCCCGATCTCGTGAGGGATCGGGGCGTTACATTGCTCATACCTCGATATCTGTTTCAGGAGACGCTGTGGGTGATCCCCAGCTTGTTGAGTTAGTTGAGGAAGAAGAAGTTTAGATTGAGCCTTTACCTTAGTCGCTGTGCCTGATAGCGTGGTTAATGAATTTGTTGCTATGTGGAAAGTTCAACTAATTGTTTTATGTACTATTTTGTGGCCTAAGGGCTATGTATATGTTTGTTGTGCAAATTGAAGGATAGTAGATTGTGGTGTAGAATTGGAAGCCATGTCTTGTAATAACTTTTATTCTTGCCTTTATTTCCTTGCATGCTTGGGAGTGGATGGTTAATGTAGAATGCATTATCCTTTAAGTTGTTTTATTGATTTTCCTAGAATGTTATGATTATAAAACTATGCTGACAACAAGTTCTCGCATGCTTGTGTGTTGGAGCTATTGTGTACCATAAGGCTCGGATGGCCTTATAGCTTTGTTGTTTAATTAAGAAAAGCGTGTATTGTATTGTTGGGACTTTGTTTAAGTGTTTACAGGTTTTTGGAATGTCCACGGTACAGGGGAGACTCTGTCCGTGTGTCGGGTCCGGACTTAACCATTTGGAAAAAAAAATTTGTGACCGGGCTTGGTATTGGGTTGAGAATAGCATGGTCATTAGAGCCTCCGGTCTCGTGAGGGATCGGGGCATTACACGGCAAAGGAGACCTTCTGCTCATCGGTATAATCAAGAGGATCATAAATGTTCTCCACTGTACTAATCCACGCTTCAGCCTTCCGATCATCGGGTTCTCCCTGAAATCTTGGTGGATGATACCCCAAGAACTATTTTAGGGTACCACGCCCGTGGTTTCCACCCTGCACATTCAACAACTGAGCTTGCCAAGCCTGAGTCTGGGCAGCCTGCCCTGCTATCAATTGGGCCTGTCCGGCCATTAACTCAGCAATCCTATACATTGCAGCCCCCAAACGATCATCACCCCTATCACGGCCCGGTACCGTATTACGAGGAGTCTCATCTACTACCTCGGGCCTACCTCTGGTCCTTGGTCTACTGGCCATTCTACTAATCAAAGAGTTAGCACAAGTTATAGCACGTAAACAGGTTATAGACAGTTATTAGTGTGACGCCTGAGATTTTGCCATGCATTTAATTACTGTTGCATCCCTTGTTTGCGCATTTACTTCTGTGCCTTACTAACTGACTTATGTGACTACTATTCACTTCATTTTTAAACTACATTCTATTAGTTAATTAGCATTTTTATTAAATCATATTAATTGTAAAAGTAGTGGGAAAAATGTGCATTTGAACTAAAGGCGTTAGGAGGACTCGTTTAGAAAATGATTTTTGTAGTTGAGTGAATAGTGTTACGTAACTAACTTAGGTAATTAATTAGCTAACATATATTTTACTATCTAAGCTCGTTTTAAAGCTTACTACACGCATTTTATTAGATCACTTAAGCACCCAAATGACCCCACCTCAACTTAACCTCTTTATTATATCATTTAAGCTCATATAATGCAAAAGAAAAAAAAAATAAAAAGCTGAAATCATGAGCCAAACCCGACAGCCCCTCCTTGCACTTGGGAGAAATTTTTCATCTTCAACTCTTCAATTCAAGCCAAGCCAAGCTAGGAGCACATAGTTTAGGGTGTTTGCAAGTCTCCCGAGAGCTCTTACACGCATTGGTGAGGGATTTCACGGCTTGTTTTTGCATTTTTAAATAGTTGCTCATTTCTTGATTTGTTGAAAATATGATTAAATGCCATTGTAATTGTTATCTATGCTAATATACCATCTATATGAATGCTAGAGAACACATTTGAGCCGTTGTTTCGCTTTTTAAACGGTTAGAATCGTTGATTTGAAATTTTGGGTGAATAGTGACGTTTTTCTAGGGTTTTGCGTAATTGCTCGAATTAGCTTGATTCAATGCTTCTAATAGATGCCTTAGGTGTTAGTGAAGATAACCTAATAGCCCCGTGCACTTGCATTGCCCTTAAATCGCTTAAAATGGAAAATAGCCGACTTTAACTTGGGGCTTTTGGGGTTAATGCGAATCCGGGTGGATTCGGGCTTCAATTCTAGTAACCTTAGGCTACCTAGGTGCTATAGATGCCTTGATATCCCTTGTTTGAAGCCCGGACAATGTATGTGTAGTTTAAAGCCATAAGAGGGAAATTGGGGCTTTCGGGGTAAACGCGGGCATTTGAATGAGTTAGAGGGTTGAGAGGGTACCTTGGGGGTTAGTTAGAAGGTTGTGAGAGTTTCATTTGAAAATGAAATCATTAACTTTGGTTTGGAAGAGAAATAGTTTGTAAAATAAAGGGGTTTAAGCGAAATTTCGGTTGTCTCACATTTCTAAACCCACGGCATGACCTCTTGAGTGTTTATATGTGATATTAAGTTGATTTGGAGCTTTTGGTATAATTCTATGGTTATTTTGTAATGTCTCTTTGCAAAACTGCATATTTGCTTATATAATTGTTCTATTCTAATTGCATCGAGGTCAACCTACTTTGTTGATCCTCATATGTGTTAATGCTTATATTATTGCTATTAACTTGCCATCGTTAAGTGCATTGCATAGTGGTTGCGCAACCATAGTGTCAGGGGCGGATGTGTTGAATATCGGCTGGGCGGCAGAGGGCTTGCCGGTGGATATTCAAACTCCATGCCCTATTCCCTCATTCGCCTGGTCCGGAGATTGCCAGGGGATGTTGGGTCGTAGGATTCGGGGTACATCCGGAGTACACCCACTGGAGTGTTTGGGGATTATGCCGGCTTATCGTGATCGTGCTCGTGGTTCGTGGATCGTGAATGAAGACCAGTGAAGATTGGTGTATAGGGGATTGTGTGAAATGTATCCTTTTAAATGTGTGGTTACTTATGTTATCATTGCTTCTTAAATTGTCTAAGTGATATTGTTGTATAACTGTATTATCTGTTGCATTGCACGCCCCGGGACTATATCCTTCTCTGGGCAACAGTGGTTGCTCATACCTCGCTAACATGTTTCAGGTGGCACAATTGGTGGAGTTGCCTTAGCTGCTGTGTGATATTTGTCTAAGGCGGATGTGCTTTCTGGTGGCTATGTGAAGAATTTGTTGTTCTATGTATAATCTATTTTGGGGCCTTAAAGCTCATGTATGTATTTGAGTAATATGTAAGCTGGAAGTCTGATAATGTAGTAGCAGTGGTAATTCTATGGCTTGTAATAACTTATATTTCTATTTGTAGTTGCCTTGCATGCTTGGGAGTGAATGGCTTAGTGTAGAATGTTTTATCTCTAAGTATGTTTTAATGTTATCCTAGAATGGCATGGTTGTTAGACTATATTATAAACAAGTTACTTGCATGCTTGTGTGGTTTTGGAACTGTTGTTTGCTTCAAGGCTCGGATGGTCTTGAATCTTTAAATATTTAGCCATGAAAAGTTTGTTTACCTTGTAGTTACCTTATTTGAGAATTTACAGGTTTTCAGAATGTCCATAGTACAGGGGAAACTCTGTCCGTTTTTCTCTAAAATTTTGAGACTGGGTTGGAATTGGGTTGAGAATAGCTTGGTTATTAGAGCCTCCGGTCTCCTGAGGGATCGGGGCGTTACAATTAGCAAATAAGCAACAATTCACATAAACACATAAATCACATAAGTATCAATCACATAAACAAATTAATCACATAATCACATAAGCACTAAATCACATAATCACTTAATCACTTAACCATATTAACACATAGTTCACTTTTCTTTCACTTCATACATACTTTCATGCTAAGACCATTACTACATTCTGAGAATACCCCGGCTGACAGCTAACATGCGCTCTGATACCACTTAAATGTCACGCCTCAACTCGACCCCTCCTATAATCAGTCAGGACGCAACGGAATTTCGACAGTATAACGACAGTAAATACGATACCGAGGGTCTAAACCAACCTCAATAAAACATCATACATCAACTCCATAAGCCATACAACAAACAACTCCCCAATAAAATAACAACATACATCATAACCATATTATATAATAAACATTCCTCGTTATACGCCTCTGTTCTAACATAATACATGAACCTTAATATACATTGCAAAATATATTGATACCAACCTAGCAACCTAACATAGACAAAAGAAAGACTACTAAGATAGCATCAACTAATTCATTATCTTTCCAACATCTTTTACATTATGAACTACAAAGCATATAAAAGTCAACTAGATAATATACAAAATAGTAAAACAATACAACATCAAGGATCAGACTCCGGAACATAAGACTCATCCACATAAGGCACATTTTTCACATTCTCCTCTTCAGGAGGCACGCACCCGTAATCTTGCGAAAGAACACCTGTAAGCATGCAATAATAGAGAGTGAGCTTATATTAAATAAGCCCAGTGAGGATCCGATAGATCTCTAACAGCATTCACTATACTCCTTGGAAAATGATCCTTTGAGCAAGTAAACACACAATAACATCAATAATACTATCATCACATAATCTATAATGACCATTCAATAAAGGATACACTAGTTGGTGTAGCTCCAAACGCCATCACGATCATAACAGCGTTCTTATGACTCCCATAAACTCAGGCACCCGAGGTACCCCAATAACCTCTCCCTCCATGACACCTCCGTTATGCGAGTTGGAGGCAGTCTCTGGTAGTCATGCCGTTATCAACCCGACAGCCCGATGCTGCCCGAGAGGTGGCACACACATACCAAAGACTCAACAATAATAAAAAAAACATCAATCATTCACAGGAGGACAGTCTAGCAGAACTGCCTATCTCCCAGCATCAATCATCAATCAATAATCATCAATAATCATATTATCATCATAATAACATCAATAATCAATTTAACAACAAATAACTAAGTTAGGTGACAAAGTAGGCCATCCAACCGAACATGCATTAAACACACAATCAAACCCTAGTTTATCCATCATCAACTCATAATTCAATCACTCAAACCACACCCAATCAACTAAAGGCATAATCTAACATTTTAAAGAAAGACAACCTAAACTTCAAATAATCATATCTTACATTCTACTAATCCAAACAACTCCAAATCAGTTTCTATCACTCACCCAATCAATCAACTACATTAGCCCCTTTGGAAACCAACCAACATACATCCAAATCATGCCCAACAACCCTAAAACCCTAGTGTGTCATGGCTGAAATTTCTGGATTTTAGCACCGACCTCGCAATCAAAAATTCGGCATTACAATGGCGCTACCACGTAATTATCAAACTTTTAGAAATCGACGGCAATCGATTCCGATCAACACAACTCAAGATAATCAACATTTAGTAAATTAATCAACTTTAAATACCTGAAAATAAATAATTATGCTACAAAGGTTCAAATCTCATTGGATTACATATAAATGATCCCTAGCATGCATGGAGCAATAATCTAACATCAGATTAACATTCTAACGGTTCGATAATTATTTATACACATAAACACAAAATATGAGTTTTGAGATCTAGAATTTTTCTCTCACCTTTGATGCGATATAAGCCTAAAAATGCATGCAATACGTGCCCAACAAGCGGAATCCAACTCGGCACGAAGTTCTACGAACAAAAACTAGCTTTTTCTTTGAATATTTACTTGAAAAACCTTTGAAATTTCTCTCTATTTTTCCTCTCCTTCCTCCTAGAAATGTGTGTGCAAATGAGTGTGTTTTGTGCTTTGCTTGTGTGTGTTGGTGATATATGCATATTGGTCAACATTTAAATAAAGTCAAAGTTAGTTTAAATTAGTCTTTTAATTGTATTTTTGGTATTATAATTCAATTCTTGAGTATTTCTTGCTCAACTATTAAATTAACACTTAAAATATCTCAAATAATTTATTTCTAGGTGACAAGAAGTTTTACAATCAAACAATTTCACCCGAGTCGGCTTAAAGCTCGATTTTCGCAAAAGTCGGTGTAAAAACCCTAATAAATTCCTAAGCCAATTTTAAAACCGTTTTAATCAAACACAGGTCTATTAAAGTCCGTGGACTAGGTCTAGAAGGGTTAAAAAGACCAGTTTCAAAATTTTAGCGGACGTGTTTTGAAAATACTATTCACTAAAAATCGACGATAAAATTTATGACTCCGTTTTTGTTGAAAATTTCATGAATGCACATTTAGCATGTTCTAGGAGTATTGATATCAAAATTATCACATTCTAAGTCATATAGCATATAGACAGGTTCATTTACGCAAAACGAGAATAAACACGCAAAACGAGACAGGATGGAAAAGTGGGGTTTCACAATTGTCGCTAGAGAGAGATATTGAGTTTGTGATTAATTTAATTCCCGATACTTAACCTATATCTAAATCGGCGTACCGGATGGCACCAACCGAGCTTAAAGAGCTAAAAGCTCAGTTGCATGAGTTATTAGAAAAGGGTTTCATTTAGCAGAGTTTTTCATCGTGGGGAGCACTAGTTTTATTTGTGAAGAAGAAGGATGGTACCTTGAGATTATGTATCGATTATCGTGGTTTGAATCAGGTGACCATCAAGAACAAGTATCCTTTGCCACTAATTGATGAGTTGTTTGATCGACTTCAGGCGGCCAAAGTCTACTCTAATTTTGACTTGAGGCAAGGGTATTATCAGCTTCAGATCCGTACGAAGGATGTTCTAAAGTTTGCTTTTAGGACTTGGTACGGGAATTATGAATTTGTAGTTATGCCCTTTGGACTAATTAATGCACCGACAGCATTCATGGATCTTATGCATCGAGTCTTTCAGTCGTACTTGGACCAGTTCGTGGTTAGTCTTTGTTGATGATATCTTGGTATATTCTAAGACTGAATTGGTGTACGGGCAATATCTACGACTTGTCCTGTATAAGCTTCAAGAGCATCAGTTGTTTGCGAAGTTCAGCAAATGTAAATTCTGGCTACAATGAATATCTTTTCTTGGCCATGTGATTACTCATAACGGTATTTCAGTAGATCCCACTAAGATTGAAGTGGTGATGTCTTGGAAAAGGCTAGAGAATGTTTCGGAGGTTCGCAGCTTCCTTGGTTTCGCAGGTTACTACCGCAAGTTTATGAAGGACTTTTCTAAGATTGCAGGGCCACTTTCTAAGTTAACTCAGAAATGAACCAGCTTTACTTGGGATGAGAAGTGTGAGAGTGGGTTTCAGGAGTTGAAAAAGAGATTGACTACCGCACTAATACTTGCATTACCAGAGGAAACTGATAATATGGTCATCTATAGCAATGAATCCAAGGAGGGCTTAGGTTGCGTACTTTTGCAGAATGGTCGGGTTATTGCCTATGCTTCTAGAAAGTTAAAACCGTATGAGATAAATTATCCGACTCATGATCTTGAGTTGGTAGGAGTTATATTCGCACTGAAAAAGTGGCGTCATTATTTGTGGGGCAGTAAGTTTGAGGTTTACACTGATCACAAAAGCTGAAGTACTTGTTCTCACAGAAGGAGTTGAATATGTATCAACAGAGGTAGATGGAACTTCTCAGAGTGGGAAAACAAATGTTGTAATAGATGCTCTTAGCCGAAAGGCAAGTGTTGCTTATTTGGCGGTTAAAAAGTATGAGGTGCTTGAGAAAGTTAGCTATTGGAAACCAGAGTTAACTCAGGTTGGGGTGATGTGCTCACATCTCCGGATTCAACCTTTATTGCTGTCTCAGATTAGAGAAACCCAACAACTTGATGTGAAACTTCAAAAAATCAAGGATCAACTTTCAGATGATTAGTCTAACTTCAAAATACATGAGGATGGTATTCTTCGGTTTCAGAATAGGGTGTATGTTCCCGATGAACCGGGTTTGAGGAAACATATTTTGGATGAGGCTCATAATTCTAAGTACACCATTCATCCTGGTGGAAACAAGATGTACCGTGACTTGAAACAGCATTACTGGTGGAACAACATGAAAAGAGAGGTTGGCCAGTTTGTATATAGATGTTTGACTTATTAGCGAGTAAAGGCAGAACATCAACGACCCACAGGGTTACTTCAGCCGTTGGCAATACCAGTTTGGAAATTCAAACATGTTACGATGGACTTCATTACTAGTTTGCCTAGAACACCGATAGATAGTGATGCGGTATGGGTTATTGTGGATCGTTTGACGAAGACAACTCATTTTATTTTGATGAGGATGGGAGATGAACTTGCAAAGTTGGCAGATCTTTAGTTGGCTCAAATTGTTAAACTTCATGGAATTCCAGTCAGTATTGTCTCTAATCGAGATCCTCAGTTTACTTCTCGATTTTGGGAAAAACTTCAGGAAATTTTGGGGACTGAGTTGAGTTTCAGCACATCGTATCATCCTCAGACCGATGGTCAGTCGGAGAGAACTATCCAGATTCTGGAGGATATGCTCAGGGCTTATGTTTTGGACTTTGGGAAGAATTAGGAGAAACATCTACCGCTAGCCGAGTTTGCCAATAACAATAGTTATCAAGCGACTATTGGGATAGCACCTTATGCAGTTCTCTACGGCCGGAAGTGTCGATCACCTTTGTACTGGGACGAGGTAGGGGAGATGAAGGTTATTGATCCGACTATAATGCCAGAGCTTCTAGAGAAGATTGAGAATGTACAGTTGATCAGGCAGAGAATGCTGACAGCGCAGAGCAGATACAAGAGTTATGTTGATAAACGCCATCGGGATTTGGAGTTTGCAGTCGGGGATCGAGTTTTCTTGAAATTGTCTCCTTGTAAAGGTTTTGCTCGTCATGGTAAGGGTGGTAAGCTGAGTCCGAGATTTGCAAGGTCATTTGAGATTTTTGGCAAAGCTGGCAAGTTGGCATATCGGTTAGCTTTACCAGAGAATTTCTCTAATGTTCACGATGTCTTCCATGTGTCTACTTTGAGGAAGTATTATCCGGATCCTTCTCATGTCCTAGGGCCAGAGCCGTTACAACTTCGTGAGAATCTGACTTACGATGAGAAGCCGATTCGCATTCTAGATCGAATAGAACGGGAGTTGAGATCGAAGAAGATTCCGATGGTTAAAGTATTGTGGAAACATCATGAGATTGAAGAATCTACTTGGGAAAGAAGGGATCAGATTCAGCAACAATACCCAGATTTATTCCGAGCAACAAGTAAGAATTTCGAGGACGAAATTTCTTTAAGGTGGGGAGAATGTGAAACCCCAAATTTTATCTTTGTGTGAAATTACGTCTTTTGACCTATATATGTGTTATTTGAATTAGAATGTGCTAATTTTGTGATTTTTATTCCTATTATATGCTATGTGAGCATTCATGAAATTTTCATAAAAATCGGCATTGAAAATTTTATCGTCAAATTTTGTGAATAGTATTTTTGAAACACGTATGCTAAAATTTTGAAACTGGTCTTTTAAGCCTTTGAAAACCTAGTTGTCAGATATTAATAGATCCGTGTTTGATTAAAACGGATTTTAAAACGAGTTAGGAATTGAAAGGGATTTTTCATATTCTTTTACAAAAATTAAGTTTTTACCAGAGTTGTGTGTGTATGTATGCATATAAAACTTGATGTCAATTAAATTAAGTCTACTAAATATAGTATTTATAGTAGTTTACTTATATATGAGCAAAATAGTCTAAAAATAAAATTAAAAGACTAAGTTATCAACTTTGACTTTATTATTTTTTGTTAACTTTTGCTTATAAGCTATCAACACACAATAAAAACAAGCAAAACACCACACAAATACACACACATTGCCATGAGGTTAAGGGAGAAGAAGAGAGAAAAATTTCAAGGTTTTTCAAAGCAATTTTTCATTAGAAAACTCATTTTTGTCCAAAGCTTTTCATTCTGGGTTAGATTCCGCTTGTTGGGCATCCATTCTTCGCATTTCTAGCTTGACTTCGAATCAAAGGTAAGAGAAAAATTTTAGATCTAGAAATGCTATTTCTTGTTAAATTTTTAAAGTTGCATATTTATCCGATGTTTTGTTAAATTGCCTTTAGATTTTGCTTAGTAGTTGTGAAGGACCAGTTATATGTATTTATAGCTGTTTTGAGCGGTAGTAGCATGTATTTCTAATTTTTGGGCATTAAAATTGATTTATCGGCTTATAGTTGAATAATTGTTGTTGTAGTGGTTGGAATTGAATGGTTGTTGCTTCTATAAGCTTGTTAATTGTTGTGTAGTAATGTTGTAATGCCGAATTTTTGATTTGAATGCCGTAGTAAAAGTTCAAAAAATTCAGCCAAGGTGCATTGCCAAAATTAGGTTTGTTGGACTTGATTTGGATGACTTTTGGTTGGTTTTCAGGGGGTTAATGTAGTAGCATATGTGGTTGAGGGATAGGAAAAGGTTCGGGGGCTATTTGATTAGTAGATTGTAAGTTATGAGTTTTAGAAGTTTGTGTACTATTTTTTGAAATGCTAAAATGTTGTCTTAGTTGGTTGGTTGTGGTTGTGTAGTTGTTTCTTCGGTTGTGGTTGAGTAGGATTGGGTTTGAAAACATGTATAGATATGTGTTGAGTTGGGTGGCCTACTTTGTCATCTAACTTGGGTGTCTTAATTGTTTGATTAAATATTGAGTTGTTTTAGTGTTGTAGAAAGTATTGATGATTGTTGAGGTGCCGGGTGTGAAACCCCACTTATATGCTTTAACTTGATTTACGTGCTTTGTCTCGTTTTGCGTGCATATGACCTGTTTATGTGCTATAGGGCCTAAAATGTTATAATTTTGATATCAATACTCCTAATACTTGCTAAATGTGCATTCATGAAATTTTCAACAAAAACAGAGTCAGAAATTTTATCGTCAATTTTTAGTGAATAGTGTTTTCGAAACACGTCCGCTAAAATTTTGAAACTGGTCTTTTTAACCCTTCTAGACCTAGTCCACGGACTTTAATAGACCTGTGTTTGATGAAAACGGTTTTAAAATCGACTTAAGAATTTATTAGGGTTTTTACACCGACTTTTGCGAAAATCGAGTTTTAAGCCGACTCGGGTGAAATTGTTTGATTGTAAAACTTCTTGTCACCTAAAAATAATCTACTTGAGCTATTTTGGGTGTTGAATAAATGTTTTGAACTTTGGTGACCAAGAAAATGCATTTAAAGTCAAGAAAACACAAAAATACTAACTTAAACTACTTTGACTTTGCAATTTTTTTATTTGACTAAGCTTTTAATTATATATTGTCATCAACACACACTCAACACAACACAAAACACACTCCACACACACACAAAGGGCCGATAGCCATAGGAGAAAAAAAGCCAAAGAGTTTCAAGGTTTTCCAAGCAAAAATTCAAAGAAAAACCTAGTTTTTGCCCGTAGAACTTTGTGCCGACTTGGATTCCTCTTGCTGGGCACGCATTGCACGCATTCCTAGGCATATATCGCATCAAAGGTGAGAGAAAAATTCTGGATCTCAAAACTCAACTTTTGTGTTTTTGCGTAGAATTGAAAATCGAACCGTTAGAATTCTAATATGATATTAGATTATTGCTCCTTGCATGCTAGGGATCATTTAGTTGTAATACTACGAGTTTTTATCGGTTGTAGCATAATTTTTATTTTTCGGGTATTTAAATTTGATTAAATTGTTCAATGTTGATTAAATTGAGTTGTGATGATCGGAATTGATTGCCGTCGATTTCTAAATGTTTGATAATTACGTGGTAGCGCCGTTGTAATGTCGAATTTTCGATTATGATGTTTGGGTGAAAATCCAGAAAATTCAGCCTTGACACCTTAGGGTTTTAGGGTTATCGGGCATGCTTTGGAGGTGTTATGGTGGTTTTCTAAGGGGGCTAATGTAGTTGATTGAATGGGTGAGTGTTTGAAACTGATTTGGAGTTGTTTGGATTAGTAGAATTTAAGATATGATTAATTGAAGTTTAGGTTGTCTTTCTTTAAAATGTTAGATTGAGCCTTAGATGATTGGGTGTGGGTTGAATGATTGAATTGTGAGTTGTTGATGGGTAAATTAGAGTTTGATTGTGTGTTTAATGCATGTTCGGTTAGATGGCCTACTTTGTCATCTAACTTAGTTATTTGTTGTCTAATTGATTATTGATGCTAGTATTGATGAGTAGATGATTATTGATTGATGATTGATTGATTATTGATGATTGTTATGGAGTCTTGGTATGTGTGTGCCACCTCTCGGGCAGCGTTGGGCTGTCGGGTTGAAAATGGCATGACTGCCAGAGACTACCCCCAGCTCGCATGACGGAGGTGTCATAAAGGGAGGGGCTAGTGAGGTACCTCGGGTGTGTGAGTAATGGGGAGTTACAAGAAGAATGGTTGAGATCGTGATGGTGTTTGGAGCTACACCAACTAGGGTATCCTTTATTAAATGGTTATATAGTTATGTGATGATAGTATTATTTATGTTATTGTGTGTTTACTAACTCAAAGGATTATTCCAAGGAGTTTAGTAGACCTTGCTCGAGATCTATCAGATCCTCGCTGGGCTTATTTTATATAAACTCACTCTCTATTATTGCATGCTTACAGGTGTACTTTCGCAAGATTACGGGTACGTGCCTCCTGAAGAGGAGAATGTGGAAAACGTGCCTTACGTGGATGAGTCTTATGTTCCAGAGTCTTATCCGTGATGTCGTACATGTTTTATTATCTTGTAAATTAACTTAGTAGACTTTTATCTGCCTTGTAGTTTATAATGTATAAGATGTTGATAAGTTAATGAATTAGTTGATGTTGTCTTAGTAGCCTTTCTTTTGGTTATGATTAGGTTGCTAGATTGGCTCAATATGTTTTTGTATTGTATATTAAGGGTTCATGTATTATGTTGGAACGGAGGCATATAACGAGAAATGTTTATCGTAAGATATGGTCATGACGTATGTTATTATGTTATTGAGGAGTTGTTTGTTGTATGGTTTATGGAGTTGAGATATGATGTCCTATGGAGGTTGGTTTAGAGCCTCGGTATCCTATTTACTGTCGTTATACTGCCGAAATTCCGTTGCGTCCTGACTGATTATAGGAGGGGTCGAGTTGGGGCGTGACACCGGGAAACAACCTACTTTGTTGATTTCTCGGAATGTTAAATGTTAAGTGTTGTCAGATGAAAGCCATGATAGTGTTGTGTCACCTCAGGCGGCATCGGACTTGCCGGGTTACCGGCACAGCTATTATGTGTTACCCCTATCTCGTTTGGTCGGAGAGTACCATGAAGTGTGTGGACTAGTTGAGGTACTTCCGGAATGTATTAGTGGGTGTTATAAGAAGTTGGTTGAGATCATGATGGCATATGGAGCTACACCAACTAGGTTTTCCTTTTTAATTGAATGGCTATTAATGTGGCATGAAATGAAATGTTGATGTTAATGAAGATTAATGTGTGTTGTTGTTCATAGGATGATTTCCGAGTAGCAAGGTAAATGTTTGCAAAACATCTTTCGAATCCTCACTGAGCTTTTTTATATATAAGCTCACCCTCATTCGTTTATTTGTTCAGGTGTTACTGAGCCAGATCTTAGGTATGTCTATCTGGAAGCTGAGAATGTGCCTTTTGTTGAGAAGTCTTATGTGCCAGAGTCTTATCCATGATATCTTGGCTGAAGTTCTCTTTTTGTTGTATTGTATATTAAATCCGGTTGTCTTGTACTTACTTTGAAGTATGTATTGTATAAGATGTTATAATGATAGTGAAAAGAACAACACTAGTTTAGTTGTCTTACTTCGGAATATGAATATGTTGCTAGACTAGTTTATAACAAGTATGCATATGTATGGTATAGCTTGTGGTATGTTGTTGAAATGGAGGCATACAACGTATGTATTGTATGTTGTATAGTTGTTTAATTTAAGGTGTTGGATGTATTGAATGTTGATGAATGATTGTGGAGTCGTTGTTGAAATTGGGAGTTGATTGTGTGATGTTATAATGGGTTGGTTTAGAGCCACAGTGTCCATATTACAGACGTTATATTATTGAAATTCTGTTGCGCCCTAACTGATCGTAAGTGGGGTCAAGTTGGGGCGTGACAGACCTGCTCAGTTATTTCCTGAGCAACCGCGGGACGGCCATTATGTTGAGCGGTCGGGCATTGGTTTATAGGGATAGTAGTTTGATGGTTGGTCGGGGGTAGTGTTTGGTTGTTGGCTAATATGGTCATTGCCTCCCTCATCTCCATTATTATGAGGTACATCGTGTTCATATCTGGTGTCGGGGGGTTTAGGTAGTTTGAATGGGTACTCGCTAGTTGGTTTGCGGTTAGGTGAAATTTAGAGTACTGCTCGAGGCAAGGTTAGCTTGTGTGGCATTATTTGTTGTGTTAGGATGTGGTATCATTGGGTTTGGTGGTCGGGCATTTTGTTCTACAGCCCCTGGTCGTTGTAAATCCGCCCCTAGGTTGTTGTGGCTTCCTGTACTAACCATCATGGATCTCAATAAGTTTTAATGTGGTTTCCTACATACGGCATCAATTGTTGAGTATAATATTTACCAAGCCGAGTACTTCGTTCAATCCCCTAATTCGAGCTGAGGACCTGAACAAGGAAAGGAAAAGAAACAACGGGGGTTATCTCCCGCGTTTCTCCTCGAGCGAGAGAATTAGTATTTGTCTCGGGTATCTTTGAACTGACGAATTTGGAAGTAGTAAAGAATTAATTAGTTCCCTTTTTCTCATTTTCCTTACGCTATTTATAATAAATTAGTTGTCTTTTTTGGGGTGGTCCCCCTTTGTCATTGCATGCTATTTTCATGGCAAATGTCTTGCAAGGTAGGCTACTTTCATCATTATGGGTTTTGGGCCGCCAAGACACTTGGGCCATTTTATATCCATATCAGAAACCTAACATATAATTATAATCTAATTTAATAAATCAATATTTAGTTAAAAGACATTTAAGAAAGGTCCAATGTATGAAAGGTTCATGCATTTCCTCGGATACCGGTCCTTCTAAATATACATTTTTCACTATGTAATTTTTGTAACTTGTATAAGATAGTTTTGTCGATATAATGTACACATATTGAGTGTCACGCCCCAACTCGACTCCTCCTATAATCAGTCAGGATGCAACGGAATTTCGGCAGTATAATGACATTGAATAGGATACCGAGACTCTAAACCAACCTCAATAGGACATACATCAACTCCCTAAACCGTACAACAAACAACTTCTCAATAACATAACAACATACATCATAATATGACATTCCTCGTTATATGCCTCCGTTCCAACATAATACATGAACCTTAATAGGACATCATACATCAACTCCCTAAACCGTACAACAAACAACTTCTCAATAACATAACAACATACATCATAATATGACATTCCTCGTTATATGCGTCCGTTCCAACATAATACATGAACCTTAATATACATTACAAAAACGTATTGAGCCAATCTAGCAACCTAATCATAAACAAAAGGAAGGCTACTAAGACAGCATCAACTAATTCATTACCTTTTCAACATCTTTTACATTATGAACTACAAAGCATGTAAAAGTCTACTAAGTTAATTACAGGATAGTAAAACAATACAACATCAAGGATAAGACTCCGGAACATAAGACTCATCCACGTAAGGCACATTTTCCACATTCTCCTCTTCAAGAGGCACGTACCCGTAATCCTGCGAAAGTACACCTGTAGGCATGCAATAATAAAGACTGAGCTTATATTAAATAAGTCCAGTGAGTATCCGATAGATCTCTATAGTATTCACTATGCTCCTTGGATTTAATCATTTGAGCAAGTAAACACACAATAGCATCAATAATACTATCATCACATAATCTATAATAACCATTCAATAAAGGATACACTAGTTGGTGTAGCTCCAATCACCATCACGATCATAACAGCCTTCTTGTGACTCCCATAAACTCATGCACCCGAGGTACCCCAATAACCTCTCCCTACATGACACCTCCGTCATGCGAGCTGGAGGCAGTCTCTGGTAGTCATGCCGTTATCAACCCGACAGCCCGATGCTGCCCGAGAGGTGGCACACACATACCAAAGACTCAACAATAATAATAAACATCAATCATTTACAGGAGGACAGTCTAGCAGAACTGCCTACCTCCCGGCATCAATCATCAATCAATAATCATCAATCATCATCAATAATCATATTATCATCATCAATAATCATATTATCATCATAATAACATCAATAATCAATTTAACAACAAATAACTAAGTTAGATGACAAAGTAGGCCATCCAACCGAATATGCATTAAACACACAATCAAACCCTAGTTTACCCATCAACAACTCACAATTCAATCACTCAAACCACACCCGATCAACTAAGGCTCAATTCAATAATTTAAAGAAAGATAACCTAAACTTCAAATAATCATATCTTACATTCTACTAATCCAAACAACCCCAAATCAGTTTCAAACACTCACCCACTCGATCAACTACATTAGCCCTCTTGGAAACCAACCAAGACACCTCAAAATCAAGCCCAACAACCCTAAAACCTCAAGGCACCTAGGCTGAAATTTTTGGATTTTCACCCAAACATCATAATCGAAAATTCGGCATTATAACGGCATTACCATGTAATTAACAAATTTTTAGAAATATCGATTCCAACCACAACAACTCAAAATAATCCTCAAAAATCCATTCTATCAACTTTAAATACCCGAAAATAAATAATTTCGCTACAATGGCTCAAATCTCGTAGTAATACACATAAACGATCCCTAGCATGCATGGAGCAATAATCTAATATCAGATTAACATTCTAACGGTTCAAAATGCAATTATGAGCAAAAACAAAAAAATGAGTTTTGAGATCCATAATTTTTCTCTCACCTTTGATGCGATAAAAGCCTAGGAATGCGTGCAATGCATGCCCAACAAGCAGAATCCAACTCGGCACGAAGTTCTACGGACAAAAACTAGGTTTTTCTTTGAAAATTTGCTTTGAAAACCTTGAAAACTCTTTTCACTTTTCTCTCTTCTTCCTCTCGGCAATGTGAGTGTAATTGTGGGTGTTTTTGTGCTTTGTGAGTGTGTGTTGGTGATATAAGCTTGAAAGTCAACAAGTTAAATGAAAGTCAAAGTTGAAAATTTAGTATTTTTAGTGTTTTCTTGACTTTAAATGCATTTTATTGATCACCAAAGTTCAAAACAATTATTCATAACCCAAGATAGCTCAAGTAGGTTATTTTTAGGTGACAAGAAGTTTTACAATCGAACAATTTCACCCGAGTCGACTTAAAACTCGATTTTTGCAAAAGTCGGTGTAAAAACCCTAATAAATTCTTAAGCCGATTTTAAAACCGTTTTAATCAAACACAGGTCTATTAAAGTCCGTGGACTAGGTCTAGAAGGGTTAAAAAGACCAGTTTCAAAATTTTAGCGGACGTGTTTTGAAAACACTATTCATTAAAAATCGACGATAAAATTTCTGACTCCGTTTTTGATAAAAATTCCATGAATGCACATTTAGCATGTTCTAGGAGTATTGATACTAAAATTACCACATTCTAAGTCATATAGCACATAGACAGGTTAATTCATGCAAAACGAGATAAAGCACGCAAAACGAGATAACATAGAAAAGTGGGGTTTCACATTGAGTCATTGCATGCTATTTTCATGACAAGTGTCTTGCAAGGTGGGCTACTTTCATCATTATGGGTTTTGGGCCACCAAGACACTTGGGCCATTTTATATCCATATCAGAAACCTAACATATAATTATAATCTAATTTAATAAATCAATATTTTAGTTAAAAGACATTTAAGAAAGGTCCAATGTATGAAAGGTTCATGCATTTCCTCGGATATCGGTCCTTCTAAATATACATTTTCACTATGTAATATTTGTAACTTGTATAAGATAGTTTTGTCAATATAATGTACACATATTGAGTTTAGTTGGAAATCAAGCTAGAAAAACAAAGAAAATTTCAGAGTTAAGAAAAATCAAGTATTGTAGTGATTTTAAGATCTGGAAGAAAATCAAGATCAGAAGAAAAGTTCAAATTATACAACTGTAGAAGATCTGACAAGATCAAAGTCAACAGCAATGTTTGAATTCACATCTACAACTAGCTAATTGTAGATCAAAAACAACTCAAGTTCAGATTATGAAACTAGAAAATAGTAGGAATAAATTTTAGCTATAAACATGAGATGTATGAGACATTTGTAAACTAAGCCAGAAGCTCCAAAAATAAAGGGAGTACAACTCCACACAATTATGAGCCATAGAGCTCAATATCACAAGAGAGCCAAAGAGCTCCATATCACAAGAGAGCTATCGAGCCCCAGAGAAAAGAGAAAGAAGAGCCATAGAGCTCCTATTCACATCCGAGAATCATGATATATCCATAGAGAACCATGATATCTTATGTGGTTAGAGATAATACTCTAACCCAAATTTTACACATCTCACAAAATCACAATATTGTACTCAACATATTTACAATCAATAAATATTCACATTTTTGTTAGGAATAATGCCCTAAAAGCCAATAAATTATTTTTTTAGAATTATGGATAATGTATTATTTAATTAATAAATCATTTATTGTGGGCAGTTTATTTATTTATTAATATGTTTTAATTAAATAAATCAAAGTCCTTAGAATACCATTTATAGATTATATCTTTAAGAGTAAGGATATGATTGGCAGAATCTATATTCACAAATATGTTCTAAAACTTGTCCCCGATCATAGGATAAAATAATTGGGCGTTAATTTTGTTGGGGATATGCACTAATGCTATAGTTGAGATTACTTGAGTTAGGGTTTAATAAGAATATATTTATGTGTTTTTATACACTATGTTATTTGTAGGATATTCATATTCTCCGATTTGATATGAATGTGTCCTTAATGCTTATCCGAGAAGAAAAATGTTATAAAAGGGTTTAGGATATTTCGCAGTTTTTCTTCGATATGATAAACATTAAGAATCGATTCATAGCCCTTCAAATTATTCAACCGGGACTAGAATAATCGAGTACGGGTTATCATATGTTATTACCTTTGATTAACGTAGTGATGTTAATGATAAAGGATGGCATGCGAAATGCTAGAACAACATGATGATGTGAACTAATAAACATATGAGTGATCGTCAGTGTACGGATCATTGAATGTGACAATAATAGTAAACTGCATGATTTCAGGTTCATAATTTACTGTTTAGTTGGGAATTGTGCAAATTAATCCTCAAACTTGAGAAATTGCGGCTGCTGGTTATATCAGGGGCTAAATACTGCGTTTGGACAATACTCGTCTTCCATAAGGTGGGTTACGGCCTTTAGTGTTTTAGTTTTATGGTATGAACTGATAGTAATTGTCAAGATAGGATCTTTTAACCTCCAACGTAAGGCGATGATCTATGATATCTGAGATTGGTCGTTAAACGAGGAAGTCCTTGGCCAAGGCGAGTATGAAGTGATGGAAATTGGTTTTTCCATGGTAGTCATCTCTCATTTCAACAGTTTAGATTTTTACATAGTATTGAGGTGGACTTAACCATTCCATGGTCCTTTCTCGATCGAGACATTCTTAATAGAAGGATCGGGCTGCACGCTAATTCTCAACGAATAAATGGATTCATAATAAACGTCGTCTTCATTATCGTATACATTCTCATGGTATGTTCATTGCTAGTGCATCGCTCATGAGCATGAGGGTATTTCGATAAATGACGGAGACATTTTTGAAATAGATAAGGAGGTTTATCGGTCCCTCATCGGTATGCGATTATAAATCTAGAAGGTCACACAATAATAAGTATCATGAATAAGTTCACCGGGAGCTTGTATAATATGGTTGGTGGCTTTAAAGTGTTAAAAGTCATCTATGTGTATATTTGGGCCAAAAGTATAATTTCAAAAAGTTTTAGGGTCAAATTATAATTACCAAAACTTTTGGGGCCAACTATAATTATTGAAAAGTAGTTTCAATGTATTTATTCTAATAGAGATTAGAATGGGCAAAAATATGAACTAGAAGATATATGTGCTACACTGTTGGTTTGTACAGGAGTACAATGTGTAAAAGAGTGGTACCGAATTAAAAGAAAAATATAGAGAGAAAGAAAATTCGGATCCTTTTATCTTCATCTTTTTTGTATTTCATTTATTTATTTGTCTATTATCCATATTTATTCCGCTTTCTGTTATGTCTATCTCTATCTTATCCCCCATGGGTTGTTTCTGGTATCAGAGCCATGTTAACTATTAGGTCAGTCTTAAGCAACATACCTATGTCTACAACTTACCTTTATCTACTTAGCTAGGGTTAGGAGTGAGTAAGACCCGTGGAAGGGTAGTAGACTCCATGAGTCCCTTGGGCTGAGGTAGATTCGAAGATAGTAAGTAGGCTCCCAGATTGTAAGGTTAAGGCTAATCTAGTAGTTGTAATGGCTTCTAGTAGCAGTAATGATTCAGTAGGATCAGATAATTATACCATAGCTAAAACAGAACAAACATGGACAATAGGAAAGTTAAGTAATTGGAAACCTCCTAAGATGAACATAAATGAGATTTACCAGAAAGGTCTCATCGACCTAAAATCTCTACTTACTATTAGATGTAAGGAAGAAGTACTGCCATTAACCAGTGATCAACAGAGTATTAGACTCTTTTCCCAGAAATTACTAGACAAAGCCAAAAGAAACGGCTACAGGTTTCTTCATATTGGCCATGTGCAAGTAGTACTTAAGCCTCTAATCAGAGAAGGTCTAGATACCAGTGTATATCTAACCCTTAGAGATTGTAGATTACTTAGATACAATGATTCATTACTAGGATTAGTTGAGACTAGCCTATGTAATGGTCCAGTTTTCTTTAATTGCTTTCCAGATCATGCCATATCGCTTGAATGTCCTCATGTCATGAAAACACTTCAATTAGATATTAAGACACATAACTATTATGTTGATTGTGGTACACACGCATATGAAGTTATTTATCGTTTTAATTATAAATTGATGACTACGGGATTAAATCCCAGGTCTGTAGGTAGAAAACGTCCAAAATGAGAAACTATCCTTTGGAATATGGACAGAAACAGATCCATAGTTAACACACCTAGAACCATCAAGTGGAACGAAGTTTCACTTCCAGAAAGGTGGGACATTGAAAATGCTACCAAACCAGTAGTTCAGGACCAGAACGTCCAGAACTCCAGAATAGAATAGATCATCCAATATAAGGATGGTACTGTTTCAATTAAGATAGATAGAGGAAATAGGGAATCAGTTTTATCCCGATCAGTTTCCAGTATCTCTAGGATCAGTATTTCTGACCCAACCCCAGGCTTTGTTGATTTACCATCAACAAGCAAAATCCAGACTCAATCTGTTCCAATGGGAATAAGTATTGAAAATCAGACTGCTCGACCAGTCTATCCAGAATTTGAACCAACAGATACATCGTCTGTTGACTTCAACCCTTCAGCCTCTGATTTTGGCATCAATATGCTATCAGAAGTATTTGAAAGGGATGTTCAAGGTTTGAAAGAAGAATTTCTTTTAGATGAGAACAAAGATATTAGAAACTGGTATACGAGCTCACATACCAGTAAACAATTAGCAGATTATAAGGACCAATGGCTCCAGTATTTACAAATTGTTAGATTAAATGTACCATTCTTTCTTTGGTTTAAACACATAAATAAACCAATGAATATTAATGTTCTTACTGCAAGAACAAGAAAATGGAATTTACCCAATTCCACAACAGTTATTGATGCGGAGCACCCTCATTTTCAACATACACAGATTCCTACTACAGAAGGAACAATAGATCTTAAACCAGTATCAGAAACAACCCAGGGGGGATAAGATAAAGATAGACATAACAGAAAGCGGAATAAATATGGATAATAGACAGATAAATAAATGAAATACAAAAAAGATGAAGATAAAAGGAGACGAATGTCTCTTACTTGTTATTAGATGAACTGGAAGATATTAGTGCTACACTGTTGGTTTGTATAGGCATACAATGTGTAAAAGAGTGATACCGAATTAAAAGAAAAATATAGAGAGAAAGAAAATTCGGATCCTATGTTCTGAGGCAGACTCTGTCTTTATATAGGATATCGAATCTGTGATTACAATAGTGAAATGTAAAAAAGAAAAATTCAAAAGTAACTTTTACAATAGTGTGTCGGCTTTTACTGTGGCCGAATGATCTTTTGTCTTGACATGATGATGATGTTTTTGACTGAATTACTTTCACTGTGACCGAAAGTAATTTCGTCATCTTGTGATGATGATGTCTGATGATTGAATCTTGACTAGATTCATCTCTTCTTCATCTCTGAGTCTGAAACTGGTTCTGTGCTGAAACGTTGTAAAACCTCTTTATGTCTGGATTATATTGACTTATGGTAGAATACATACAAGTACATTGAGTGATGTATATTTCCTACTAATACAAAGAAAATATATAAACTAGTCTATTTTCCCTATAATCTAATCTGCATCGTACCTAGTCTTACTATCTTCGAAGCCTTACTATCTTTGAAGTCTAACTATCTCTCATCTAACTGCCACATGGGTAACAACGGATTCTTACGCCTTCTGCTCCTCAATCCCGTGACCTTACAAGATTGTTGAGATAGGTTGACTAAAGGTAAGTTGGCTAAAGGTAAGTTGACAAAGCAAAATACAAATAAAATACAAGCTAGAAGATAAACAAGTTTAAAAACTTTCTTTGGCTTTTTGGGAAAGCCACACCCATCAACGGACTTGAGATGTCTTTACCAGTTGTCGTTTGACCTGGACTAGCTGAAGTTTCATGGAATTCTTCAGTAACCATATGACTTTAGAGAAAGAAAGTCTAACCGTTGCATCCTAGTTTTTGAAGGGAACTTAGAAGAACAAAACCCTATATATATGTGTGTGTGTGTGTGTGTGTGTGTGTGTGTGTGTTATGGTGATATAATTTATGAAATGCCACGTCATCATCCTAGTCATCAAAAGAGAATTGCAAATTGGTGACTAGATATGTACATGTGGTGTATGCATGTAGAGATTGATGACTAGGATAGTCCATGTCATCAATCCTAGTAATTTGAATTTGAATTGAATGACTAGGATTAAGTCTTGAATAAAGACAAACTAATCATAGCCTTTACTTTTGAGGATAAGTGCTTTTTGTCAAGTGTCAAGAGAGAGAATAAAGTTAACATTTGGATTGTAATGATTACAATCCTAGGATTTACATGGCTTTAACTTTAGAAGAAAACGATTATGATTGGCTATCTAGTAAAGTAGGATTATATATATATATATATATATATATATATATATATATATATATATATGTATGAGTATGTAATGCCCCGAACCCAACCCCACGCTATAAGTCAAGTTCGGATCCGTTACTTGGACAGAGTCTTCACTATACTGTGGACTAAACTGATACCTGCAAATAGTCACATACAATGCCTGAATCACAACATCTCATATAACCTAAGTTCCAAGATTATCATAGTCAACCCAAGATCACAAGGCCATCCGAGCCTTGGAACAACAAAATCTACATATAACATACAAGCATGCAAGGCAATTCTAATTTTACTATAAGTAGTTGCATACAACAATAGTCAAGTTCTACCACCAAGCTATTAAACACACAAGCATGCAATAAGAGAAGTAAACTATAATCTATTATTACATGCCATCTAATTTTGCTATCCATCATACAAGATTACAAGTTATTACATTCACCAAATATAAATAAGACCACATGGTCTCAAAATAACAACAACCAACTATTTCATATAAGCAGCACTGGGGATCCATCTCAGCCTCTCCTGAAACATGTTAAATGAGGAGTGAGCAACAATGTTGCCCAGCGAGGGAGGTGATGCAGCATACCGAGGCGTGCAACATGATATGTAACATTATATATATATATGTAGCAAGGTAGCAACATATTCAACATCAAATAACACAACTAATTAAGCAAGTAATTAACCACATATAAAAAGGATACGATTCACTTCTTGTCTTCAATCTTGAACCACAAGCCACAATCTTCAAGCAAGTGCCGATAAACCCTTATTTCTCCAAAGTGGGGTATTCCAGATGTACCCCGATCCTGCGACCCTTTCTCCTGAGGTAGGTCTATATGCCCAGCAGGTGAACTACACCTATGGGGTAGTGGAGTATACTCAGCGAGAGAAAGGGAATAGGCACCATGGTAGTCGAGGGGGCACGCAAGCCCGATGCCGTCCATGTTTCTTGACGCTACTATGTTCGAAAAGGTTGCACAACCCCGAGACAAGACCACAAGATTCAAGATCAACACATAACACATAAGAGGGATGATAAAGTAGGTCGCCCTCACAAATAATCGCAATATGCACTAAGTCATTATATAAACATAAAGGAGACAAAATCACATTTTCTTCCACAACCTTATCAAATAGCTCATTTATACTATAGAAAAGTGTATAAATACATAATAAAATATCTACAAGCATTTAGAAGCATAAAGGTAGCCAATTACTACTTTTCCCCTTTGTTTAGCCAAGCAATTCTTCTCCTATATGCCTTTCGAAGTTATAAATCTACAATCCAATCATACTACATTCCTAATTAAGCCAAAAAAACACCTATCAAGGTCATGAAAACCTGTTTTGGAGGCAAAAGCTCAGGAAGGCCTCGAGTGGGGTTTAACTACAACTACCCTATCCGAACTCCAATTTCACGTAACAAAAGCACCAAAAGTGCTTCCATGCTCCAAGAATACCTAATCCAAAGCTCAAACGTGCCCGAATTGCATTATGTGAAAAATCCCCTTTTTAAAGTTAGCAAATTTTGTGATTTTACTTAATTTCAAGTGATTCAACTTAACGTAGCCTCCCAACTAGTTTCACTAAAGTCTAGAGCACCTAAAGGAAGCCTTAATTCATTCCAATTAGCAAGTCTTCTCAAAACCCTAAGTTTAAGCACTATTCATCATCTTCTTCGTGGGAACTCAAGTTTTAACCATGGAATACTCTATCAAGCTATAAAAGATAGTTCTATAGGCTCTAAAGAACATATAACAAGCATCCATAACAAGCAATATAACTATATTCAACAATACAAGAAATTCAACATATATGCAACAACTTTGAACTCAAGAAATATGCAACTCCCTCACAATATTAAAGGTGAAGACAAGTTGTAGATGTTCTAGGGCCCCCAAAAACTCTTCAAGACCAAGCTAAAAGTCCAAGTTTGCAAGGCTTTGTGAAGAATTCTCCTTATTCCTCTCCTATAGGGTTCACGGGTTTGGGGGGTGTTTTTGCAATTTTTTGGCTTTTATTCTATGAGTAAATGGTTTATATGGTAATATATTAAGTAAATGTATGAGTAGGTTATGTTTCATTAAGTCAAATGCAACTTAAATCTTGGTCAAATGAGTTAAAACTCAATTCAAATGTTTACTAGTTTAAAAACAATGTTTTTACATATGTAACACTATTCAAGTAACGCGAAAAATATTTTTCAAACGCATACTCCCGACCCCAAAAGTTCAAAACTACCATACTCCGACTCCTTTTATATGCCATGGGGTTTAGGAAAAATAATAGATCGAGTATTTAAAACAGTCAAATTTCTTATAAATAGTGAAAAATTGTAAAGTAATTTAATCAAGAAAAGAAATGCATGTATAATGCACAAGTAATTTATGCAGCCGTTATTTAAATGATGTGATGAAATTCCCGAGCATCACACCCTCTCCCCCTTAAACTGATTGCGTCCACGCAATTCTTACATGATTTGACAAACAACCCTGGGTACTTCTCTCTTATCTGATCCTCCTGCTCCCAAGTAGCATCCTCAACTCCGTGATGATCCCAAAGAACTTTCACTATAGGAATATTCTTGGTTCGAAGTTCCTGAATCTTCCTGTCAACCACTTGAAGAGCTTTCTCAACATACGACAACAACTCATCAATTTCCAAAGGTTCCGACTCTATAACATTCAAAGGATCGGGATTATACTTCCTCAACAATGACACATGGAATACATCGGGAATCTTACCCAAACTCGGAGGTAATGCCAATATATAAGCCAAATCTCCAACTTTCTCAATAATTTCAAATAGCCCCACATATCTAGGACTGAGTTTACCTCCCTTTCCGTGTCAAATCAAACCCTTACGCGACGAGACTTTCAGGAACACATGATCACCCACCGAAAATACCAAGTGTCACGCCCCGACCCGACCCCGCAAAAGGCCAAGCCCGGACCCGACAGACGGACGGAGTCTCCTCTGTACCATGGACTATCCGAAAACCCTACATTCAATATAATACTTGCGAATTCCATAATAAACATTTGAAACAAGCCAACCTTCTTTTAAAACATACATCTTTTTATTAACCAACTTTGCAATCCAAAATGCCATGCATACTACACAAGTATTTATGCCACTAAACAGTTAAACCATTAGTATGCAATTCTTCTCTAGTCACGTGAGTATAACTTTACAACTTCACAATCTTTAAACTTTTACAACATAAGACCTTAAAGGCCTCAAAATAGAAACTACATACAAGGCTATAAGCCTCAAAATGAAGCGACAACCAAGCATTAACACATCAAGCATGGCCCGCACAAAAGTCTTGCAACCAACCACCAGCTAAGCAAAGAAGTGCTATCAAGGAAACACCTCCACTTGCTCCTCCTCCTGAATTACCTCAATAGGGTCCGCTTAAACTACTCCTGTAAAATATAGTATAGAAAGGAATGAGCAAAAACTATTGCTCAGCGAGGGTTATTGGTCTCAAGGACGGAGATGAGAGGAGAATGCAATGCAAATAGTCAAGCAATTCATTCAATTATCATATAGAGATACAAAGAAAGCCAACAATAAACAAGACAAACATTGAAACTATAAACACTCATTCAAAGGATACGATTCACTTTCCATGAGGAACTTTCAATCACGAATTCGATGACGACGTGCCGGCCCAAACCACCTTATAACTTCAGTTTGGAATACCCCGGAAGTATCCATCAATTCTACGACCCAAATCTCCATGGGAGGCAACCCAAGTGAGAAAGGGAATAGGACACGGAGCTAGAGCAACCAACACTGGCAACCCGAGGCTACCCAGAGAGGCCCATCACACTGCCCCTGACTCTATGAATGCAATACCATATACAATGCAACCATTGAGCAATAAAGCCACACGTGGGAGAATAACAAAGTAGGTTACTCTCGCACGCAATAGCAACAGATGATAACCATTTCAATCAGAATCAACTCTAGCAAGCACAACAAGCAATATTAAGCATTCTATAGGCATAACGTCAAGAAAACAAACAAAATCACAAAACGACCCCGACTTTCCAAACGCTACTACTTTCAAACGAGCCACGAGTTTTGGAAACCGACTTCACCAATCCTCATAGGTCACCATAAGGCACGTCTAAAGACCCCGAAACCTTACTTTACCCTAGAATTCACGCAAAGCCCCGATTTCCCCCTTTGCTCGTTTGAACTACCGCTACCTTAACCAAACACCCAACCAACACCATAACTGCACCAAAAGTGCTTCCATGACCTCCCGAGACAATGCTATCACGCAAAATGAGGAAACGCTAAACTCGACCTAAATGACCCCGACTTTCACCATGGCATTTTTCCCCGTTTTTCCATTGCACAATCCAAACCAATCATGCATTTAGGCATTCTAGCATATCTAGCATCTTTTCACATCAACAGAATGCATAACGGAACAACTTCATCGAAACGAGATTTTACTATTCATAATTTACTATTCAATTATCAATTTAAATTGCAATCTCGATATTCAACCACAGAAAATGCTAAAAAGCTATAAATACACATTCTACAATTGTCAAGGAACATCCTTTAAGCATCAAAATGATTAAAATAACAAACTACGGATAAAATCCAAAAATTATAAAGTTGATACACATAATATTCAAATGCGCAAATAACGTGCTTTTCTCCCCTTAGATACTCCTAGTCGCTAGGAAAACCACGTTGGATGCCTCGGAAACAACCCCGCACAAGCTCACGCGAAGATTTGAAGTTTTGAAGATTTGAAAATGTTTTTTTTTTCTCTCTAAGTTTCGGCCAACTCCTACTATTTTTCAGCTTTGTTTTTTATTTTTTTTATTTTGCAATGTTTTAAGCTTAATAAAAGATGACAAGCCTTGTTCAATGGTCAAGCCCTTGGTCAAATAACTTAAGTTGGTCAATTTAGCATATTTTATGCATTTTTAAAGCTAAAATAACTAATGCAATATTAATTCTAGCTAACAACAATTAAAACACTAAAATTAAAACACCAAATACTAGTTTTCACTATTTGCTGAGGACTAGAAAACACTCTCTAACTATTGCTATCGAAATGCAATGCACTTTGCGACAATAAAGAAGCAACAATTAAATCTCAAAGAATTTAAGAAAATAAAATTTCCAGAAAGGTAAACAAGAAAACTCCACATTCAAGACTCGGGTATTACACCCTCTCCCCCTTAAAACAATTGCGTCCACGCAATTCTTACCTGGTCGACAAACAACTCCGGATACTGACTCCGAACCTGGTCCTCTCTTTCCCAAGTCGCCTCCTCAAACCCATGATGATTCCACAGAACCTTTACTAACGGAATACTCTTCCTACGAAGTTCCTGAACTTTCCGATCCACAATTCGAATCGGTTTCTCTTCATAAGTTAACTTTTACTCAATCTGCAAAGGCTCTGGTTCAAGTACATGTGAAGGATCTGGATGATATTTCCTCAACATTGACACGTGAAACACATCGTGCAGTCTCGACAAGCTCGGAGGTAAAGGTAACCGGTAAGCCAAAGGACCTACCTTTTCGGTGATCTCAAACGGACCCATAAACCTGGGACTAAGTTTCCCGCTCTTACCGTGCCGAATCAATCCCTTTCGAGGAGAAATTTTAAGAAATACCAATCTCCCAAAGCAAATTCAAGATCCCGACGGTGCTTATCCGCATAACTCTTCTAACGACTCTGAGCTGTAATCATATGCTGGCGAATAAGGTGAACATTATCTACCATCTTAATCATCTTAGGTAACACAGTCGGATCAACTGTTCTCATCTCTCCAACCTCTTTCCAATACAATGGGGATCTACATTTACGACCTTACAACACCTCGTAGGGAGCCATACATATAGTAGATTGATAACTATTATTGTAGGGAAACTCCGCTAAAGGCAAAAACTACTCCCAATTCTTCCTAAAGTCTAACACACATGCCCGAAGCATGTCCTCTAAGATCCTGATGGTTCTCTCAGACTGGCCATCAGCTTGTGGATGATATGCAGTGCTGAAGCTCAATTTTGTTCCCATGGCCTCTTGCAACTTCTGCTAAAAACGAGATCTGAATCTAGGATCTCTATCTGACACTATACTCTGTGGCATACCATGAAATCTCATAATATTAGCAACATAAAGCTCAGCTAGTTTATCAAGACTATCCTGTTTGTTCACAGGAATAAAATGTGAAACTTTAGTCAATAGGTCCACAACAACCCAAACAGAATCACATCCTCTCGGAGATCTAGGAAGATCGGTCACAAGGTCCATTGTTATATGCACCCACTTCCATTGCGGAATCGACAACAGTTGTAGAAGCCCGGCTGGCCTCTGATGCTCAACTTTAACCCTCTGACAAGTCAAACACCTGGATACATACCCAGCAATCTCCCTCTTCATATTGTTCCACCAGAAGTGTTATTTCAGATCTCTATACATTTTAGTACAGCCCGGGTGAATTCTATATCTTGAATTATGTGCCTCGGACAGAATCTCATTCTTCAAAGTCGGATCACCAGGAACACATACCCTGTCCCTGAATTTGAAGATACCATCTGCATGTAATTTAAACTCCGACTCTCCCCCTTTTGTTTTTTCTTGGATTTTCAAGACGTGAGGATCAGTCTTCTGAGCCTCTCTGATTTGTGTTAGCAATCCTGACTAAATTTGTAAACTAACAAATCGAATCCCTACCTCAATAGCTTCTGGCTTCCATGAACAAATTTTCCCCAAAGTCTCCCAATCCTTGATAATTAAACTTGCAATAGTAGCCTTTCGGCTCAAAGCATCTGCAACAACATTTGCCTTACCTGGCACATAGTTTATAGAGCAATTGTAGCCACCTAATAGCTCTAGCCATCTTCGCTGCCTCATATTCAAATCTTTTTGTGAAAATAAATACTTGAGGCTCTTGTGGTTAGTAAAAATTTCAAATCTGCCACCCTACAAGTAATGACACCACTTCTTTAAAGCAAACACAACTGCAGCTAACTCAAGATCATGTGTAGGGTAATTGACTTCATATGGTTTCAACTTCCTAGAAGCATAGGCAATCACCTTACCATTCTGCATTAAAACACAGCCCAAACCTTCTTTAGATGCATCACTGTAGACAACAAAGTTTTCTGTACCCTCAGGTAAAGCTAGTATAGGAGCTGTAGTTAGTCTCTTCTTCAGTTCTTGGAAACTGGATTCATATTTAGCATCCCAATTGTAAGTAACCTTCTTTCGAGTCAACTGGCTTAAAGGTCCAGAAATTTTGGAAAAGTCTTTAACAAACCTCCGATAGTAACCTGCCAACCCCAGAAAACTCAGAATCTCTGACACCGTTTTAGGTCTCTTCCAAGATGAAACAACTTAAATCTTAGCTGGGTCTATTGAAATTCCTTGATCTGAAATGATATGGCCCAGAAAAGATATTTGATTCAACCAGAATTCGCACTTGCTAAATTTAGCAAAAAGCTTGTTTTCTTGCAAAGTCTGTAGCACAATCTTCAAATGTTGTTCATGTTCAACCTCATTCTTAGAGTATACTAGAATGTCGTCAATAAAGATTACGACAAATTGATCAAGATAAGGTCGAAAAACCCTCTGCATTAAGTCCATGAATGCGGCTGGTGCATTCGTCAATCCAAACGGTAACACAACAAATTCATAGTGGCCATATCTAGTCCTGAATACCGTCTTAGGTATATCGTCACTCCGAATCCTGAGTTGATAGTAACCCTGCCTCAAGTCAAATTTAGAGTAAACACTCGCACCCTGCAACTGGTCAAACAATTCTTCAATCAACGGCAAGGGGTATTTGTTCTTAATCGTGACTTGATTAAGTCCCCTATAATCAATACATAACCGTAGCGTGCCGTCTTTCTTTCTCACAAACAACACAGGCGCACCCCACGGCGAAGAACTAGGTTGTATAAACCCTTTCTCAAGCAAGTTCTGAAGCTGAATTTTCAATTCTTGAAGTTCAGCCGATGCCATTCTATAAGGACTTCTAGAAATTGGCGCAGTGCCTGGCATAAGATCAATCACAAATTCAATCTTCCTATCCGGTGGTAAACCCGGTAATTCCTCAGGAAATATACCAGAAAATCTTTAACAATTGGAATCTCATTCAAATTCAACTTATCAGTAGGTTGATTGATCAGATAAGCTAAGTAAGCTTCACAACCCTTATTCAACAACTTAGAAGCCTTGATCGATGATAAAAGAGGTATTCGGGCAGCCTGCAGTTCCCAACAATCTCTAGTACCGGTAGGTCAGGAATCTGAAGATAAACAATTTTTGTTCTACAATCCAACTGAGCATAGTACTTCCCCAACCAGTCCATTCCCAAAATGATTTCAAAGTCACAGAAGGGTAGTATAATTAAATCAGCAGGAAATTTATGGTTCTCAATGCATATATCACAAGATTTGCAAATAGATTCAGTAACAAATTTTGCACCCAAAGGCGTACTAACTTCAACTTCATGCGACAGTTTATCAATGCAAACATTCACAGATCGTTCACATGCAGGAGTTATAAACGAATGTGTAGCTCCGGGATCAATCAAAATTTAACTGGCTGAGTATTGAGAAGAAAGGTACCTTCCACTATTGCTGTAGTATCGGGCAGCTCCTCCACATCTAGTGCAAAGACCCTAGCCTGTACCCTCTGTGCTGGACCTGTACTTGTAGCCCTATTCTGCACACCTTGGCCTCCAGTACGGCCCTGAACATTCTTATATTTAGGGCAATCTTTCACCCTATGCTCATCGCTCCCACAACCAGTGCATTTACCACTCTTCCTCCAGCAATTAGCCTCAACGTGCCCCGATCGATTACAAAAGTTACACTGCTGATTTTGTCTTACAACAGTGTTTCCCGTAGGTGCGGGGGCTCTGGCAGTGGTAGGAACTGTACCTCCCTGCTGGGGTCTAGTCACAGCTGGCCTAGCCTGAATCTAATACTGTGGCTGATACGGACGTTGCTGAGGAACCTGCGCAAAAGTCTGATACTACCTCGGCTGACTCTGGCTGCTCTGGCCCAAGTACTGTTTCTTACTCGGCTGGCTACTCTCAGCTATCATCTCTGCCTTCCGTTTCTCAAACTTCGAGGCTGCTTGGAATGCCTCGGGAAAAGTACTATAAGTCTGCCCAGTCAAATGCAGCTGTATATCTATTCTCAGCCCACGAACAAACCTATGAATCATCCTCCTAGTTGGCC